>JAUTXW010001557.1:0-600000 GCA_030620095.1 Kuschelorhynchus macadamiae
ATTTTTTCGATGATATTTTTGGATTCTACAAGAAAAAATACATCGAAACACCCTGTACATAGAAAAAAATAATAAATATAAAAGTTGTATGGATTTCAGGGAACTTCCTAGAAAAAATAATTTTGAATATACAGGTTGAGTCAGAAACTAGTACCATACCAAACGAAATTCCCTGTATATTTTTAATTCCTTAGATTATCCTTATTATTCTTTTTCCAAAAATGTGTGATATGTCTACTACTTGGATCGGTAGTTTTTTATTCGACTTCAAAAATCCCGCTCCTTACCTCGCGGTCATTGGGCTTAGTTTTATACACCACATTTTTAAAGTGTCTCCACAAAAAGTAGTCGAGGGACGTCAAGTCCAGAGACTGAGGTGGCCACTCTATTGTGCTCCTACTTCCAATCCATCTTTCAACATAAAACTGTCTAAAAATTCCGAGCAAAATGCGGTGGAGCACCATCCTGCTGAAACTATATTTCATCATTCACATAAAAAAATCAAGTTTTAATACTTAATACAACAGATAAAGTAAGGAACTTACGGTATTCGGAAATAGTTCTATAACACATCCTTAAAACTCAAATATCTTTCTTCAGTTAATGTGTCTTCCATGAAGAAGGGACAGATTATTTTTGCACTCTTTATACCACACCAAACCTTTATCTTTTGGGGAAATTGGATATGATTTTCACGTATCCAATGTGGATTTTCCCTGGCCCAATATCGACAATTATGCCTGTTAACTTTTTCATTCAAAAAAAAAAAAAATTGCTTCGTCAGAAAAAATAATCAGATTGAGAAAATTTAGATTGATATTGCAACGTTCCATCATTATTTCACATAATTCCAAGCGCTTATCGTGATCATCCTCAGAGAGTTCTTACATCAAAGTAATTTTGCTTTTTAGAAGTTGGTCTACGGACAAGTGTGACACATCATTTTCTCTTCCTCATGTTCTGATAGAAAGGTGCGATTTTCTTCTAAACTGATTAAAACATTCAGAATCTTATCACCTATCTATTGCGCTTTTAGGTCTGTTAGAACGTACTGCATCTTCTATCTTGCCAGTTTCACGAATTTTTTTGTTAATTTCACTTACGATACTTAATTAGTGGATGTTGTCATTAAAAATGTTACAAACAGGTTTCCCATTCCATCCCCATAGCCCAGTATAATTAAAATTTCAATTCTTTGTGTTTCAGTTAAACGATCCATTTTTGTAAATCAAGAAAACTGACAATGTCAAAATTATCAGATAACCTTTTGGGTGCAGATATTTTAATAAAAGGTAATACATTAAATTATGGATATTAGAATATTATTTTTGCAAAAACTATTGACTTTCATAAAAAGTGCTCTTAATAAAAAGTATTTAGAATTTTAAGCAGATTTTGGCTGCTTTAGAGATTGCCACCTTTTATATTCCCATGCATTGTTTTGCTTGCTTCAAATTATTTCAGGTCTTTTGTCTAATTCGAGATTAGGGCAGTTTGTTTAGTTTGATCGGTGGAGGTGTTTTGTAGCAACAGGCCTTGTTTTGACAGTTTTCGGCGTGACAAAATGCCTTTTTGAATGCCTATCCTGTGTTGTGATATGCAAAGGCTTTATAACCTTTGGACAAAACAAAGAAATCGCTTTTACTACCTATCTGCAGAAGTGTAATGAAGTGTTAGCTCTCATAGTTTCTGTGCTTGCCGCGATTTAACACGATGTGTAATAAGTTCTGCTGATTGGCGATATTCCTATGGGAGAACCGTAATTGGGATTGGAAACACTTCAAGACTATTTAAAGCCATAACATCAGGTAACTATTTATCTAAATTTGTCATATTACTAATGGCATTTCTCCAAATCTTTTCAGGCTGTCATTTTACTACAAGACGCTCATTTCAATTCACTACAAGAAGCACATTTAACAGCAGGCTTTTATTGTGAGGAGCACAATTTGCAGAATCCTTTATAAGTTGGCATCACATAGCTGAAAATCACCATAGATTCTGGTTGGGGTACCGTGACTCTAGTCTGCTAATCTTGAGTTAAGCTCACCACTGCTATGAAGCACTAAAGAAAGTCTTCAGTCTGGGAATCCTACCTAACACCGAGTCTAAAGAGAAGTAGCTTACATTGTTTAAGCTTAAAAGTGGTTGGTTTGCTATGCTAAATTTTAAATCTTTCGTTGCCTATCTTTTATCTATTCAGTTTTCTCACATTTTATTTACCATTCTACATTCATTTTTATCATTAATCAATCAAAACTTCACATAATTTTTCTTAAAATCATTTGCAAATCAGTAACCATAATTTGTATTTCTAATTCAATGCCTGAAACTCTTTTAATTATTATTTGTCATTTAGTTGATTTTGAATAAAGACTCATTTTGGCAACTCAGTTTTGCTGTTTTGTTAATATTAGTAAATTTCAGTCTTTGCAAAACACGCACACCTTATTGTTTTGTCAAGTATCTGCTTTGCTTTAAATGTTCGTAGAGTATAGGTAGTAGAAGACCTTGTTTTTTTGTAGCATAAGTTATTTTTTATGTAAATTGTAGACTGGGTACTCAAGTCATAAAGTCTTATTCTTCTAAAGTATCTTTAAAATCTGCAGTCAATGTGCTCATAAATTTATCTTCTGCTAATAATAAAGTATATATTTTCCAACGATATATTTTTATATCTCATAATTGAAGTTTTAATAAGATTCAATTCCTTTTCTTAGATATAAGTGATGTAACAATTCTGTTAACTTTAACTGATTACTTTGAACTTTATTTAAAAATACATCCTTTCATTTGATTCTTCTGCTAATTAACCTTTTGTAATTTATTTAAACTTCCATTCTCTAGCCTATTAATATAATTACTTAAATATAATATTACAACACTATTGTAATTACAAAATTGAGAACTTAATTCAATGTTACATCATCCCTCTCATCTCAGTCATTGGCCTAATTAATTTTGCTTGATTTAAATTCTAAAATTTAAATGATTTAATTATTTGCAGTTTATTTAAATTCCTTTTACTTGTTGTAATAATCTCATTTATCAATATTCCCCAATAATTATAAAATATCTAATTTAATTAAGTTATATTTTCTCTTTTATTTGTCCAAATTATTTGGTTTCATATGTCCTAACAGTGTGGTGGAAGATAGATCAAAATACAAGAGTTCTAACCACACTACACAATAACTTGTTACGTTCTGGACGCGCGTTTCGCTAACCAAGTTAGCATCATCAGCAGATGACATAAACTAAAGTAACTTATCCTAATCGAGACTATTTATAGAGACTAACAATAGAGGGGGGCTATAGGGAATAGGCCCTCTGTCTTTATTTAGTGCTTTCTTACCAGATTTAACTATTTCTATACTCTCAAATGTATCCAATAATCTATTATTAGATACATTTTTAATCAACTTAAGGTTATTTATTCCGATTTGGTGATTGTTTTCCAAGGCATGTTGGGCAACGCTTGACTTTTCTGTTCTTCCGTATCTTAAATGTGCCATGTGTTCTTTAAAACGAATATTTATAGAGCGTTTGAAATGAAATCGGATTAAAAATATAGCTAAAAGTAATGGATTTAATGATAATTTTGTACATAAATTAGTAAATAGACATAAGCATAAGAAAATGTTAAAAAATGCCACTATAGCCAAAAGCAGTGTTATCGTGCGGGTCATACGATTTATCAACAATAAACTTTTTAAGTTTGTTTTTCTTTTATTATGTGTAATCATATCCTCTGCATAAAATCCGGAAGATAAATTAGATAGACCTATGATATTTTCATATGAAAAAAGAGGATAAACATATAAATACCAGCAGTTGCAAAAATCTTTGAGCGATGTCACTTCAAAGTCAGATTGACACATGACATTTTTTGCATCCACAAGCGAAAAAAATGGTATTAAATCTAGTAAAATATTACGAAAATGAAAATTCACCGGCCAATATCCAAGAGACAGTAGCAAAAGCTCTGGGAATCGGTATAAGGACTGTGCAGAAAATTGTGCAAGGAAAAAACCATAATTTACTACCGAAGAAGATTAAGAAATGTACACGAAAAAAGCCAAAGACAGAAGACAAGTGACAATGTAAAAATGGATGTTTGTAAAGCAATTTACGATTTATACACATCAAAAACTAATATAACCCTTCAGGTTTTAAAAGAAGCTTTAAAAAATCGAGGCATATTGGAAATTGGATTAAAATCGTTGTCAAAATTAATAAAAATGTTGGGTCTTCAATATAAAAAGGACTGTAATCGAAGATTTTTATGCGAGTTGCCACATATAGCAAGTCAGCGTATCCAGTTTTTAAAGAAATACACGGAAAATGTTAATTCACAATTTGAAAAAGTGGTATTTTTAGACGAGACTTGGATATTTTCTAATGGAAGTGGTTCGAAATCTTGGCAGGACGAGTCTGTAAAAAGTGTCAAGAGAAAAAAGGGATATGGGACGGGAAAACGGTTCATCATTTTGCATGCAGGTCCTTCAACAGGATTTGTCCCAGGTTCAAGTTTACTGTTTTCTTCAACATCTAAAAGTATAGACTACCATGATAATATGAACTGTGAACTGTTTGAAAAGTGGTTAAAAGAACAACTGATTCCAAATTTAGATGCTCCATCTTTAATCATTCTGGCCAATGCATCTTATCATTCAAGAATCTTAAATAAACAACTTACTTCATCCTGGAAGAAAAGTGATATTTATGACTGGCTAATAAAACAAAAACAAAATACTTTACCCAATATGCTGAAACTAGAACTTCTTTTAATGGCAAAATCTACTAAAAACCAACAATATATGCCGTAGATGAAATATTACGGAAAAATGGACATGAGGTTTTACGACTGCCGCCATACCAGTGCCAGTTTAACGCAATAGAATTAATATGTGCTGGGGCAAAATCATATTACGAAAAACACGTGAACGATAGTCTTACATCAGATGAAGTGCAAATTTTTTGGCAAGATTCACTAAATTATATTACGCCGGAGTACTGGAAGAAATCTGTGGAACATACGGAGAAATTAATATGGGATTAGTGGAATCGAGAACGAGTTCTAGATGTGGAAATAGCACTAATGATGGTGATATTTTTTAGTCTATAATATTAAAAAGTTTCTGAAGGATTATATTAGTCTTTGACGTGTATAAATCATAAATTGCATTATGAATATCCATTTTTGCATTGTAACTTAAGTCTTTTGCCTTTTTTTTTCGTGTACATTTCTTAATCTTCTTCGGAAGTAAATTATGTTTTTTTTCATGCACAAGTTTCTTTACATTCTTTATACCGATTCTCAGAGCTGCTTTTGCCACTGGATATTAGCCAGTGAATTTTAATTTAAACATTTTTTTATTAGATTTGACACCATTCTTTTGCTTACTTTTTTAGTACATTTGTAATTTTGTAGGAAATAAATAAATAATTATAGAATACTTGTTCCAATTTTAAAGTGTGTTTAAAATAAGTAAAATTTTTATTAATTATAAGACAAAATTTGGTATATAAAAATCGGTAAAATCGCTTTACAAGAAACTCGGGGCTAACGAAAAATACAGGCTAGCTATATATATATACTAGCTGACCCGGCAAACTTCGTACCGCCTATAAGATTATGATTTCAGAAACAAAATTGGACTGGTTACGAAATCGCAATGTTATCAGTAATAAGCAGAGATCGGATTTTAAGCAATTTTGCTTATGCTTAAATTTATAAGCAGCTCCATTAAATTTCATTTTAAGGTCTAACAATGACAAAAACACTATTCTTTTCATAAAAAAATATGCCTTTTTTTGCTTTTTTCTTAATTTCGAACGTATAAAATCAGAACTTATTTCGCTTATTTTGGCCTTTTTTTGTCATATATTTTTTTAATTTTGTTTTGACATGTTAATTTTTTATTATGTTTTTTGAATATTTTAATAGTTTTTCAAATACAAAAACATATTTTTTGGGTGTTTTTTTATTATTTAATATACCGAATTTATATTTGATTTTTTGACAAAAAGCGATGCTTATTTTGAAAAATTGGTCAAGTGCGAGTTGGACTCGCGCACGTAGGGTTCCGTACCATGGATTGCTACCTTTTTTTGAACGGAATAGAGTATTTTTGCAAGATATTAAAAAATTAACACTTTTACATAATATTTAAAATTATTGTTGATAAAAATTCCCTAAAGCTGAATTATGATTATAAAAAAATTGAGTTTAAATTTTTTTTTTGAATAAAAAAAAAGTAAAAAAAGTTTGCTTGCCCCGACCAGGATTCGAACCTGGGTTACTGCTGCATTGCTATGACCACTTTATCGCCAGACCGATCCTAAACGATCTAGGCTATTGAGACATGGAAGGAAAATTAATCTTTCCTGTATATGTACATCATAGTAATAACAATTAATTAGTAATAGTTAATAATACGTCATATAAACTTATTTAGTATTTGTTGTTAGAGCGGCAGCAGATATACATCATCTGTGAAAATTTCAACTATCTGACTATTACGGTTCATGAGATATAGCCTGGTGACAGACGGACGGACGGACAGCAGACTCTTAGTAATAGGGTTCCCGTTTTTACCCTTTGGGTACGGAACCCTAAAAAACCTTAAGCTTTTTTTTTCAATAATTTGATGCTTATAATTCCGGTCTCTGGTAATAAGGTTTATGTTTTTCTATTAAAACTTACCAAAACTCTATAATTAAATTAAAGTTTTAATATATCTATTCTTTAATATTCTTCTAAACTAACTTCTAAATAACTTCATCAACTAAAAAACATAAACAAAAAAATAATTTACAGATTTTATTTATGTTATTCTATCCAAACTTACCAAAACTGTATATTAAATTACATTTAATATTCGGTGTAATGGCTCTAAACTAACTTTTGTTTTAAACACCTTGGACGGACCCATTATGCGGCGCGAAAGGGGGAGGTAGGCAGTGAAAATGTATTATCGAGATTCGGTGTAATGGCTCTAAACTAACTTATCAATAAAATAGATTTGATTATATTGTTGTTAATATTCTCAAAGTGTTCTTAAAAAATCAATTAATATTGAACAATAATTGCGTTCGTAACGTCAACTGAAAAAACATATTAAACAAAAAAGAAGAATTTACAGATTTTATTAGTAGCGCCATCTATGAACTTTTGTTTTAAACACCTTGGACGGACCCATTATGCGGCGCGAAAGGGGGAGGTAGGCAGTGAAAATGTATTATCGAGATTTTTCTAAGTTTCCTCGCAATTTTTTTTAGTTTTTCTTTCATAAGAACATTCTCCTGACAATAACAAAGACAACCAAAAAAAATAAGTGAAATTGGTCCAGCCGATCACGCGTGATGCCATGACCAAGGGAAATAGGGAGTCATTTTTATATATATATATATATTTTTTTTTTTCTTACAAAAATTCTTTGGCTGACTTCTTATATATATTTGAGAGGGTTTTCTTGGAAATAAGCCAATTTGTTTAAAATATTGAAATGTTTTTAATTTTCTACATTTGTCTTTTTGGATTGACGTTTCGACCACAATTTGGTCCTTTTCAAAATCTAAAACAAGGAGTTTTACACGTCATTAACATTGCTTTACAAAAACTTACATTATGCTATTTTCTTTACATGTACAACTATACGATTAATTTTATAGTAAAAATGTTAGTAATTTTTAGATATACATAGTTATACAAGCACCTTTTAAACGTCTACTTTTCATTATATTATTCACAAACAAAAAAAGGCAAAAAAGAAAAAGAAAAGAAAAACACTCACCCAAAGAACGTAGGTTAGTCCTAAATGATTAAAAATTTATAAAATACGCGTTCACATTTTACGAAGAATCACACACATTTTGTAGCAGTTGTTCCGCCTGCAAGTCGCGACGAACACTATTTCAACAATGAATAATATATTTTGCTTAAACTGTTTATATCTTTTTTATCGTTAACGGCGTTCTGATTTTTTTGGATTTCTATCATTTCTAGAAACTCTCTTTTTTTGGTATTTTTTTCTGATTGTATAATTTTTGTATTATTATAATTAAAAGTGTGTTTTTTTGAGATTTCGTGGGTGATTAGGGCAGTGGTATTTTTTTTATCATATTTATGGCTTTTCAATCTGTTTTCTAAATACTGGGAAGTTTGACCAATATACACTCCTGAACAATCATTGCAAGGAATTTGGTAAATGATGTTACTTTTTTTGTTATTCGGGGTTTTTGTTTTTAGTTTGGTATAATGTTTGTTAAGAAGGTTGAAACCTTTGTGACACACTGTTAAATCATGTTTATCTAGAAGTTCTTTTAGCTGTTCTGATAGGCCTTGTATGTATGGCAAAGAGAGATATTTTTTCTTAGTTGAGTTGTTTTTTTCATTTTTGTTGATGTTCGCAGTAGAATTGTAGAACTTATGAATTCTTTTTTTGAAAATTTTGTTAATTAAGTTTTTGGGGTAGTTATTTTTATAAAGGGCATTTTTTGCTTTTTCAATAGCTCGTTTTCTGTATTCCCAGTCAGAAAGAGCGATGGCACGATCCGCCAGACCAATTACAACGGATTTTTTTTGACACATTGGATGACATGAGAGAAAATTAAGATACCTTGCTGACCACGTTTTTTTTGTGAACCATTCAGTTCTTAAATTTTCATTTAGATTATGTATGGTGACATCTAAAAAATTTATTTTGTTGTTTTCCTCTATTTCATATGTGAATTGTAATTTTTTATGGTAGCTATTAAATATTTTTTGAATGTTGTCTATTTTGTCTTTTGGGATGGCTGTGATACAATCATCCACGTATCTATAAAAAAATGGGAGTTTATATTTTAATTTTTTAATGGAAGTTTCTTCTAGGTCTTCCATCACTATTTGCGCGACGACACTGGAAATAGACGCTCCCATTGCACAACCCTCAATTTGCTTATATATTTTTTGTTCATATAGAAAATATGTTGAATTTAGGGTGAGTTCAGTTGCACATAGAAAGTCTTCTATAATAAGCACTTAAAAATCTTAAAAGCCGATAAAACAAACAAAACCATCATAATGCATGCAAATGAATACAACAAAAAAATGGAGGACTTACTTAATGACAAAAAAACATATAAGGAAGTAAAACAAGATCCTACAAACCAATTACAAAAAAAGAACAATGCACTTGTTGACCACTGGGAGACAAAAACTTAAAATAAGAAATGCTGTTCCCCCAAAAATCTACGGGCTTCCAAAGATGCATAAAAACGACATACCTTTACGTCCAATAGTCTCTTGCATCCAGTCACCGTTAACATTATTATCGAATTTTTTTAAAAGATATTTTACAAAACATTGTTTATAAAAATGACTATTACATAAAGGATTCTACACATTTTAAAGAAAAAATAAAAAGTATAAAAATGCCAAAAGACTATTCACTCATATCACTCGATGTAATATCTCTTTATACAAATATACCGATTACCCTGGCCACAAGTATAATAAAGAAAAAGTGGGACATCATAAGCAAGTATACAGATATTCCTCTAGAAGACTTTCTATGTGCAACTGAACTCACCCTAAATTCAACATATTTTCTATATGAACAAAAAATATATAAGCAAATTGAGGGTTGTGCAATGGGAGCGTCTATTTCCAGTGTCGTCGCGCAAATAGTGATGGAAGACCTAGACGAAACTTCCATTAAAAAATTAAAATATAAACTCCCATTTTTTTATAGATACGTGGATGATTGTATCACAGCCATCCCAAAAGACAAAATAGACAACATTCAAAAAATATTTAATAGCTACCATAAAAAATTACAATTCACATATGAAATAGAGGAAAACAACAAAATAAATTTTTTAGATGTCACCATACATAATCTAAATGAAAATTTAAGAACTGAATGGTTCACAAAAAAAACGTGGTCAGCAAGGTATCTTAATTTTCTCTCATGTCATCCAATGTGTCAAAAAAAATCCGTTGTAATTGGTCTGGCGGATCGTGCCATCGCTCTTTCTGACTGGGAATACAGAAAACGAGCTATTGAAAAAGCAAAAAATGCCCTTTATAAAAATAACTACCCCAAAAACTTAATTAACAAAATTTTCAAAAAAAGAATTCATAAGTTCTACAATTCTACTGCGAACATCAACAAAAATGAAAAAAACAACTCAACTAAGAAAAAATATCTCTCTTTGCCATACATACAAGGCCTATCAGAACAGCTAAAAGAACTTCTAGATAAACATGATTTAACAGTGTGTCACAAAGGTTTCAACCTTCTTAACAAACATTATACCAAACTAAAAACAAAAACCCCGAATAACAAAAAAAGTAACATCATTTACCAAATTCCTTGCAATGATTGTTCAGGAGTGTATATTGGTCAAACTTCCCAGTATTTAGAAAACAGATTGAAAAGCCATAAATATGATAAAAAAAATACCACTGCCCTAATCACCCACGAAATCTCAAAAAAACACACTTTTAATTATAATAATACAAAAATTATACAATCAGAAAAAAATACCAAAAAAAGAGAGTTTCTAGAAATGATAGAAATCCAAAAAAATCAGAACGCCGTCAACGATAAAAAAGATATAAACAGTTTAAGCAAAATATATTATTCATTGTTGAAATAGTGTTCGTCGCGACTTGCAGGTCGAAACGTCAATCCAAAAAGACAAATGTAGAAAATTAAAAACATTTCAATATTTTAAACAAATTGGCTTATTTCCAAGAAAACCCTCTCAATATATATATATATATATATATATATATATATATATATATATATATATATATATATATATATATATATATATATATATATATATATAGTCTGTATTCGCATGCATGGTCCTTAATTTTAGACTGAAATTTGAAGAAATCGGATACGTAGTTTTTTTAGGTATGCCGCGAACAGACAGACTGACGGACAGACATATCTACAGTCAGAAGGAAGTGAGAAAACATGTTATCCGGTACCTAGGGACCCTTAAACGTAAAGATCTGAAAACATCTCTCGAGGGAAGTAATAACTAATTATCTTGTATTTTTAACAAAAGTGTATAATATTTTTGCAAAATAAAATTTTTTTTGTTATTACAATACAAAAAAAAAACAAGTTTTCTTTGCACAGGGGTGGCCCGCATTTAAATAAATGACACTGTATAAGTGGTAAGATTTTTAGGTCAAGCGGGGCTCATAATTTTTGGTGATTGATAAAAAAAATCTCACTTTCATTAAGTGGCTGTATAAACAGAACATATCCTGATTGTTCCACTGATTCGAACCGCCTTCCTAATTTATTAAGGCGCTTGCCATTTTGTACATTTTTGTTTTTGCCAACCAAAAAATTTTAACCAAATACATATTTAACGAATTTTGTTATTTAGTCCCTCGGCATTTAATACTTAAAATAATATTAAGTGGCTATCTTAATATTATTGGGTATTATAGTAAAAAAAACTATTTTCTTTCTCCCTGTATATATGTAAATAACCCATCGAGATTTAATAGCTCCATAAAAGAATCACACAACATATTGGTATTCACTGTGTTTTCTGATTTGATTCATAATTTTGGTGACCTTTGGACCCGCAAGATAAGACCGCATTCGACAATACTCTTCAAGCACCTCAGGCTCCCAATAAGTTCATAGTAATCCCATATGATCCCCGATGTACGAGAGGTCTAGAACAAGTATTTAAAAATAGGAATATATAATCTTAAGTTAATTAAAAATGTATCTAATATTAGATTATTGGATGCATTTGAGAGTATAGAAATAGTTAAATGTGGTAAGAAAGCACTAAATAAAGACAGAGGGTCTATTCCCTATAGTCCCCTCTATTGCTTACTTGACAACGGTGCAGTCGGGTGCAACCAAGTGTGGCCACATTTACCTATAAATAGTCTCAGTTAGTATAAGTTACTTTAGTTTATATCATTTGCTGATGATGCTAACTTGGTTAGCGAAATGCGCGTCCACAACGTAACAAGTTGTGGTGTAGTGTGGTTAGAACTCTTGTATTTTGATCTGGTTTCATATGCGTATTTAAAGCTTGATATTCTAGCAGGTTTTTATTGAATTCACTAGAGGTCTATAATTTGTTGAACGTGACAGACTGACAAGTAGCTCGTTAGTGTGTAACCACAGCATAAACATTTTTTGTACAACATTTTCAATTACAGATTTCATTTATGAATGCAATGTAAACTGGCAAGTAATATCACTTTATTTGGCACATTATTTTTATAAATTATATATTTATTCATTTACCTAATAATTGGTGATTTTAATATTAACTTTTGATGTTTCCCTGTTAAACTATAAATACTACTGTGATATTTATTTATAAAATATATTCTCATGCATTAGAATTTCTCTCTTTTATTTAGATCTCTCCCTTGAGATATAAAACAAGGCATTAGGAGGCTGCAGTGAAATTTATCTTGAAAGATTTGGTCTTATTTTATGTTTCAGTGTCTATATTTTCCTATTTTGCTCATCCTCTTTGCCCATTATAGGCCTGGCGCCCACATAATTGTTTAAATTATTTGAACTCGAGCCCTAAGGCCTCTGCAATAACATTCTAAGCGACCATGACATACCATTCTGTCATACTGGTAAACATTTCCTTAACAAAGGATTATTAAAATTTATAATCAAATTAGAAGGCAAAGCAGCCCCCATGTTTTCTAGTGTGGTATTCCAAATGTGCACTACAGCGGTGTTCTTAAGAAGCTACTCAAGAAATTATTCCCATTATATTATGTGCCTGTGCATCTTCTTCCCACTTGGAAAGAATGTTTTCTACATATCGATACTGATATTAGAAATAGGCTTGGCAATGAAAAAACCTGTAAATTTCTATCTCGCTTTAAAAAAAATAATACTTAATTGTTCTGTTTGAAAGCGTACTTATTTTTATAACATTATGTCATGTTACATTAGGCATTTAACTTTTTTGAACTTTTGTGATGTTTTAGATAGTTTAAAAAAATGGTATACATTTAGGAATATATTAGAAAGGTGCTATATTTATGTCTGGTTTTATTGAAAATATTTTCAAAATGATATTTTAGTAAATAGACATTTATTTAACAATAAAAAGGACAGTTTTTGTATAAATTTAAAAAAAGTCATGATTTTTTATTAAAAATCGTTTGATTACAATCATATTTTAATCAGATGATTTAAATCATCTCAACCATGAAGCGCGAATAACCCACTTGAATGTTATTTATACCAATAAATTAATTCTACTGTTAAAAATATGTTAGATCCACCAAGCCAGGAACCCGATTAGAACAACAACGGAAATTAACAACCAAGCAACGGATCTTACGTCAAAGTGCGCCCTACTCTACCAACCAACTACCAAGAAGAAAGTGAGTGAATGAGTGGCATAAGGGTCAGAGGGGGACGCGGCATGCATCCCACCCCCTGCGTACCTCGGTAATCAACGGTGCTACCCATTTATTGTCTGTAATGCGCGTCACCACCGTCTCCGTGAAGGTGCTTTTGGTGATGGTTTCGGTGACCCGACCGGGACCAGTTGGAGAGGGCGGGAGTTCTATGGCGGTGTCCGGTTTTCGTATGGTCACGGTGGTAACGGACGCGGCGGCGGCGACGTTGCCGTTACTCGTCGTTTCGGACGAGGCGGGGGGATTTTCGGGGGAGGAGGAGGAGGACGTGGGACGATTTTTGTTGCTGTTGGAGAGGAAATGGGCGGGGATCATGGCTTGGAAGTCTTCGTTGGTGATGGGCCGTGGCAGTACCTGTTCGTCACTGCTGTCGATCGACGACACCGGAGTCGCCTTCTTATGATTGGTGTGGGTCATTGGAGGGGACGGTTGTTGTTGTTTTTGCGGGTTAGCACTTGGCGGGATTTCCGTGGTCGTGCTGTTTTGGCTCTTCAGACGACGAGGCGCGGGGTTAGGGACTTCTTGTTTGACAGGTGGCACGGCTACGGGTTGGGTGGTGTTATTGTGAATTATTCCGTTTGTTTTTGGTGCTTCTATGGTACTCTCTCTGGTTACCGGTGGAGGCGTATTCTCTGGTGTTTGGGTGTTACTTTTCAGCTTGGGTTGCTCGATCTATAAATAATAATATAAATATTAGCAAAAACTAATTGTACGATCATTAGTTATTGATGTATATATATATATATATATATATATATATATATATATATATATATATATATATATATATAGGGTGTATATATAGTGCGTTCTCGGTTGATATCTTGATAACGCATAGCGATATAAAAAAAGTTCAAATACAAAAGTTGTAGAACAATACGGGCTACATAACCTAAAATTATTTTCATTTATACAGGGTGTCTCAAAAATCTGTAGCGAAGCAAAGTTGTGTTTTTTCTTATTGGACACCCTGTATATTTTTCCATATTTAGATTCTGCTCGTGATTCTACACATTTTTTGTACGTCCTATGTCTAAATCTGATAGTTTTTCTAATATCCGCCATTTTGTAAAAAATTATGAATTGCAGTGCCTTTTTTCAAACGACGTGGGCCCTTGGCTTTTTGATATAGGATTATGATTTTTGGCAGGAACATTAACAAAAGTATGGGTTGACTTTCAACGTGAACAAAATTTGTCGGCCTTGTACAGGGGGTCCTAGGTTATAGGGATGCATTTTATTTTCTTTTAATGTTCGAATAATCGACGAATGGCTAATATCGAACATTGCGGCGGCTTGTCGACTAGAAATATGTGGGTTTTCCTCAAACTCAAGCATAATATCCAATTTAGTATCATCATTTATTGAATTGGCAGCTGCTTTTTTTATCTGCCTCACATGTCCAAGCTCGCGAAACTGCTTTTCTATTTTACTAATTGTCCCTTGGGATATATGCGGCAAATTTGGAAATTTTTCATGAAATAAGCGAGCACCTTCCACTTGTGTTCGTGTGTTATCTCCATAATCAATCATTTGTAGAATTGTTATTTGATGCATTTCTGTTAAATGAACCATTTTTCTGATATTAGGTATTATGCAGTTAACGAAATTCAAAAGACTATGACACTGACACTGACAACTACTGTCTTGCAAAGAGAAAGGCCAGGCATTTTACACAAAAGTAAACAAAACTGGCTCTTTTTGTTCCATATCAATAAAAAGGAACGCTAAAATGGTTTTTGCTTACATTCTTAATATGAAGACCTAAATGGTAAATAAGTATTGAGTGTGTTGTAGCGAATTTTTGTAATCAAATAAATAGTTCAGTAACCAGAGCCACTTTCATGAATAATAATAAATTCGAAATAAATAAAATAAAAATAAATTTGAAAACACTTAATATTGCCGAAATAGTTGAAGATAGGTATAGGACATTGAACATAAAATATGTTTAGAATCTCCTAAAGAATCCAAAAATTAAATAATATCCGGGGTGTTGCATTTGAAATACGAAAGTTGGCATTGACCACTGTTACAGGACACACCCTGTATAAAAAGTTTTTATTGGAGAAAATGAGCAACTAAAAATACCAATCGACGGGTCCAAGCGTTATTCCGAACATGCCCCCATTTATTTATTATCGAATTATTCCATTTGGCTGATACACACTGTATATATATATATATATATATATATATATATATATATATATATATATATATATATATATATATATATATATATATATATATATATATATATATATATATATTTATATATTCATAATAATATTGATTACAGAACGACATATTCAAAATAAATGTAATTGTACAGGGCGATTTAAAAGTTTAATTTTGTTCAATGCTAGCAACAAATATTTTTCATACTTTGAGGATAAGCATAACATAACTGCTGCTCTACTTTTTTTAATATTTCAATTCATACTTATTTCATGGCACATTTTATTCCACCAAAAACACTTCTTGTTTAGATTTGCAATTGAAATAATTTCTCTACGACAGCCCAATAAACTTGCATTAAAATTCCCACCTGGGTTCCACTCAGAACAAGAAACTGCATCTGTCATAGTGTGAACATGTTTCATAGAAGTGGAGGCAGAAAAGAAGTATCCTATTTGGCAACATTGTATTAAATATTTGAGGAGACAACTAGGAGAGATGTGAAAAAATTAAGCAATTTCAGAAAAACTGATAGTAATGATAGTAGCAGTACTTGTTCAGGGATAGTTTCAATTTAAGTTTCCATTACAGTATTATTTAATAATTTATAAATACAAATACCCCTCAAACAATAAAAAAAAAAGGGAAAATGTATTTAATTTTTTTAGTTTTTGCTGAAAATTTGTTGTGGAAATAGATACCATAAGACTTTCCCTGTTGAGCATTTTTTCTAGCTCAATGTTTTACTGTTTTATTACTAATATGTGTGGTTTTTTTTTTTGACTACACACTAAATTTGTTTGTACCATTGTACTCATTCATAAAATATTCATATTGGCCGTCTGGTATTTTTGGAAGGTTGGAGCTATAATATGTTTTTTATATTGCAGGTATAGCAACCTATTTGCAATACCTTACTAGTGAACTTTCTAAAAGACTCACCGGAAGATAGTGCTTCACAATCGCTCCTATCCTCAGCGCCATTAAGTGTAAAAAAAGAAAAGTCCTGGATTTGTATCATCTTTTGTTAAACGCATAGCCAAGTCTAATAAAGAGGAAACCGATAGCAAATTGCTTGAGTTCTTTACCCTACAAACAGTAGTTTCACATGTACTGAACAACCGGAAGTTAAAAAAGCAATTGCACGTCTACGTCCTGGATATGTGCAACCCTCTTGACATGATGTAACAAATGTTATTACATATAGTTGCGCTGTCCACAATTCTAAATTTACTTTGAAAAGATTTAAAAATTCGAGATATCAAATAATTGTATATTGAACAGTATTTCATGAACAATGAGTTTGCCTCTACACCATACGCAAAAAAAATGTCTTGATCCAATGAGGTAAGGTGGAATTCACTCGCTGACTGCTTGCAAGTTTTTATTGAGTCGTGGCCCAAACGAAGGTACACAAAAATGAAATTGACACTATAGTAAGAGAAAAAATTGGACGGTTTTTCATCAGACCCATTTGTGGTTAAATCTGGGGTTCCACAAGGATCCCACTTGGGGCCAATCCTATTCCTTCTGTTTATTAATGACTTGGGACATTGTCATTTTTTGTTCTTTGCGGACCACCTTAAAATTTACCGTGTCATCAGGGATACCAATGACTGTAGTCTTTTGCACGATGATATCAAGAGTTTGGATTCATGGTGCATGGAAAATCACTTACAGCTAAACGTGCCGAAATGTAAAATTATTTCATTTAGCAGAAAGAAATCTCCAGTCTTGGAATCATATACCATCGGTGGCTGTGTGCTCGAACGGGTAAATTTGGTGAATGACCTGGGAGTTTTGTTTGACAGCGAGTTGAGATTTGGGCAACATGTTAATTGGGTCATTGCAAAGGCGTTCAAGATGTTGGGTTTTATTAAACGACAGTGCTTTGACTTTAGGAGCTCCGAAGTGTTGAAAATGCTTTTTATTTCATTAGTTCTAAGTCATCTCGACTATTGCTGTAACGTCTGATCCCAATTTTATCGGATTCACATCTCACGAATTGAAAGAGTTCAGATGGAGTTTATCAACTTTTTGCTTTTTAAACTTCATCTAAACCGATGGCTGCTGACATATGGCGAACCCTTGGCAATGTTTGGTCTAGAAACTCTGGAGCATCGTCGGATAAGACTAACCCTATCATTCGGCCACAAACTCCTCATTAGTCAGACTGATTGTCCTGAGCTAAGGGCATTGCTTAATTTTAAAAAAAATCTAGGCAAAAGACCTGTTAAAGTACATAATAAAACATTTGTAACAAAATGTAGTAACAATATTATAATGTAATGCAATAAAAAATCAAAGGCAAAATAATACATAATTGACACCAGACAAAAGGAAAAACAATGGACAATTAGAGTAAGTTGTCTGCGTAAAACTCACCCAGACTGTAGTATCAGAATTCCTAATGTGAATTGGCAGATGGTTAAATATTTTTCTGCCCTCATAGATAAAAGATCGTTTAGTAGAGGGGATAGGTAGAGGTAGATGAAATGCTTGTCTAGTATTGTGTCTTGGTGATGGATTCGAATGTTATTGCTATATTTGTAAAGCAGAGAAGCAGTCTCAAGAATAAATAGAGAGGTGAGCGTGAGAATTCTCAGTGACTTATGAAGTCTGCAGGACTCTATTTGGGTCACCTTAGCGATAAAACAGCCTTCTTCTGCAATAAAAAAACAATGTTTAAAAGATTCTGACTACTAGCACCCCAGAATGGAATACCATACCTAAGATATGATTCAAATAATGCAAAATCCTAGCAATCTTAATTGCAAAACAACCAGAGGAAAGTCTCCCACTCAACTTTAAAATATGATCTTCAAAGCAAAGATCACCATCTATGAAAACCCCCAAAAATTTTGAAACGCCCTCCTCCCTAAGGGGATGGTCGTCCAAACCTATACCCTGCATGTCACACCTAAATCCAACCACATGTCTTTGCTACATTAAAGGAAAGTCGGTTCGTCTCACACCATAGCTTTATACTGTTAATGTCAGATGATATATTACTTTTCAATTACATAGAATCTTCTATACATGGAGGTATCGTCCGCAAAGAGAGTAAAATCGCCAGAAATTTGAACACGTACAAGATCATTTATATACAACAAAAAAAGGACAGGTCCAAGCACCGATCCCTGTGGAACGCCACAGTCGATATGGCAGCATGTTGATTGCACACCAGAAACAACAACTAACTGACTGCGACTAGAGAGGTAGGACTCGAACCAGGCCAGAGCATTACCTCTAAAACCGTAACGTTCAACTTTTAGCAGCAACACTTTGTGATAAACGCAGTCAAAGGCTTTTGACAGATCACAGAATACCGCTGCCGCCAACTCACCCCGGTTCAGACAAAGATAAACAAGCCAAAAATGGCATCGTGAGTTCCCATACTGCTTTGGAGTAATTAAGTTGAAAGATTCCAAATAGTTCCATACTCTCCTTTTAACAACTTTTTCGAAGACCTTGGAAAGAGTCGAGAGCAAGGAAATTGGGGTGAAAGTTTGACGGTTCAGTTAGTTCACCCCCCCTTGTGTAATGGAATAACCACAGCTGCCTTCAAAAAAGTTGAGCATTCTCCTCTGGCCCAGGAATCATTAAAAGCTGTTGCCAGAGCCTCCAGTGCACAGTCTGGCAACTCCAAAAGCACTCCAGCAGATATTTCATCCTCACCACATGACCTTGTTTTTAACATTGTGCAAGCAACTTTTGACCTCAACAAGGTCGGTTTCAAAGAAATAGAATGATCCAGGCACAGAGAAACCATTAAAGTAAGAAAGTGGATCTACAGAAGAATTTAAATTCTGGGTAAGTTTGCCAGCAATACTGCAATAATAACTATTAAATAAGTTAGGCTCTATGTTAATTTCACACTCTTTGCGGCTAGGTTTGTTGCGTAGATCGTTAATGATGGCCCAACTTTCCCTGTGACTATTTTTAGCAGCCTCAAGTCTGTTGCTGAAGTGAAGATCTTTGGCTGTTTTGATGACTTTACGGTATTTATTGCAATATGACACAAATTTTGCGTATTTGAAAAACTTTTTCAGGTAATTGAGAGATCTTAAGTTTTTAGCAGATATCCGTAAGCCTTTTGTAAGCCAAGACTTACGTGTAAGACTTCTGGTTTTGAGCCAACGTTTATTGCTTGTAACACAAAAATTTTTAGCAGATATCCATAAGACTTTTGTAAGCCAAGACTTACGTGTAACACTTCTGGTTTTGAGCCAACGTTTAGGAAACGTTTATTGCTCGTAACACAAAATAATCTTTTATTTAATGAACCCTTTTATTTATAACAAATATAATTATAACAAATAATACCCCAATAGCACCTCAAAATAATAGCAACTTAATAAAACTAGGAACTTTGAGTGTAGAAGATGTCACAAACGCGCTAAAATCTCTTAAGCCAAAACTAACATCTGACCACGACAATATTCCTTCATTTATTTTAAAGGATTGTGCTCATGCACTTGCCTTACCATTTACAATTTTTTAATTTATCCTTAAAAACTAACAGCTTTCCCGAGCAGGATATCGGCTTCGACGGCAACCTTATTTCTTTTTTTCAATCATACTTAAAAAACCGTCAACTATTCGTAGAATATAATGGGTATCAATCAGGTAAATTCTCTGCTACAAGTGGGGTCCCCCCAGGGGAGTAATCTAGCGCCGTTAATTTTCTCTATTTTCATCAATGATGCAATGGGAATCTCTAGCAAGACCATCTTATTCGCGGACGATATGAAGGTCTACAGGGTGGTACGTTCAACGGCTGATTGCGAGGAACTTCAGAATGATCTGAAAATTATTACTGATTGGTGTAGCACAAACAAGCTTCCCTTAAATGTACAAAAATGTAAGAAGATGACACTCACCCGAAAGCATAATCAAATTCTGTTTCAGTATAGTATTTCCAATAATGTCCTACCTAACTGTGAATCGATTAGGGATCTAGGAGTAGTTGTTGACAGGACCTTGTCGTTCAATGGTCATATTGAGGAGATAACGCAATCTGCATTGAAAACTCTTGGCTTTCTCATTCACACAACCAGTAAATTCACTGACAGTGAATGTGTTATAACGTTGTACAATGCACTTGTTCGGTCCAAACTAGAATACGCCTCTATAGTGTGGTCACCTATATACATGGTGCAAATAAACCAAATTGAATATGTGCAACGAAAATTCTTAAAACACTTGGCATATAGGTTGGATGGAGTGTATCCTGCTCGAGGGTTTGATCACTCAGCCCTGCTTCAAAGGTTTGGATTTGTGTCCCTATCTGGTAGAAGGGCTTATGCTTCTTTAACTTTTTTATTTAGGTTGGCCAATAACCAGATCGACTGCAGTTCCCTTCTGCAGCAAAACCGGTCAAGTAGAAGCTTTCCTCAGCGACATGGGTATTGATGTGGTCTGTATATCAGAACACTGGCTGAAGGAAGAAGAAATACTGGAAACCAGACTTGATGGCTACCGATGTGCTGGTTATTCCTGTAGAAGACAACAGAAAGGAGGTGGCACTGCAATTTACTGTAAATTGGGTTTGGATATACAGCCAGTTGATGCCTTAAATCATAATATCGATAAATGTATAGAAATGTCTAGTGTTTATGTAAAAAATTTTAACATGTTTATTTTACTTATTTATAGGTCCCCATCTGGCCATTTTGGTACTTTTCTAACTGTACTAGAAGATTATTTGAATAGGTGGTGTGCAAACAAGAACCTGGTTGTGGCTGGGGACTTCAATGTGCATTTTGGAACGGAACAACCTGAGGCTGTCGCACTGTGTGATTTGTTGGGTGGCTTTGGTCTCTGCGGAACTATTGATCTCCAACGAGGGCGGGCTCTTGTCTAGACAATATTTTTGTAAATGTCTCTACCAGGGGAGTGTCGTCTGTGAATGTAGAGTCACATTTCTCTGATCATGATTCTCAGCTGCTCACAGTAGATCTGATCCATTCAAATCCTGCTTTCAGGGAGGAGAGTAGGGTGTGCAGACAGACAATTACTCAGCAGGGTATGTCCCTTTTTTACAACATGGTGGAGAATACAACATTTGACTTTATTGATGACCCAAATATGAACGTTGATGGTAAGGTCTCTGAATTTGTATGGAAATTAGAGCGTGCCTATCTCGAAGCCTTTCCGGAGAAAAACATAAGGGTCAGGACTAACAAGCCAGGTAATACTTCATGGTTTAATAACAGCTTAAGAACATGAGGGAACATCTGCATTTTTTGGGAGAGTTGAGTACGCAGTACAATCAGCCAGTATGGACTGAACAATATAGGTTTTTCAAAAAGATATATAAGGTAGCAATAAGGGATGCCAGGGTGGCAGCAAATGACAGGGCCATCAGATCTTCAAGAAACCCAGTCAAAACAATGTGGAATATTATTAACAGTCGGCGTAGAGCTCATGAACACTTCCATATACCCTCTGACTTGACCCCCGATAATTTTAACGAATTCTTTACTAACATAGCTCATACATTAGTGGAAGGGATCCAAAACACTCAAATGGATCCACTGGAGTATCTCACAGCAATACCCAAATAAGCAGCATCCTTTGATTTTCAGGAGGTATCATTTATTGAGATGAGGGACATTATAGATAACATGCAAAACAAAACAAGTCGTGACATATTCGGACTTAGCATCAACATCTTTAAATCAATAAAAAACCTTATTATAGTTCCTATGGCAAAATTGGTAAATCTGTGTTTCAGAGAAAACAGCTTTCCGGACATTCTTAAGAAGGCTATGGTTATCCCAATTTTTAAAAAAGGAGATAAAAATGACATCACCAACTATATACCGATCGGCCTCTTACCCATTGCATCCAAAATCGTTGAGAAGTGCATAGCCCTGAGAATCGTGGGATTCCTGGAGGATAATGGTTGCTTTGTGGGTTCTCAATTTGGATTTCGGAAAGGAAGGAGCACAGTTCTGGCCCTGCTTGATCTCGTAGATAGGGTGCTGGACTCTTTCGAGCTATTACAGTACAATGCCTCACTTTTTTGTGACCTGAGCAAGGCATTCGATTGTGTGGACCATGACCTCCTCTTAAAAGAGCTTAATTTTTACAACTTTTCCAAGAACAGTAAAGCATTACTCAAATCTTACCTCGAAAATAGAGTGCAGATTGTTAGGGTGGGAGGGGTTGCATCTGCGGAGAGGGAAGTTACCATAGGGGTACCCCAAGGCTCAATACTGGGACCCATTCTTTTCTTGATTTACATCAATGATCTGCCGTTTGGCTGTGTACGTGGTGACTTCACTCTCTATGCGGATGACACCACTCTCTCTCTTTCAAAAAGTTCTCTGGATGAGGTTCTAAGGGGTCTTGAGGAAGCACGATCGAGTAAGAAGCCTGGTTTGATGCAAACGGGGTACTTCTGAACCAGGATAAAACTCAGAGGCTTGTGTTCTCATTGCGTGATCTTGATGGTGTAAATGGGGACACTGCTTCTGTCAAATTCTTGGGTGTTCATATCGATCCAAAACTGAAATGGGATGTCCATATACAGCAGTTGGCACTGAGGCTCAGGAGTGGTCTGTATGCCCTTCGATAGTTAGCAGAATGTGTTAGTATTATGGTACTTAGGACCACATACTATGCGATATTCCATTCAGTCATGATTTACTCTGTGTTAGCTTGGGGGAATGCCCCAGGAAGCAGTCGTATCTTTGGTCTTCAGAGAAAAGCTGTTTGAATCGTGGCCGGACTAGCTTTCAGAGATGAGTGCAGGAGGGCATTTGTGGATCTTGCTATTCTGACGCTGCCTTCCCAGTATATACTGGAATGTCTCCTCTATGTAAAAAGGTGTCAGGGTTCTTTTGTAGTGCACAGTGAGGTCCACAGCCATGACACTAGGAACAGAAATAATCTGATACCTGCATACTGCAGATTGACAAGATGCCAGAATGGTCCACGATATTGGGGCATAAAATTTTTTAACCACCTGCCGGATGACATCAAATCCCTGGACGTAAAACTATTTAAAACTAAAATAAAAAGCATTTTGATGTCTAAAGCATTTTATTCATTTGATGAATTTTTAAAATACAGATTTTAGTGTGTATATACCTCTTTTGTCAGATTTGTATATATATTAATGTTTGTGTAGACTGTACAGTGGACTCTTGTTTTTGTTTTTTAATGTTGATTTTACTTGCCTAAATGTCTTTTATAAACATATTTTACAATTTTCTTTTTTTATATATATCTTTTGACTTATGTAAGTGCAATTTTTGTACATTAACATTAATAAATGATTTTGATTTTTGATTTTTGCAGAAACTTAACTTTCATGTACCCCAACGGTATATGAGAACTACGACATATTTCTATCTTCCACTCTATCGAAATTATGGAGAGCACAAAGCCACACTGTTTCGGGCATGTCAGTATTTTAATTCTATCTCTGCAGAGATCGACATTGCCATTCACGATCTAACCTTCAGTAAATTTAGAAAGAAAGTTGTTGAGTATTTACATATGCATTATTGTTAAATAATTATCTTTGGCTGGGCTTTGGGGTGATTGTTAGGCAATTACTGTTCCATTTATTTTGTAATTATACCAAGACTAGTTTGAATTTGGTTTTGTGATACTTATTTAGTTTCAATTGTATAATGTACTTTAGTTAATAATGATGTAAACTATATATATTAAGCTAATTTGTCTTGTAATTGGGTTTCCTGTTAGACAATAAATATTATTATTATTATTATTATTATTATTACGTTTCCAGGAGGTAAACAATTTAAATACTAGAATCCGTTTTACGTTGGTTGATCCAAGATTGAAATCTGCGCTTTTCAAAAGTTCATTTTCCTATCAAGCATGTAAATTATACAACACACTACCTAATGAATTTTACAATTTAAAAAAAAAATTAAAGCCTCATCTTTATTCAAAATGTTGGCCCACCCCTACTCGATAAGATTCCTAGCTTTGTCTTCAGGATTATGTTTTTGGCGATATGATTAATATTAAATGTTCTCCTTGTCCCCATTAAAGAATTTAAAAACTGAATAGTCTGTAAGAAAAGACGTACTGTTTGTTATCTGTGTGGTATACAGGTATGTTTTTAATGTTTTGTTGTTATTATTTTTACTTCTAATAGTATACTTATTTATTGTTCAGGGTTAAGTTGAATGGACTATACTTCGCCCCTCAAACGTAAAGGATAAAGTCGTTTATTATTATTATTATCTCGACTTGTTGTCTCACAGTATTCCTGTGGTTGTGTTTTATATTGACAGGATTATACCAAGTTAGAAAAAAAAATAAAAAGGAAATGAAAAAAAAAACAACTATTGTGAATTAAGAAATGATCTAACTATGCTACATGTTTTCAAAATAACCGATTTCTGGATGTTCCTGTGAATGTCTGTATTAAGTCCTAATTGAGCCAAATGCGGTGTAAATGTTGTTGGGGTGAGACCTGTTACTGATATGACGAGAGGAACAATGATGACTCTTTCCTGTTCTTAGAAAAAATGACTTTGCTTTTGAATGTCTTGCATATTGCAAATAACATATATTTTATTGCCGGTGATATTAACATTGATCTTCTAAGAAGTTCAACAGCTCAGTCAGAGCTCTGTAATTTACTTTTTAGCTATAATGCAGCTCCTACAATAAAGGATTTTACTAGAATAACTGAAAATACCCAGTCTTGCTTAGACAATAGTATTACAAATTTTAATGGTCATTGGCAGAGTCGTGTAGTCGAAACAAATTTATCAGATCATTGTGGTCAAATATTGGCTTGTAACTTAAGCGTAACTATAAATATGCCCAAAATTATTAAAAGAGATATTGGCCAGGACAACATGTCACAGTTTTATGCAAGGATAAGTCTGGAAAGCTGGGAAGACGTTTTTGTTGCCTCAAACATCAATGAGGCCTATGATTCTTTTTATAGTATCTTTCGGTTTTATTTTGATACGTGTTTCCCAGAATTATAGTTAAACATAGTTCAAAAGAAAAATTTTTATATAATAAACCTGATAGTGCTGAATTAAAAAATCAATTGACTCTATATCAAACAATGGCTCTAAAGGATCCAAATTTCAAGTCAGTGTTCAATTATTTTAATATATTATATAACCAGGCTCTGCAGAACGCTAAAAGAACATACTATGAGAATAAAATTGAGAAGTCATTGAATAAATCAAGGGCTATGTGGCAGGTCATCAATGAGGTAACAGGTTCTGGGAAGGGCTTTCTGCATGACGGAAAATCTAGAAGATTGTTCAAATAACTTGAATACTTTCCTTGTAAATATTGCGAAATCGCTGTTATCACAACACAGTGAAATGGGTGTAGATGGGGGTTTTACGTCCTCCATACCTTTTAATAGGAGATCATTTTTTATAATCCCAACAACACCACAGGAAATACTGACATTAATATCTAAACTACAGAACAAAAAGAGCACTGGAGAGGATGAGATACCAAGCTCAGTGTTAAAACATTGTGCGAATTATATCTCCAAGCCTCTGAGTTTTTTAATAAATTTTTCATTTTCAAGTGGTATATTTCCTGATGGCTTAAAGCATGCGATTGTAAAACCTATTTACAAGAAAGGGGACAAAAAAGATTTTAACAACTACAGACCAATTAGTTTGCTTACATGCTTTTCAAAATTATTTGAATATGCAATGCCTTCGTAACTTTTTTGTCAGCTGTAATTTGTTTTCATGTCACCAGTATGCTTATTTGCAAAATCACTCAATAGAAACTGCTCTCTTTCAGTTTACAGATTTTGTTCTCAACATAGTGGAGACTGGTGACCTGACTTGTGGATTTTTTTTGGACCTCTCTCGTGCTTTTGATTGCATTGATCACAGCATACTGTTAGACAAGCTGTACGGATATGGGATACGGGGGGAATCACTGGAATGGTTTGCTACGTATCTGTCAAATAGGCAGCAATCCGTGGAGCTAAGCGGTTCACCTGGATCAGTAAGATCAGAGCCAATGAGCTTGACTGTTGGTGTGCCACAGGGTAGTGTCCTCGGACTGCTATTATTCATAATATTTGTTAATGATCTTAACCATATTGCTCTCACTGAAAACACTGAAACAATTTTGTGCTTTGCTGATGACTCAAATATTCTGGTTACAGGCAAATCTTTTGAAGCAGTTCAAGAAAAAAGTAAAAATATAGTAAATCGTGCCAAAAGCTACTTTAATGAAAATAAGTTGATTCTTAACAATAATAAGACAGAATATATGGTTTTTAGTGGCGGTGTTAGGGAGCTTCCCAACCAGATGATGCTGGAGAATGAGGTAGTTCAATTGCGATTCTCTACTAGATTTCTGGGAGTTGTCATAAATCATAAACTGAGCTGGAGTCACCATGTCGTATACCTTTCAGGGAGACTTTCTTCTGTTACATATGCTTTTAGAATTCTATCAAAAAGTGTTAACTCAGATGTCCTTAGGACGGTTTACTTTGCTAATTTCCACTCTCCAAAAGAGAATAATGAGAGTTTGGTTTAAGATGGGCTTTAAGGACTCATGTGGTGTATATATATATATGAGTGTATGAAATTTCTCTCTAGCAATCTTGGTACTTTCAATGAGCTGGTTAAGAACCACAGCTACAGCACTAGATCTCTAAATTATAACTACCCTAAACATCGAACAACCTTGTATGAAAAGGGTACATTGTATAGTAGTATTAAACTAATAGTCTACCATGCAACATTAAATCTATCGTTGATGATCCCAGAGTTCTTGAATTTTGGAAATTATGTGTTGAGTTGTTACTATATTGTAGACTTGATCTCATTGTAGCAACTGCATATTCATATTTATTAAGTGTTTTAATGTTTTGCTTAAGCTAAATATTGTCTGTTTTCTTTTTTTATGTATGTCTTTGTTTATATATTTGTTGATACCATAGCTTGACAATTTATAAAACAGACTACCATTTTTTATGACGTATTTCTCAGATGTATTTTTTTTCTCTCTTTGTATTTGTTATGTCTGTAGAAATAAAAGGATTTCTTTCTTTCTGTTTCCACAACCTTTTTACTTCCATTGCCAAGTCAGTGTATTTCGCTTGGACGTTCTCGTCGTTGGAGACAGCCATGAGTGATCTTCCCTTTTTTGGATTGTAGGGTGATATCGGGTCTGTTTGCGGGGATTGTTTTATCTGTGTGAATGTCAATGTCCCAGTAGAGCTTGTAGTCTTCGTTTTCAAGTATGGATGTTGGTGTATAATGCTAGTAAGGGTCTGTGTTCTCCGTTAGTTTGTATGTTGTGGCTAATGCTTGATGAACGACCTTCGCTGCTGAGTCTCCATTGACATTTTCTATATTTTTATATTTAATATTTCTATATTTTTTTGTATTTCTGATACTTTATTTTTAGTTATATATTTTTTAAACTTTTTAACTTTGTTTTATATAATATTATTGTACTACTTGGGCTACGGGCCTGTAATTGTACTTGCTTGAATAAATGAATATTTATTAGATTCTTGAGCCTATTTCTGTAGCGATTGATAGGCTTTGAAGAAATGATGCAACAGTTTTAGACGTCGCACACCAATTTAAAATACCTGATCAGTTTTTGAGTACACTGAATGTACTTTAAGTTAATTGCAAAACTTTAGATATCGGTATGAAGAGTGTATCACTCGGTATAATTTGTTAGCTTTTCTTTTAGATCCTACGAAACTGCATCATAATTTTACTTTAACAAACAACAGACATTCTTAAAACCACAAGACTTTTGGATTGGTGGAAATCTCAACGAAATGTCGACGTTGTTCAAAAATACTCCCCACCATTAGACAACTGTTTTCTGCTACAGCTTTTTAAGTCTTTTAAACTTTAAAAATCACTTGGGGACCAACAAAGCTGCTAAATTAGTTTTTCTTTACAAGCATTACAATTAACGTCTCCAACATTTGTTTTTATGCATTCGTAAATTTATATTTTATGCATTTGTAAATTTATATTTATATAAATTTATATAATCCTCGTAAACTCTTTTTTACCACTGTAAAACACTATTATGAATATACATCCAAAATATTTTTAGAGAATAATGCAGTACCAAATAATGACATTCAATGGCCAGTGAGGACCCCAGACTTGACACCCCTCGATTATATTTTGTGGAGACACCTCAAGAATGGTGCTTTTAAAACTAAATCGATCTGAGAAGACGAATCGAAAACGAATGTAGAAATAATGAACAAACTAGCGGCCTTTTTAATATTCTGAATGTTTTTCCGCAGTATTTAACTCACTGTCAAGAAGTAAATGGACAATACTTTAAGCACTTATGAAATATTCAAAATCTACTTTGTATATTGGGAAATATTTTTAGAATAACAATCAGTAGAATCGGAACATGTTTCAATCAAAACTGGATGAGCGATTCTTGAGGTATTTGGAGGTTTGCAGACTTTTGTTACACTTTGTATGTACTATTTTCCTGGCCTATAAGCGCAAATTTTACAGCTTTTTAAATATATTTATTACCTTATTACTAGCGTCGCTTTCGAGCGATCTCCTATATACACCGAAAGAGCGGTTCGCCATATAACTGTTGGCACTATACAACCCTGTATACGGTTTGGGCAGTCCGAATAATCTCGGACTCTGCTGGGGTCCGGGAGACGGAGACGCACCAGGCGGCGCCGGTTCTTCTTCTGGGATCTACAAAAAAAATACAACTCTTACATTATGAGAACTAAAATATGATTTCAGTAGTTAAAAAATACAAAAACTTCCCGTGACATTACTGAATTTTGAATGAATTCATTCAATATAATCCTTAACATAACAGTTACATGCGGAAAAAAATATTTGTTTTGTCCCATATGAAACCAATGTGGCCTCACTCTCTACTGCATTTTTCAGCGTGCATTTTTTACCCGTCTATAATGTATATTGTAAATCTTAAATCCCTGCGATGATCCGTTTTCGAGATATAGCCTTTCTTAGTTGCCCACCCTGTACATTTATACAAAAGACTTACCTCACGCTCCACGACAAGCCTCACGAAACGTTCAAGTCCAGTGAGAAGACTTACAGCCTGCTGGTGCGACGCGTCAGTGAGATCGACACCATTAATCGAGACTACCCTATCGCCGAGGGCCAGCTTAGCATCTCTGTCGGCCACGCCGCCATCTGTAATTCTTGAGACGTAGATGGCATCTGAGTCAGCCTGTAAATAACATAAAGTATTTTCATCATATGAAATTTTTTGGGTTGTTTTGATTGGGAATTAGAAATAAAGCCACTTATTTGAAAGTAGATAAAATGAGCTTTATTTTTCACACACACGATAACATGCCTGTTGCATCCGTATGCCAAACAAAACTAAAAATGCAATGTTGCTAGATTAAGCACAAAGAAGTAGGAGCTAAGAAAAACTTTTCAAAACAATACATTACCCAATACTCCCACTTTTTGTAAAGTTTTCAAACAAAAGAATCAAATAAACAATAAGTAAGTAAATCTTACTGTCTACTTATTTCAACTACCTATATACTTGTTTTTAACACAAATCTTATTACGTAAATTTTCAAAAACATTTTTACAGAGAGCTTTAGTAAAAATATCAGCTTCTTGAAAAACAGTGTTTATGTATTTAGGCAAGATCACTATCAAATTTCTCACGAATAAAGTGAAATTTTAAGTCAATATGTTTTGACCTCTGGTGGAACTCAAGAGTTTTTCACAAGTTTGATCGCACTTTGATTGTCTATATATAAAGTCATAGCTCTAACACGTCTTTTTCATGAATGTCTCTGAGAAGTTGATGCAGCCACAAACTTTCTTTTACAGCACTAGAAGCAGCCACATACTCCGCCTCAGTTGTAGATAGAGAAACAGTGCTTTGTTTTCTGCTTGACCAGGTAACAGGTCCTCCTGATAGTTTGAACAAATATTCACTTGTCGATTTTCGCGTAGCACGATCGCCTGCATAATCCGCAAAAACCATGTAGAGCACTGTCAGAAGCATCTTGTTGTAGATATAATATTCCATAATCTGCGATTCCAATTGAATATCGTATGACACGCTTAATTCCTCTCCAATGTGCTTTTGTGGGGCTGTTGACAAACCTACTGAGAACTGCCACTGCGTGTGAAATATCTGGACGTGTCACAGTCGCCAAAAATAGCAAGGATCCAATAGCCTGTCGGTAGGGCACTTCACCCTCAGATAAAACATATTCTGCCTGAGCAGAAAGATCGGTGGATGGATCTTCTGGAGTGGAACAGGAATTTGCATCTTCCAATCCGAATTTTTGAAATTATCTGTTTAATGTAGCTCTTTTGATTAATAAATATCGAGCCTGTCAATGGATTTCTTTGTATTTCTACACCAACATAATATGAGAGTTCCCATATAGTAACATCAAATTCTGATTTGAGCTGCTTCAGAACTTGTAAAATTACCTCTTTACTCTCAGAAATAACCAGTCCATCATCAACAAATATAACTAGAATAACTTTAATTTTATGTACAAATCCAGTATATACACACCTATCTGATTGACATTTTTTGAAACCATATTGATCTAAAAACTTTTTGTAGCATCAAGACACTAAACTGAAACAATGGCATCCACAAGCAGACATACCTGTGTAAACCATCCCGATGTTTTTTGTTATGTGTGTGGTAAATACACTTTGAAAGAGAGTAGAGAAACGATTTCTGACTTTGTGAAAAGAGCCTATGCCTATTTTGGCGTTCATTTAGGAGATCGAGATAAATCTTGGGCCCCACATTTCATATGTAAAACATGTGTTGAACTTTTGCGATCAGTGGACAACTGGAAAGAGGAAGTGCCTAAAGTTTGGTGTACCAATGGTTTGGAGAGAACCGCGAAACCATCATAACGACTGCTATTTTTGTCTCGTTAATATTAAAGGCATAAATAGAAATAATAGACACAAATGGACATATCCTGATCTATATTCTGCAAGAAGGCCTGCATTCGGAAGAAATACCCGTTCCATCATTCAGCAGTCTACCCGAACTGACAGAAGAAGATACAGAAACATCAACGTCTGACGAAGTTCAAAGAATTCAATCAGAAGACGACAGCGAATTTGAAGCAGATTTAGCAACTCCGCAGTGTTTCAATCAAGAAGAACTAAACGATCTTATAAGAGACCTGAATCTCTCAAAGGAATCCGCTGAATTACTTGCATCCCGATTAAAAGAAAAAAATCTACTTTGTCCAGGTACTAATATTACATTTTATCGTAAAAGAGATAAGGATCTGCTGCCTTTTTTCGCTCAGGAAAATGACTTGGTATTCTGTAACAATATAAAAGGGCTCTTAGAAAGCATGGGTTTGTCTGAATACACTCCAGATGATTGGCGCCTTTTTATTGACAGTTCTAAACATAGTTTAAAATGTGTTCTTTTACATAACAGTAACAAATATGGTTCAATTCCTATTGGTCATTCTACAACCATGAAGGAAGAATATGAAACAATTGCAATAGTTTTGAGAAAAATTAAATACGAAGAACATCAGTGGGTAATTTGTGTTGATTTAAAAATGGTTACCTTCCTCCTTGGACAGCAGAGTGGTTATGCAAAATATCCTTGTTTTTTTTGTGCCTTTGGGACAGCAGAGCTAAAAATGAGCACTGGGTTAACAAAAATTGGCTTTCAAGAGATGTCATGATTCAAGGAAAACAAAACGTAATCAACGAACCTTTGGTTTCAAGAGAAAAAATATCTTACTTCCGCCCTTGCATATCAACCTAGGCCTAATGAAGCAATTTATGAAGGCTTTAAATCCAGATGGAAATTGTTTTGGGTATTTGTCACGTAAATTTCCTGGCATTAGCACGGAAAAACTAAAAGCTGGTATATTTGATAGTCCTCAAATAAGGCAACTTGTTAAAGATCCACAATTCACCACATCAGTGAACGAGACTGAATCTAACGCTTGGTGTTCATTTGTTCAAGTAGTACAAAATTTTCTTGGCAATCATAAAGCGTAGAATTAGTGGAAACTATGCTTTCAAAATTTTAATATTCTCGGCTGTAACATGAGTATAAAAGTTCACTACCTCCACAGCCACCTAGATCGTTTTCCAGAAAACTTAGGTGATTGTAGTGAAGAACAGGGGGAAAGATTCCATCAGGATATTAAAACTATGGAAGATCGTTATCAAGGACGATGAGATAGCCACATGATGGCGGACTACTGCTGGAGCCTTCAGCGAGACTACCCTAGTAAACTCCATTCTAGAAAGTATTATAAAAGAAAATTTTTATGTGATTAGTGACTAATGTAATTATGTAAATTAGGTTTTTGGAATAAATACTTAAATCCATGTGTCTTTTTGTTTTTTTAACTGGCAATAGTAATATTATACAGTGTGTATCAGCCAAATGGAATAAATTCGATAATAAATAAATGGGGGCGTGTTCGGAAAAACGCTTGGACCCGTCGATTGGTATTTTTAGTTGCTCATTTTCTTCAATAAAAACTTTTTATACAGGGTGTGTCCTGTAACAGTGGTCAATGCCAACTTTCTTATTTCAAATGCAACACCCGGATATTATTTAATTTTTGGATTCTTTAGGAGATTCTAAACATATTTTATGTTCAATGTCCTATACCTATCTTCAACTATTTCGGCAATATTAAGTGTTTTCAAATTTATTTTTATTTTATTTATTTCGAATTTATTATTATTCATGAAAGTGGCTCTGGTTACTGAACTATTTATTTGATTACAAAAATTCACTACAACACACTCAATACTTATTTACCATTTAGGTTTTCATATTAAGAATGTAAGCAAAAACCATTTTAGCGTTCCTTTTTATTGATATGGAAGAAAAAGAGCCAGTTTTGTTTACTTTTAAGTTTTGTTTACTTTTGTGTAAAATGCCTGGCCTTTCTCTTTGCAAGACAGTAGTTGTCAGTGTCAGTGTCATAGTCTTTTGAATTTCGTTAAGTGCATAATACCTAATATCAGAAAAATGGTTCATTTAACAGAAATGCATAAAATAACAATTCTACAAATGAATGGTTATGGAGATAACACACGAACACAAGTGGAAGTTGCTCGCTTATTTCATGAAAAATTTCCAAATTTGCCGCATATATCCCAAGGGACAATTAGTAAAATAGAAAAGCAGTTTCGCGAGCTTGGACATGTGAGGCAGATAAAAAAAGCAGCTGCCAATTCAATAAATGATGATACTAAATTGGATATTATGCTTGAGTTTGAGGAAAACCCACATATTTCTAGTCGACAAGCCGCCGCAATGTTCGATATTAGCCATTCGTCGATTATTCGAACATTAAAAGAAAATAAAATGCATCCCTATAAAGTGATACCAACTCAGGAGCTCATGGAAGACGATTATGATAGGAGAACTTATTTTTGTGAACAAATGATGGCTATGTTAGATAACAATGTTATTCAATTAGAACATGTTTTGTTTTCGGATGAGTGCACCTTTACACTTCACGGTCATGTAAATCGTCAAAATTGCCGCTATTGGTCTAGGGAAAATCCTCACTGGATCAGCGAAGAACATACTCAATATCCTGAAAAGGTTAATGTTTGGGCAGGAATTGTTAGGGATCATATCATAGGCCCCTTTTTCATTGACGGCAATTTCAATGGCGATAATTATTTAGCACTGCTCCAAAATAATGTCGTGCTTACTTTGACAAATTTGTATCCGGATCCAGCAAACCCACAAGTTCCAGCGAATATGATATGTTTTCAGCAAGATGGAGCACCGCCCCATTACCAAATTAATGTCCGGCAGTACCTCAACGGAATATTTCCAAATCGGTGGATAGGGAGACGAGGATCGATAGAATGGCTAGCGCGATCCCCTGATCTGACGCCATTAGACTTTTTCTTATGGGGACATATTAAAAATGTTGTATACAAAACTAAACCCCTCGACTTAGCTGACTTAAGAAGACGAATAACGCTTGCGATTAGATCGGTCACGCCTGAGATGCTAAATAACGGTAGAAGAAATTTCTATTTAAGATTAGGAATTTGCCAAGACGTTCGCGGCGAGCATATTCAACAGTTCCCAAATTAACTTTTTACTTTTGTTTATACATTATGAAGAAATAAATAATTTTATTTTTTTAATCTTAATTTTTGCAATAAATTTGAAAACACTTAATATTGCCGAAATAGTTGAAGATAGGTATAGGACATTGAACATAAAATATGTTTAGAATCTCCTAAAGAATCCAAAAATTAAATAATATCCGGGGTGTTGCTTTTGAAAGGAGAAAGTTGGCATTGACCACTGTTACACGACACACCCTGTATAAAAAGTTTTTATTGGAGAAAATGAGCAACTAAAAATACCAATCGACGGGTTCAAGCGTTTTTCCGAACACGCCCCCATTTATTTATTATCGAATTTATTCCATTTGGCTGATACACACTGTATATTATAACAGTTATAACGCAAAATATATACACATTTTTTTTTTAACTAGATCTGATAGACAAAATCTGAGAACTTTTTTACATTCTGTATCCAAAAATTACCCAGGAACAGTTAAAAAATCGTAGGCACCAAAATGTGTGTTGGCCTGTGTAATCTGCTGCGATTTCTGGAGCTGTAATAGTTCTGCATCTTCTTACTTCAAAATTTATTAAACGATCTGTTCTGCCCTTCCACCCCCTCCATAATATCTATAAGCTACACTATTTGTGGCCTGGAACATTCTCCAAGCCCGGCCTATTACAGACAACTCCAAACCTTGCAGCAACTTCTCTTTGGTTAAACGTCCCTAACATACCACTTGATTTAATTGCTGATTAACGTAATGACAACAATTTTCCAACTGGTTAACATAGAATAATAAACAAAAAATCAAACCAAAGTTTAAGGACGAGGCTACAACAACAGATTTTTACACAAAAACATGGTGTAGCTAAGGCATTTAACTACAAAATAAAACTACAAGCATATTGCTACAATTCTTCCTTCAAAACTTAGTTAACTTTAAATTTCACCAACATTTTCTTTGGATCACTTCGATTGTCCGTCAGTGTATTTGACACTTACCTTAAAAGGCTGACTGCCCTTTCCGCCTGCTATACTGAATCCCAAACCTCTCGAGTCTCTGATGAGCGTCGTATGGATCATAACCTTCTTAGTTGGCACTACGTTATTGATATGAGGAAGCGGAGGGGGTGGTGTATGAAAGACCTCCGGTTTACTTCCTGCAATGTCCGATTTACTTCCTAGAATCTCAGATTTACTTCCTAGAATTTCCGTTTTACTTCCTGAAACCTCCGGTTTGCCCTTGACGAGCCTAGTCACCTCCCTGAGTACCTATAATTTACAAGTAATATTAATTTTTTATGCAAAACTTATCTAACAGATATACAAACTATTATAGTAAAAAGCAGTGTTATCGTGCGGGTCACACGATTTATCAACGACAAACTTTTTAAGTTTGTTTTTCTTTTATTACGTGTAATCATATCCTCCGCATAAAATCCAAAAGATGAGTTAGATAGACCTATGATATTTTCATATAAAAAAAGAGGATAAACATATAAATACCAGTAGTACCAAAAATCTTTGAGCGATGTCACTTCAAAGTCAGATTGACAAGTCGAAAAAAATGGTATTAAATCTAATAAAATTATTACGTAACAACTGGGAATCGGTGTAAGGACTGTGCAGAAAATTGTGTATGAAAAAAAGCATAATTTACTACCGATGAAGATTAAGAAATGTACACGAAAAAATCCAAAGGCAAAATACTTAAGTGACAATGTAAAAATGGATGTTCGTAATGCAATTTACGATTTATACACATCAAAAACTAATGTAACCTTTCAAGTTTTAAAAGAAACTTTAAAAAATCGAGGCATATTGGAAATTGGAGTAAAATCGTTGTCAAAATTAATAAAAATGTTGGGTTTTAGATATAAAAAGGACTGTTATCGAAGATTTTTATGCGAGTCGCCACATATAGCAAGTCAGCGTATCCAGTTTTTAAAGAAATACACGGAAAATGTTAATTCAAAATTTAGAAAAGTGGTATTTTTAGACGAGACTTGGATATTTTCTAATGGAAGTGGTTCGAAATCTTTGCAGGACGAGTCTGTAAAAGTGTCAAGAGAAAAAAGGGATGTGGTTGTGTGTTGGTGTGTGTGGTGATGTGGATGGTGGACAGTTCAGATTAAAAAGAAATTCAAACCCTACATAACAGATACAATTAAGGATATCATAAAATTAAAAAAGAAAGCATTTAGTAAATACAAACAAACACTATCGCTTGCTTATAAAGATTTTTATTTGGATATTAAAAATTACTTGTCTTTTGCCATCAGAAATGAAAAGAAAGCGTACATGTCATTTGAATTGGAAAAAGTCAGAAAAGATTCTAAAAGAACCTGGAATAGACTGAACAGTTGGAATGTTCACTCTAAGGGTAATGCTAAGATTCCAACTCACTTAAGAGATGTCAATCAGATCAGCGATCAATTTGCAAGTATAAGTCAGTTAGCTGTACCTGTTGATAACGTCACTCAAAGTTACTATGCAAATAATAAGCTCAATTTGATAGAAAATAACGAATTTGTATTTAAGAATATTACGGAATATGATGTATATCAAGCATTTAGGCATATAAAATCGAAGTGTAAGGGTATCGATGGGTTGAGTTATGATATGCTATTATTTAGTTTAGACTTTGTGGTGCCTTTTGTTACTGTAATTTACAATGATTTTTTGCAGTCTGGTGAATTTCCAAATATCTGGAAAACTTCAATTATAAAACCCCTTCCTAAGGCTGTACAAATTGAATCGTTGGGTGAACTAAGGCCTATAAATATTTTGCCAATCTTTGGCAAACTGTTTGAATTTTTGGTTAGTGTAATGATGACTGATTTCGTTTCCAATAATAACATATTACCTATTGTTCAGTCTGGTTTTAGGAGAGATCACAGTACAGCCACAGCCCTCACTTGTGTTACAACTAACATTGGCAGAAATATGGATCAGTCTCTGGTTTCATGTTTGGTCTTGTTGGATTACAGCAAGGCATTTGACCTTATTGATCACAATATGCTGCTAGCAAAGTTGCGGTACTGTGGTTTTTCTGACCAGGTTTGCATCTGGTTTAATAATTACTCAAGTTTTAGAAGGCAGATAGTTGAGGTGTATGGAGCAAGATCAAGATCAGTTGATGTAGTATGTGGTGTTCCTCAGGGAAGTATCCTAGGGCCATTGTTATTTAATCTATATACATTTGATTTGAATAATCAGATTCGATTTTGCTCCGCACACCTTTACGCAGATGACACACAGCTATTAGCGGCATTTCCACCTGATCAGTCTAGCTTAGCTGTAAGTGAAATAAATGAAGTCCTAAACAGACTGTTTGTATAGTCAACTAACCATGGACTTACACTTAATGCAAAAAAGAGTATGTAAACAATATAGAAATACCACGTGTCGACCAGGCGAGAAATATGGGTGTTACATTTGATAGCAGTTTGAATTTTGAGGCTCATTGTACTAGATAACTAACATGTGTTTATCTAAAATTGAAAAGCTTATACTTATTTAAATATATTTTACCAGAATTAAATTAATGCTGATCGAGTCTTTGATTTATCCCCAGTTGGATTATTGTAATGTAGTTTATTATAGATTTTTAACCTCTGAACTTCAACGAAAAGTTCAAATGGCTCAGAACTCGTGTATTCAGTTCGTGTTCTGTGTCAATAAATTTGATCGTGTTACTCCAACTTATATCAAAAATGAGCACCTAAAGTTTGAACACAGGGCTAGGTTGCACTTTGTCTTGTTCTTGCAATTGATTGTCAATAGACAGGAAGTACACGAAAGAAATATTAGAGCTATAGTAAGATATGATATACCTTTGCATTCTACTGCTAAATACAGAGATTGTTTTGCCTTCCTGGCTGTTGAATTGTTTAATTCAGATGAGTATTTGATGTACTTAGATAGAACCAAAAAAACTTTTAAAAAAGACTATACTAGACAATTGTTACAATTTATGATTTAATTTTTTTTATGTTATGTAATACATAAATATTTTTTTTTTGTATATATGTTGCACAATGAATATATTTCTTTCTTTCTTTCTATGTGGGACGGGAAAACGGTTCATTATTTTGCATGCAGGTTCTTCAACAGGATTCCTCCCAGGCGCAAGTTTACTGTTTTCTTCAACATCCAAAAGTATGAACTACCATGATAATATGAACTGTGAACTGTTTGAAAAGTGGTTAAAAGAACAACTGATTCCAAATTTAGATGCTTCATCTTTAATCATTCGGGACAATGTATCTTATCATTCAAGAATCCTAAATAAACAAACTACTTCTTCCTGGAAGAGAAGTGATATTTATGACTGGCTAATAAAACAAAAACAAAATCCTGTACCCAATATGCTGAAACTAGAACTTCTTTTAATGGCAACATCTATTAAAAAAACCAACAGTATGCCGTAGATGAAATATTACGGGAAAATGGACATACCATTGCCAGTTTAACGCAATAGAATTAATATGGGCTGGGGCAAAATCATATTACGAAAAACACGTGAACGATGGTCTTACATCAGATGAAGTGCAAATTGTTTGGCAAGATTCATTAAATTATATTACGCCGGAGTACTGGAAGAAATCTGTGAAACATATACGGAGAAATTAATATGGGATGGGTGAAATCGAGAACGAGTTCTAGATGTCGAAATAGCACCAATGATCATTGCGACATTTGAGGACGACTCAGAAGATGAGGATTTTTTTAAGTGATGATGATATTTTTTTGTCTATAATATTAAAAAGTTTCTGAAGGATTATAATATTAGTCTTTGACGTGTATAAATTATAAATTGAATTATGAGTATCCATTTTTGCATTGTAACTTAAGTCTTTTGCCTTTGTACATTTTTTAATCTTCTTTGGAAGTAAATTATCTTTTTTTCTCATGCACAAGTTTCTGTACATTCCTTATACCGATATATATATATATATATATATATATATATATATAGATTTATATATTTATATACTTATATATAATTATAGAATACTTGTTATATATATATATATATATATATATATATATATATATATATATATATATATAGCCTGTATTTTTCGCATGCATGGCCCTTAATTTTAGACTGAAATTTGAAGAAATCGGATAAGCAGTTTTTTAGCTATGCCGCGAACAGACAGACTGACGGACAGACATACCTACAGACAGATGGAATTGAGAAAACATGTTTTCCGGCATCTAGGGACCCTTAAACGTAAAGATCTGAAAAAATCTCACGAAAGTATTAACTAATTATCTTGTGTTTTTTACAAAAGTGTATAATGTTTTTGCAAAATAAAATTTTTTGTTATCACAATACAAAAAAAAAAACATGTTTTCTTTGCACAGGGGTGGCTCGCATTTAAATAAATGACACAGTATAAGTGGTTAGATTTTTAGGTCAAGCGGGGCTCATAATTTTTGGTGATTGATAAAAAAATCTCACTTTCATTAAGTGGCTGTATAAACAGAACATATCCTGATTGTTCGACTGATTCGAACCGCCTTCCGACTTTATTAAGGCGCTTGCCATTTTGTGTATTTTTGTTTTTGCTAACCAAAAATTTTTAACCAAATACATATTTAGCGAATTTTCTTATTTAGTCCTTCGGCATTTAATATATAAAATAATATTAAGTGGCTATCTTAATAATATTGCGTAATATAATAAAAAAAAAACTATTTTCTTTCTCCTTGTATATTTGTAAATAGCCCATCGAGATTTAATAGCTCGATAAAAGAATCACACAACATTTTGGTATTCACTGTATTTTCTGATTTGATTCATAATGTTGGTGACCTTTGGACCCGCACGATAAGACCGCATTCGACTATACAAATCATCTTCATCATTTTAACGGATAGACATTTGTTTTCGAAAATTCTGTCCCAAAACACCCAAAAACACATCGGGTATTTAATCTAAATATAATGTACACACGCGGTATATATAAAGATATCTAAATCAGATATCAAAACACGGCTTAAATTGCTAAAATTTGAACATTTCTTGTAAAATAGTATAAAACAAGGATATACAAGGGAATGATTTATTGTAGAATTTTTAAAAAATTCTTGTTACTATAAATAAAATACACCTGAAAAATTAATTGGTTTTGTAAGCAATCCCAGCCTACTACCAAAATCTGAGTCTATCTCTAAAAAATGAAAATTACTGGGGAATTCGAAAAGAAAAGTATATACTATTATACAGGGTGGTGCAACCAAGATGGGGTGGACGATTGTGGGCAAACGGAGAGGAATTTGAAAAAAAAATTGGGATATGATTGATAGTCAAGAACGCTGTGTTTTAAAATTATACCCATTATACAGGGTGGTCTGAAAAGTTCGTGGTGAACCAAACTTGTGTTTTTTTAAACGGGACACCCGGTATATTATTATTTTAGTTGATTCTCCTATTCGTTACGATCATTTTGATATGAGGTTTGTTGGGTCTAAAATTTATACCAAGGGAATGGGACGAAGTTAAAGTGGAAAAAAGGGTTATACTCCAGTCATTTTTTGAAAACAATTGAAGCAGGTATGGAAAAACCAAATATTCTATAAAATGTATTGTATCTAGGATTACAATAATCGCTTGTAAGTCGTTCAAAATTATTCACTGTTATACAGGGTGGTCAAGTTTTGCAAATTTACCTTGGATTGAATTTTTTTAAATGGAACACCCTGTATATTTTACTGTCATATTAAAGATAACATTACTAGCTTTCAGAAAATACCATATTTGATACCTTTCTGACCAACAGTTTTTTAGTAAATTAACCGTGAAACCAAAATTTACTCATTCTAACAGAAACGGTATTATTTACGTTGCTTAAATTGACTACCTATAATATAAGGAGGCCATGATATAATCATAAATGAAAAGAAAGATTGACATTCTTGTCAAAACCGCAAAGTGTCAGAGAATTGGCATCAATTACCATTGTTTTTTGACGATAAGCCGAGAAATTGTTAAGTAACAATGAGTTTGAGTACTCCAGAGTTGATAAACATGACTTTTATGTTGGGCGAGTGTCAAAAAAACCCTTTACTAGCAAGCAGGGTTTATGCGGTACGATATCCCGATACCGAAAAAAAACCAAGACATGAAGCTTTTGCAACTTTATTAGAGAGGTTTCAAGAAACAGGCAATGTTGCTTTTAAGAAACGTAAAGTAATTAATAAACCAGTTACCAATGAAGATAATGCTTTGACAGTGTTATTAACAGTGCAAGAAAATCCACACACAAGTACCAGGGAAATTGAGAGAGCTACTGATATTGAACGCACTAGTATTAAACGGATTCTGAAACAACATAAATATCATGCCTACCACATTGAATTACACCAAGAACTGTATGATCGCGATTACGTCCAACGACAAGAGTTTTCAATTTGGTTTTTAAATACAATTTGGGATAATCCAGGTTTTGTAGATAGGGTGCTGTTTTCAGATGAAGCAACTTTTAAAAGCAACGGCTTGGTTAACAATCATAATATGCACTATTATTCAACCGAAAATCCACATTGGATTCGTCAGGTGGACCATCAAAATAAATGGTCAATTAATGTTTGGGGAGGTATAATTGGCTCTCATGTTATAGGACCATATTTCTTTGAAGAGCATTTAACGGGAGAAGTCTATTTAAATTTTTTGAGAAATGAGTTGCCCGTATTGCTCGAAGACTTACCTTTAATGTTAAGAAATTCCTTATGGTTCCAACATGATGGAGCACCCCCGCATTACCATAGGCATGTAAGACATTTTCTCAATAATTGGAAAGGAGAGCATTGGATTGGGCGAGGTGGACCAGTTAAGTGGCCTGCGAGGTCACCCGATTTAACGCCACTAGATTTCTTTTTATGGGGACATGTTAAAGAGGAAGTTTATAAAGAGGTTCCAACCACAGTGGAAGATATGAAGTTGAGAATAATAAGCAGTTTTCGCAACATTTCAGACCTGACTTTCGGAAAAGTGAAACTTTCATTTATGGATAGAATCGAAATGTGCCTTCAGCAAAACGGTGGTTTAGTTGAACATCTTTTATAAGTTTTAATTGCATTGTTTTTGTTGATTTATATTAAATTTATTTTTTTTGTAAAAAAGATCCGTTATTAATACTGTCAAAGCATTATCTTCATTGGTAACTGGTTTATTAATTACTTTACGTTTTTTTGAAAGCAACATTTCCTGTTTCTTGAAATCTCTATGATAAACTTGCAAAAGCTTCTATCTTGTTTTTATTTCGGCATCGCATCATCAAAGAACAATATTTATTTATTTACTGATGTAAATGTTCAATTTATGATGATATCATGGCCTCCTAATATTAAATTGTCAATTTTAACAACGTGAATTCAGAGTAATTCGTGTTAAAATGAAGAAATTTTGATTTCACAGGTAATTTACTGAAAAACTGTTGGTCAGAAAGGTATCAAATATGGTATTTTCTGAAAGCTAGTAATGTTATCTTTAACATGAAAGTAAAATATACAGGGTGTTCCATTTAAAAAAAATTCAATCCAAGGTAAATCTGCAAAACTTGACCACCCTGTATAACAGTGAATAATTTTGAACGACTTACAAGCGATTATTGTAATCCTAGATACAATACATTTTATAGAATTTTTGGTTTTTCCATACCTGCTTCAATTCAATTTTTTCCACTTTAACCTCGTCCCATTCCCTTGGTATAAATTTTAGACCCAACAAACCTCATATCAAAATGATCGTAACGAATAGAAGAATCAACTAAAATAATAATATACCGGGTGTCCCATTTAAAAAAACACAAGTTTGGTTCACCACGAACTTTTCAGACCACCCTGTATAATGGGTATAATTTTAAAACACAGCGTTCTTGACTATCAATCATATCCCAATTTTTTTTTTCAAATTCCTCTCCGTTTGCCCACAATCGTCCACCCCATCTTGGTTGCACCACCCAGTATATTTATTGTGAACAGAATATAAAATAAAAATATACGGGGTGTCCCATTTAAAAAATTATAAGTTTGTGTTATATCTCAAAAAAGACAACTCACATAAAGAATCTGACTACGCCAGTGGATTCTACGTGAAAAACTGTATCAGAGCCAGTTTTTACCTATTCGAGAAGTTAAACAAGAACCAAAAATGAAATTATTTCAATTTCACCCGTGTCTTAAAAACGGAGAGGGCTATGAAAATTTTGTTTGGGTCATCTTTAGTTTCACAAAAAAGTAGCACCATGTCGCGAAAACCCCAACCCTATATCTTCACTAATAAGAGAGATACCCCATAAAAACAACGAAAACGGAACACCCTGTACTTGTATGACAAACCCCCTGATGTCGTCTTTAACCTAGTACACTAGCCACTCTTTGAAAATGGTGTATGAATATGAAAAGAACTCACTTGTCGGACTAGCAACTAGTTTATTTTCTATCCGAACAGAAATGTTGTGAAGAAATTACAGCAAAAAACAAAAAGTTACATTCAAATTACGCACTAACCTCTAGCACCAAAGTTTCTCCCGATGCCTTCAACACTTCCACGGCCTCGTAATGGGACACATCCCGGACGTCAACTCCGTTCACCTTCAGCACCTTGTCCGCCACCTTCAGTCCGGCCAAATCGGCTGGACCTCCCTCGGTCACCCTAGAGATGAAAATGCCCTCGTCGTCGCCCTTGAATGGCGTCGATCCCCTACCTCCGGCGATAGAGAGACCGAGACCGGCGTTCGAGCGCTCGATACGGATCTCGTATTTTTCCTCGCGGAGCTCCACCGACGGATGGCTGTTGGACGATTCTTCAGCTGAAACAATAAAGATGTACCTAAGATGATTTAACACAATTTTAGGATTCATACTTTAAAAGTTCTATGTTTCTAAATGCCACGTAGTGTTAAAAGCGAGGAGGGAAAGTTTATTTTACAGATCCAGAAGAACTTCGAACTAAGTTCACAAAAATTCGCAAAAATCTAATTCACAAAAGTCCACAAAAATTCATCGAAGTGCAAGAAGGTCCACAAAAGCTCGTACGAGTTCACAAAAGTTCGAACGGGTGTGGCCACCAAGCATCAAGTTCTGTAAATGCCGGCATTGCGTGGAACACATACCAGCTTGTTGTACTGAATTTATTGAAAAATTCTCGAATTCAATATTCTACATTTTCTTTTTTTCTCACTGTTTGTTTACGTCTTAGCAAAGCTTTCATATCTCCTTCCTATTATTTTTATATTCGAAACTTTTTTAAATTAATGTTCTGCTGATGCTGCTTAGGTTGTTGGCTCGCAAACTTATGCATTTATCCATAATGCTCTCCGTCTGCGGATTAGTCAGAGCTGGGGCGACACTGTCAGATGATTTACCTTATTCCGGTTTGGAGAGTTTTTTCTCTGGTGGATGTTTCGGGACTGGTCGGTCTCGTGACCCTGCTCAAGCATCCTAGTAGTACTAGTACTTTTTTATTCTGACGTTATATATGGGAGATGGAAGGGTGCGTGGAAAGGTGGACAGAGTCACCCTTCGAGGATTGTGGAAGAAATTTACGACTGGGGAACGTCAGCCAGAAGGGCCTTACAGTTTATCAAGGAGTCCGAATCTCGCCCATCCCTCCCACAGGAGAGGGTATGTGATGGCGTAGGGTGTGAATTTACCTCTAAACTACCACGGGAATATCCGGTTCCCCCTGGTCTGGTTATCGGGGTGAATGGTAGCATGGAAAATGAAATTCATTTTACAATCTTCCCTGTTGGATTTTTAACCATTAATATTCGCTGCAGTCTTGAAAAGTTGTGCATCTACCTAGGATTGGAACCCAGGCACGCCACGTCAACTCAAATGTAAATTCAAAGTTATGCGCTTTCGCCCACCTTTTCCAAGTTCAGACAAAAAAAATTGATCCCTAAAGAATAAAAACTAAAAAAACTAAAACGTTTTTGTTGAAAAATGAACTAAAAACTAAACCGTACTCTCACTTACTCTTTTCGCACAGAAACAAAGTAGATTTGTATTGTAAATCTAATTTGAAAAAAACGTGCAATTTTTTGCCAAAATCAAAAATCCCAAAATTATCTAGTTGCTTTAGATAAAATGTAGCTATTGCTGCTGCCAGAGGTAAATGAGTATATTTAAATAAATCTCTGTAGGTTTAGGTATTTTTAGTTCAGTACATAGTCACTTAGTAACACATATACAGTGTGTCCCAGATTTGCTTCTCTATACAGGGATCTCGGCTCCTATTATACCTACAGCAAAGGTTAAATGGGGAAAGTTTTAAAGGAAACTTATTGCATTCGATATCCTGCTTCAGATTTACGATCGATCAATTGTTTTTTGGAAATATCGGGGAAAAAACGAAAATGGCGGATTTCGTTTTTGGCCAGTATATCCAAAACGGTAAATTTGACAGCTGCCAAAATATGACATTATTTGGACACATTTTTAAGACAAATAAGATGGCGTACACGACACGTCTTCGTTGTTTTTTGTTAACCCGCAACCCGCCTCAACTTTCATTTTTCTTATGGCCGCCATATTGGATTTTTCGATTTTTGGAAAGAGCCTAAAATTTTCAGTCTAGTGATATCTCACAAGTACATTAAAGATTTTAGTATCATCGAAATATTACACTTCGTAAAGTTAGGTTTCAGTTTTTTCTAAGAAGGCCATGATTTAAAGTAACTTTAGCTCTCAATGCTTTTCTAAGGAGGCCATGATTTATCTGTAACAAAATTGGATTTTGACTTTGACGTTAAGTTAAATAGTTGAAAGTATCAAAGCTGTGTTTTAATAAGTAGTAGGTACGCTTTTATCCCAATAAAATCATAAATCTACAGTTCTGTGAGTGGTATACTAGGAGATGTAATGAAAATCCTGATTTTGTAAGTCATGTCTTGTGGTCCGATGAGAGCAGGTTCACGAATTGTGGAGTCTTTAATAGGCACAACCGTCATCATTGGACTGTGCAAAATCATCACGAAGTGGCAGAGAGACGTCTACAGATCAGATTTGGAAGTAACGTTTGGTGTGGGATCATTGGTAAGTTAATCTAACCAATTTTTTTAAATAGGCACCAAATGATGGTTAAATAATAATCTTTTTTTTTTCGTTTAGTTCTTTAATGATACTAAAAGTGTATAATCTAATAAAAAAAAGTAAAACGTTCTACTCTAGTCAGTCAACTTACTTTTTTGATATTGTATTACATTTTTATTCAATCATTTTGTATTGTAGTTTCGAAGAACCTATAAAAATAGAATTGGGTTCTATATATGTATTAACATTTTATCTAAATTTTCTGCAGATTTAGTTAATTCTCTAAAATTATTTTGATCGTCTGAATTTAATGATTTATTATTACCCGAGAAGCCTAGTTCTTGCGTTATGAAAAAAATACCATATTAATCAAATGTCGAATTATTTTTCGATTTTCATTACGATTTATAGAAAGGCGTTCAGCTGTATTTCCAAATAATTTAAATTTTAAAGCGCAAGGGGTTTGTTCTTTTGATATTTTATGTTTTATTAAGGCACGGTATACTTCTTTAAGATTATTATATCACTGAAATAAATTGATTTAGTATTTTCGAAATTAATATGTAATACCAACAAAATAATTTATTAAGGCTATTACTTCCCGCTAACCAAATATGTTTTTCTTTTTCATAATAAAGGTGAACAGGTTTCATGTAGCACTGATGGCCTATCAATTAGAATATTCCTGAACTTGCCACTCCCAGTCATAGAGGCCCTTACAACATTAATAAATGAGTCCTTTATAAAAGGTGTATTCCCTGATTACCTTAAAACAGCTATAATTATTCCACTTCATAAAGGCGGCGAAAAAACTAACCCTTGCAATTATCGCCCAATTGCACTACTACCAGTGCTATTAAAAATCATCGAAAGGCTACTGAAGAATCGTCTTATGCCATTTCTCCTGAAACATCAGATAATATCCCCGGAGCAGTTCGGATTTCTACCCAACAAGTGCACCAGCGACGCCATGTTCACATTGCTTAGAGGCGTCTACTTATCTCTCAATAACAACCACCCAACTGCCTCAGTTTTTTGTGACCATGCGAAAGCCTTTGATTGTGTTAGTCATGAAATTCTGATAAACAAACTAAATTTTTATGGAATTCGTGGTACTTCTTTAAATTGGTTCAAATCTTATCTTGGGAAAAGGCAACAACTTGTAAGGGCTAATAGTTCCGATTCTGATTGTAAGTTGATTACAAGTGGAGTCCCTCAAGGTTCAGTCTTGGGACCTATTCTTTTTTTGTTATACATTAATGATATCACGAACCTTAAAATTAATGGAAGAATTTCCCTTTTTGCTGACGACACAAGCATAACTTGGAGTGATTTTGATACAACGTCTTTACACTGTAGTATCTCCAAAGACTTGGTTATAATTAAGGCTTGGTCCGATTCCAATATGCTTTGTTTTAATGTCGATAAAACGGTGGCGTTATCTTGTAAGGGAACTTTGCAACCACTTCAGGTACATAACAGCAATATTGAATACGTAGAGTCGGTTAAATTCCTGGGTTTAAATATAAATAACAACCTAAAATGGTCTAATCATATTGACACCTTAACTAAAAAACTTTCTACCGCCTGCTTCGCCATTCGATCAGTTTCAAAAGAACTAGACGTTCCTTCTGCCAGACTCACTTATTTCTCTTTATTTGAATTCCACCTCCGCTATGGCCTTCCCTTTTGGGGCTGCTGTACCACCGAGCAATTTCGTAGTATTTTTATGCTTCAAAAGAGAGCCATTCGTTATTTGTTTGGTCTAAATAATAGAGCTCACTGCCAATACTATTTCAAAAAACATGAAATATTAACACTTCCTGCATTATTTATTTTGGAAAACAGTATGTTTGCTGAGAAAACATATAAACACCCCCCAGAAAGGCCACAACATGTATACCCTACCAGAAACTCTAGGCATGATATATATCTTCCCATTCCTTCCTCAGAATTAATAAAAAAATCATTTATTTACAACGCCATAAAACTTTACAACAATCTGCCAGTACATTTAAAATCTATCCCTATGCTTGCACAATTTCGAAGAAACACCAAAGCATACCTCATTGAGAGACCATTTTACAGCGTTAATTCGCTTGTTTACTTAAATCTTTTGTGAGTCATGTCCTAACTCGTAACATAGAATTTTGAAAATCATCATATAGAGAAAAGAACTGTCGAAAATTCACTTAAAACTGAATTATTTTTGTTAGGTATTGGATTAAAAACAAAATTTAATTCTTTTTTGTATACTACATTCTACACTAGTTCATTATACCTTCTGTTTAACATCACAATTATTTGTATAACTATAATAACATAGTTTAAGGTCGCATAGTTGCAATTTTGATTTCAATGTCATCGAAATTATTCACCTCGTACATGTGTGTTTGTTTACTTTTATAAGGTTATTAGGATTCATTAACTGTTTTGCGGCAATGTTATGTTATATTCTAACGTGTGTTTTACGATTTGGTAAATTGATAATTTACATTTTTAAAAAGCATTGACCTATCGAAATTCTTTTCGATTAATGTTTTGATATGTCTTATTTTAGGTATATTTTGCTTTGTCTATAAAATTGTAAAATTTTTCTGCGGCAATAAAGCATACTTTTGTTTGTTTGTTTGAACTGTATAAAAGCTCATTCATTACGGGATGTTTCGATAATTATTTTTGGAAAGAAAATATCCACTTTTTAATAAAGATAATTTTTCCTTTATAATTTATAGTTTCTAGTACCACCCGGCCAACCCTGCCGCTCTTGACTGTTGGGCACCTATTTATTAATTATTACTCATTTCAGGAAATCGACTTATTGGACCATTTTTGTTTGACTACCGGGCAGAGGTACCTAGAGCTTTTGCGAAACCAGGTTGGACCAGCCTTACGAGCTATTCTAACGGAAGATGAATTAAGAAGAACTTGGTTTCGACAAGACGGATGTCCGGCTCACAATGCCATTCAAGTCAGGAACTGCTTTCTTAAGAGCAGTTTGACCAAAGAATAATTTCTTTAAATGGTCCAATATCTTGGCCTCCTAGATCCCCTGACCTGTCGCCCTTGGATTTCTACCTCTGGGGTCACACAAAGAATGAAACCTATGAATCTGATCCCCCCGTGACCATAGAGGCCCTGAGACAAAGAGTTCTGGACACATTTAGAAATATTAACCGAAATACACTTATCAGGGTTGTACGAAAAACAGTCACCAATTGTCAAAAATGTCTCGATGCAAATGGACGTCATTTTGCAGATTTGTAAATTAATGTTACCCAATTACAAAGTAGTTAAAGCTCATTTAGATTTTTTAAGTCGTTATTTATGTTCATGTTGTATTGAAAATTCAATGCGTTCAATACATTACTTACTTATTAATGTAATTTTGTGACAAATAAATCATGGCCTCCTTTAAAAACATTGACACTAAAATCTTTAATGCACTTGTGAGATATCACTAGACTGGAAATTTTAGACTCTTTCCAAAAATCGAACAATCCAATATGGCGGTCATAAGAAAAATGAAAGTTGAGGCGGGTTGCGGGTTAACAAAAAAACAATGAAGACGTGTCGTATACGCCATCTAATTTGTCTTAAAAATGTGTCCCAATAATGTCACATTTTGACAGCTGTCAAATTTACCGTTCTGGATATACTGGCGAAAAACGAAATCCGCCATTTTCGGTTTTTCGCCGATATTTCCCAAACTTGTTGATCGATCGTAAATCTGAAGCCAGATATCGAATGCAATCAGTTTTCTCTAAAACTTTCCCCATTTAACCTTTGCTGTAGGTATAATAGGAGCCGAGATCCCTATATAGAGAAGCAAATCTGGGACACACTGTATACTATCTTTTCAAACATTTTTATTGGGAGCCATTTTGTTCCATCATATTGGATTCCTAGCAGTATTTGACCAGTTTTTACGTATGCAGCACTTCATTTTTGGGCATAGTTTAAAATGAATTCAATAAATTGTTTTTACATCGACATACACTGCCATTTTGTTATGTCATGTTGAATTCGTACTAGTTTATCCCTATATAACATTTGATTTTTCTCAAAATTTTAAGTCAATGAATAAGATTTTTTACGTCGATTTTTAAAAAATATATTTGGACATCATTTTGTTCCGCCATCAGCCATCTTGAATTCGTACCAAAACATTACCAGTTAATCTCTATATCACACTAAATGCTTGGACATTTGAAAATAATCTAATGAGTAGTTTTTTTCAGGACGATTTTAAAATATTTTATTAGGCTGCCATTTTGTTTTGCTATTTTATGTCCACACCAAAATGTTACCAGTTCATTCCTCGGTAATACTTGATTTTTGTGCAAAATTTGAGGAAATTGGATTAGCGTTTTTAGTAACAATTTTTTTAACGCTTCACTAGTTCGCCATCTTGTTCTTTCTAATATTGCATATCACAGCAAAAGAGCGATATCAGTTTTCTCTTCTACTCTAACTAAAAAAACTACTAAATTGAATCAAAGATCAGTAATAGATATCAAAGATTAGTTTCCTTTCCAATAGTTACGAGGAAACCTACAGAGAAGGGTTCAGATATTTAAAATAATATTTCCAATGCAACATATTGAATTTCGTATTTATTCATGTAAAAAGCAATATTTATTACCTTATAAAGAATTGTACCATTAATTCTCGCCTTGCAGACAGAGTGAATGTCTAAGTAATTTTTAAATCTTTCCTTTTCAGATATTCCATTACCTATATAGGTAATATTATCTGTTCATACAATACGTGTGTGTTCTAGAAGATTATGTGTTCTAATACAATTTAAGCTAATTAGAAATATTTGCATGTATTTGTGTAAAATATTGTATTCCGCCACATAAAAACGAACCTATAAGAAAGCCTTTTTGCTCGGCTTTGTTGGCACTGAAAAATGGTAAAAATTGTTCTATTTTTTATATGATATTTCTAAACACGCTTTATTAGGTTTCTAACAAAAATTAAGTGGTTCGATGACTTCGCTACGACCACTAATGGCTGTACAAGCGAAGGTTTTGCTTGTTATACATCCTCTACTAAATCGTTTTAATAAAGACAAAAATCGCCGACAACAAATGTTTAGTTTTTAATCTAACATTATACTCAGACAAAAATGTTATGTATTTTTTACTAAGATTTATATTCGTGTATAAACAAATAATTTCATACTTTACTCGTATAAATTATTTCTGTAGGATATCATAGTTGTATTATTTATGCCAGTTGTATTATAGTCAAAAGCAGTGTTACCGCGCGGGTCATACGATTTATCAACTACAAAATTTTTAAGTTTGTTTTTCTTTCATTACGTGTAATCAATCATATCCTCCGCATAAAATCCGGAAGATGAATTAGATAGACCTATGATATTTTCGTACGAAAAAAGAGGATAAACATATAAATACCAGCAGTTGCAAAAATCGTTGAGCGATGTCACTTCAAAGTCAGATTGACAAGTCAGTGACAAAATACGTAATAGAAAACAATTTTCGGGTTTTTTTGCATCCACAAGCGAAAAAAAATGGTATTAAATCTAATAAAATATTACGAAAATGAAAATTTGCCGGCCAATATCCAGGAGACAGTAGCAAAAGCTCTGGGAATCGGTATAGGGACTGTGCAGAAAATTGTACCAAAGAAGATTAAGAAATGTACACGAAAAAAGCCAAAGACAGAAGATTTAAGTGACAATGTAAAAATGGATGTTCATAATGCAATTTAGGATTTATACACATCAAAAACTAATATAACCCTTCAAGTTTTAAAAAATTGAAGCATATTGGAAATTGGACTAAAATCGTTGTCAAAACTAATAAAAATGTTGGGTTTTCGATACAAAAAGGACTGTAATCAAAGATTTTTATGCGAGTTGCCACATGTAGCAAGCCAGCGTATCCAGTTTTTAAAGAAATACACGGAAAATGTCAATTCAAAATTTAGAAAGTGGTATTTTTAGACGAGACTTGGATATTTTCTAATGGAAGTGGTTCGAAATCTTGGCAGGACGAGTCTGTAAAAAGTGTCAAGAGAAAAAAGGGATGTAGGACGGGAAAACGGTTCATCATTTTGCATGCAGGTTCTTCAACAGGATTCCTCCAGGTGCAAGTTTACTGTTTTCTTCAACATCCAAAAGTATAGACTATCATGATAATATGGACTACGAACTGATTGAAAAGTGGTTAAAACAACAACTGATTCCAAATTTAGATGTTCCATCTTTAATCACTGTGGACAATGCGTCTTATCATTTAAGAATCTTAAATAAACAACCTACTTCATCCTGGAAGAAAAGTGATATTTATGTCTGGCTAATAGAACAAAAACAAAATCCTTTACCCAATATGCTGAAACTAGAACTTCTTTTAATGGCAAAATCTATTAAAAAACCAACAACATATGCCGTAGATGAAATATTACGGGAAAATGGACATGAGGTTTTAACGACTGCCGCCATACCATTGCCAGTTTAACGCAATAGAATTAATATTGGCTGGGGCAAAATCATATTACGAAAAACACGTGAACGATAGTCTTACATCAGATGAAGTGCAAAATGTTTGGCAAGATTCATTAAATTATATTGCGCCATTTGAAGACGACTCAGAAGATAAGCACTCTTTAAATGATGATGATATTTTTTAGCCTATAGTATTAAAAAGTTTCTGAGGGATTATATTAGTCTTTGACGTGTATTGCATTATGAATATCAATTTTTGCATTGTAACGTAAGTCTTTTACCTTTGGATTTTTTCGTGTACATTTCTTATTCTTCTTCGGAAGTAAATTATTTTTTTTTTTTCATTCACAAGTTTCTGTACATTCCTTATACCGATTCTTCTCAGAGCTTTTGCCACTGGCTCCTGGATATTAGCCAGTGAATTTTAATTTAAATTTAAATTTTTTGCTTACTTTTTTAGTACATTTGTAATTTTGTAGGCAATAAATAAATAATTATAGAATACTTGTTCCAATTTTAAAGAGTGTTTAAAATAAGTAAATTTTTTTATTAATTATAAGACAAAATTTGATATATAAAAATCGGTAAAATCGCTTTACCAGAAACTCGGGGCTAGAGAAAAAAAAAAAAAAAATATATATATATATATATATATATATATATATATATATATATATATATATATATATATATATATATATTATATATATATATATATATACAATGTGTCCCAAATTTGGCTTACATGCATTGCTATCTCGTAAACCGCTATAGCTACAGGGTGGGTTAAATTAGGAAAGTTTTAGAGAATTTTATTACAAATTTGATGACGTTTTGAAGCTTAGGATATCTTTTGTGGTTTTCAAGATAATTGGGAAAAATCAAAATGGTGCATTTTCAACTTTTGCCCGTAGCTTCTAAACGACTCGTATTATGGTTTTATGGTTTATACATTATTAGGACACTTTTATTAGAGGAACATTATGCAGGTAAAACGAAGTTTCTAGCTTCAATTGTTTTTGAGATATTGGCATCAACTTTTTATTTTCTTACCGACGCCATATTGGATTATTGTATTTTTGGAAAGATCTTTTTAAGAGCTTTCCAATGATGTATAACAAGGTAAGATTATTATTTTTCTTGAGCTCTAAAAACCAAAATAATTGTTTTTTTTAAGTAGGCTTTGATTACGCATGGCTGCCATAATGAAACAAAAGAATGCCGCATGTCAACAATCATTTTGTGTTCCTGAATAGTACTTGTTATCATTTTCTCATTGTGCCGAGTTTTTACAAAGTTTATTTGAGTTTCTTATACTACTTAAAATGGAGGGTAATTATTCCAACGAAGAGAATTTGGATATGATAGAACTTTATTTTAAAGCAAATAGAAATACACAAGCAGCTGCGCGTTCATACGAAGAACAATTTCCAGACCGACATCAACCAAGCCAAAGGCATTTCAGATTTCTAATTGTTAACCTGTTAGCCTACGGGTCTTTTTTGAAACCGAAACCAAAGACCTATTCAATAGATAATGAAGCAAGAAACGCAGCTATAATAGAAAGTGTCACGGACAACCCAACAACCTCAGTAAGAAAGATTGAAGAACAAACGGCAATTCCCAAATCAACCGTCCAACGAGTCTTGAAAAAACTTCACTTTCATCCCTATAAACCTACTATTGTACAGGGTCTTCAGGTAAATGATTTTGCTAGAAGAATCACGTTTAGTGAATGGTTCATCAACAAATGCCAGCAAATACCCAACTTTCATTCTACTTTGGACAGATGAAACACGATTTACAAACTGTGGAATTTTCAATAAACATAATACTCATTACTGGGGCACCGAGAATCCTCATAATTTAGAAGAAAGACGTTTACAAACAAAATTTGGGTTCAATGTGTGGTGTGGCATTATAGGTAATTCCAAACAATGCACTTCTGCTTTAAATCACTCATAACAATTTGTATTTTAGATAACCGTTTGATTGGGCCGTTCATTTTCCAAGAAAATTTATCGGGTAACAGATATTTGCAACTATTACGGGAACAAATTATTCCAGAAGTTATAAATTCTGTTCCCCCAAACGACCTGCAAAATTTTTGGTTCCAACAAGATGGCTGTCCGGTTCACGGTACCAGAGAGGTGATGGCGGTCCTCAGAAATACTTTCGGGGAAAATATTATCGCTAATAATGGCCCTGTTGCTTGGCCGGCAAGGTCACCGGATATTACTCCTCCCGATTTTTATTTATGGGGATACGCAAAAAATGAGGTCTACGAATTTTCTCCGCTAGAAAGTCTCAGAGAGCTAGAAGACAGAGTCCGAGATGTTTTTGCTAATATTAACAGGAACACCTTAAGAAGGGTTACACGGAAGGTATTGGAGAAATGTCAAAAATGTGTGGAAAATGGAGGGAGGCATGTGGTAACTTATATTTTTTTTATGTGTTAATTTAAATTTAGTTTAGGTATTTTCAATAGTGTGATAGTTACATTTTAGTCACTAGGTATTCACTGTTAGTATAATATCTTAGTTGAAAATCTGAAACATCGATGGTTGAATTAATATTTTTACCCATAAGCTAACAAGTTTACAATTAGAAATCTGAAATGCCTTTGGCTTGGTTGATGTCGGTCTGGAAATTGTTCTTCGTATGAACGCGCAGCTGCTTGTGTATTTCTATTTGCTTTAAAATAAAGTTCTATCATATCCAAATTCTCTTCGTTGGAATAATTACCCTCCATTTTAAGTAGTATAAGAAACTCAAATAAACTTTGTAAAAACTCGGCACAGTGAGAAAATAATAACAAGTACTATTCAGGAACACAAAATGATTGTTGACATGCGGCATTCTTTTGTTTCATTATGGCCGCCATGCGTAATCAAAGCCTACTTAAAAAAAACAATTATTTTGGTTTTTAAAGCTCAAGAAAAATAATAATCTTACCTTGTTATACATCATTGGAAAGCTCTTAAAAAGATCTTTCCAAAAATACAATAATCCAATATGGCGTCGGTAAGAAAATAAAAAGTTGATGCCAATATCTCAAAAACAATTGAAGCTAGAAACTTCGTTTTACCTGCATAATGTTCCTCTAATAAAAGTGCCCTAATAATGTATAAACCATAAAATCATAATACGAGTCGTTTAGAAGCTACGGGCAAAAGTTGAAAATGCACCATTTTGATTTTTCCCAATTATCTTGAAAACCACAAAAGATATCCTAAACTTCAAAATGTCATCAACCCACCCTGTAGCTATAGCGGTTTACGAGATAGCAATGCATGTAAGCCAAATTTGGGACACATTGTATATATATATATATATATATATATATATATATATATATATATATATATATATACATATATATATATATATATATATATATATATATATAGCCTGTATTTTTCACATGCATGGCCCTTAATTTTAGACTGAAATTTGAAGAAATCGGATAAGTATATAATATTTTTGCAAAATAAAATTTTTTTGTTATCACAATACAAAAAAAAACAAGTTTTCTTTGCACAGGGGTGGCCCGCATTTAAATGAATGACACTGTATAAGTGGTTAGATTTTTAGGTCAAGCGGGGCTCATAATTTTTGGTGATTGATAAAAAATCTCACTTTCATTAAGTGGCTGTATAAACAGAACATATCCTGATTGTTCCACTGATTCGAACCGCCTCACAGTGGTTCATGGGGTCGATCTAGCCGATGAAAATTATTTCGATAAGCAACCTTTTGCCAGCTAATATTTTCTAGTACAATTTACACAAGAAATAATGTCTTATGACTTTTAAAACTTTTAAAATATGTAAAATTACGAAGTCTAGCAAAAAATAGCATTAAAATATATAATTAAAACATGAAATAAAAATGTACAACGTGACTCACTATGAGCGTGACAAAATGTTATATCTTCCTTATTTATAGAGATACAAAAAAAAATTTAATACAAAGGTTGTAAGATATGATTGGGTGCATATTTAAAAAATATTTTCAATAATACAGCGTGTTTCATAAAACCTAGGGTCCGTGTTTTTTTAATTGAAAAGATGTATTAATGAAAATGTAAATTAATGTATATTATGATTCTATATAAAATTTTCGGAATAAGTTATGAATAATGTATCAAATCTAAATTCATGTATTTAAAACATGCGAAATTTTGGACATTTTACCTATCTGTCAAATTTAAACGGTTTTAATTAAATTGCTTGCAGTTTCCTATCTCAGTTTTTTAATTATTTGTCTCAGTGCATCAACAACGCAATTTTTGACTTCCGATTAAATCAAAAGTTGTCATATCAAAGATAATTAAAACCAATATAACTACGATAAGAGAATTCAAGGCATTTTGCTCCAATTTAAATCATTTGAATTAAGTATGTATTTGGTTAAAATTTTGAAAATTTAAGATTTTATAATATGTTGATATTGCAAAAATAATTAAATTTACATACGAGAAGGGATTTCAAAAAATTTTATGTAGAATCGATATGTGCCATAATTAAAAATCACCAATACTTTGTAGGAAACATCCTGTATAATTAAAAATGGTTTTAAAATATACCAATTTTGTATTTAACATTTTATCGTAGGTATCTCTGTAACTAAGAAGATATGGGACTAACTAAACAACAATATTACAAATTTTACTAAGGTAAACCTGAGTATTGAAAATTATATAAATATATGAAAACAAGAACACTAGCAGGTATAAATATGTTGGTAGAGTGGATTAATCTTCTTCGTTCTCTTCGGTAGTCATGGATGAATCCAATATTAGCAAGGCCATTACTTCCGGGGGCAAAATTCCACTAAGTTTAGGTTTTCGTTTACGCAGGCTGCTGATGAGTGGGTCTGAGGAGATAAGAAGCATATGAAGCAAATCTTCCATAGTTTGTGTTCTGGAGAATTTTCTTGTATTGAACTCGCGGTATCTTCGTGCATCTTTGTTTCTAGCCTCCTGCGCTTCCTCGGAGAGATGTCCGATTGGTAATTCGGCTGCTCTAATGATCTTCCTCCATGAATTAAAACTTTGTGCACGCTTTGCTTCATATAATACCATGGGTATAAATCTATATATAGTTGTGCAGTTTCCAAGCAATACTGTTCGTATGCTTCTATATTAATAGAAAATCCACAAGAAATTGTTCGAAGGATGATTCCAAGCCGTTTTATTAAATCAATATTTATACCTGTTATTTCGGCAGATTTTTCGGGATCAGAAAAAATCCTCGGGAGGTATTTCCATCATTGGTACACCCATAACCCTGTTTGGGCATGTCAATCAAAAGCCCCATCTCTCGCCGAAACCTTGTTTGAATCTCACGTTTTCTGATTTCCGTTATAGCCTTGTCCATCTTTTTTATTTGCCATGTTTTTATGTCTGGCCTATATGCTATATTTATCAACAACTCAAGGCATTTGATCCAGGCATGTAAACTAGATATGCCAAGCGATAACAATTCGGGGTCAATTGGCCGTTTTCTTACTTCGCTCAGATTGTTCATCTGCTTGGGTGTTGCTCCACATATGTGACAGTTTTGCTTGGATTTCTTGGCGATAGAGCTACACGTTTTCTCGTCAATCATGGAGAGTATTAATTGTGAGTGAATAGAATACTCAAGACCCTCAATCTCAACATTTGTTGGAACTAATTTTTCAATTTGATTTCGAACTTTCTCAACTTCTTGTCTAATAAAATCGTCAGTCTCCTTATGGAATATAATTTTTATTGGACGACAGTACTTCGTCGATGATGGCAATGGATTTTGCCAAATTATTATGTCATTATTGATTCGCGTCGATCGTGCTTTTAACCGAACTGGTACGCAGGAGATGACAAACAAACACGAGTCGTCACTATGTTCGTCTTCAAAGACCTGTTTATAACAGCTATGGCCTGACGCCCCATCACAGCCCCACTTAAAAATCAATTGAATTCGATTGCGGTTAATTTCATCTTTTACTCTCTCAAATACTTCTTTCTGAACCATAACAAGCCTATTCACAGTGTGGTCTATTACTGACTGAAGTGAAATCTCTCCTGATGTTTCAGTTATGTCAATCTCTTGCGGATAACATTCAGTTTTGGCTTTTAGTAGATTAAAATATGCAGGGTAGATATTAGCATTATGCTCTTTACTTACTTGTTGAATGTTTATATATTGCTCTTTCGTTAACTTGTTGTCTACAAATAAAGCTAGGGCTCTTTCTTTAGACATCTTTGTAGGTAGAGTAGCGGAGGGTGACTCAATCATTTTCTTTATTCTAGTTGCTCTTGCCGGTGAATTTTTTGGATCCGAAGCTAGTTGCACAAGTTTTGCTGCATCGCGCTTACCTTCTTGTCTTAACTTCATCTGCATGGCCATGATAAGTTCGTCTTGTGATGTATTCATCAAATGCTGAACTTTTCTTCTTTTAGAGGACTCATTACACTCCACAAATGTTTTTCGAGGGCGCCCTACAGGTGCTGCAGGATCTGGAGGCAGTTGCGGTCTAGCAGGTATAGATAAATTAAACAACACTTTACCATTTAACCAAGCATTGTTTTTGCGTTCAAACTTATTTTTGGAACGATAACATTTTTTCCACTTTTGTGATAAATATCCAGTGAAAGTTATAAAAGTTTTTCGCACTCTCCAAATTTCAACTTCGTTAAACTTTTGCAGATTAATATGGTTTAACACGTGATTACATATAGCCTCACCACCAGAGTTCCCGGTAGAGCTCCGCCAAATATGGTAAAGGATGCGCCGATTAACGCCATTTCGCAGGTCTGAAAGAGGACGAAAAATACACGTGAAAAATTTTAAAATTTTTTACTATTTAATATAAAGCCTTGTTTTATTTATTAGATATATTTATTTTTTACGTTTTAGAATTTATGCTTTTCTATACTATTCAAGCTTCAAGCCCTTTTATTTGATTTGGTTTGGTAGTGTAATCCGCCATCTTAGAGCGGCGACCATATTGAATTTTGTGTGATAATTCTACTATTCGAGCCCTTTTATTTGATGCCCATATTAAGGGGGTTGACAACACATACATCATCCGCCATCATGTGGCGGCGGCCATTTTGAAAATGTTTAAAAAAGTCAGTATTGCTTATGCATAATGTATTATAACCTGCACTAAAGGTAAAAGCAAAATTTTAGAAAAATCGGCTGAGCGAAAGTGGCTCAGAATTCAGTTGTAAGATTTAATTACTATCTCACCTACATTCCTACAGATAGGCACAACTAAATAAAATCTTTAAAATTGAATAGCAGACGCAAGCAGCCGCAATCGAATCTAGCATTATTTTATACCTGGCTAGTGTATCCACGTTATACATATAGAAATAGAATTGATCCGGATTGATCTGAAAAGTCCTAGCCCAATAAAAAATAAATATTTCCGAAAATTTACGTAAAATGCACACGTTTGTTTAATGGGTGCATATTATAAATACATAAATGCTGTATGGAGAATGAGTATGTTAAAATAATTTACTTACCCAGAGGTATCGTCTCTATAATAGCAAAGGTAATTTCTGCTCCACACACAAAGACACACACTAGTAAAAAGATAGATGACCACTGCTGCGTAAATAGGCAGCATTACGCACGGCCTACTATTGTTTTGTTTGCAGACACACGCACGCTTGATAAAAGTAGACCGCGTTAAGATATTGATGAAGGACGTTTTGATAACTATTCGGGCATCGATTTTTTTCGGTTTTGGTAAAAAATAAGAAATACGAATTTCATACCTTTTCATCGGCTAGATTGCTCAAATGAACCACTGTGCGCCTTCCGACTTTATTAAGGCGCTTGCCATTTTGAGTATATTTGTTTTTGCCAACCAAAAAATTTTAACCAAAAACATATTTAGAGAATTTTCTTATTTAGTCCCTCGGCATTTAATATATAAAATAATATTAGGCGGCCATCTTAATAATATTGCGTAATATAATTATAACTATTTTCTTTCTCCCTGTATATTTGTAAATAGCCCATCGAGATTTAATAGCTCGATAAAAGAATCACACAACATTTTGGTATTCACTGTGTTTTCTGATTTGATTGATAATGTTGGTGACCTTTGGACCCGCATGATAAGACCGCATTCGGCTATAATAATATAAGACTTTGTTAAATTAATTTCCGTGTATATTATTTCAAATAAAACACTTGTACTATAATTGTTTAAAGTAAATTAGTGTAAAAACAGTTTTAGTATTTCTCGAGGGGATTTTTTGTCTTAAAATGCTCACATAAAAGTCTCCCCTCCTACGCCTATAAGTGGCTGTTAAAACACACACTACCAGTTCAAAACTATAAAACAAGTGCACAATTAGGACAAATTCAGATTCACCGGAACTTCTTTAAATGCCTTATGTCCTCTAATAAACATATTTTTTGGGTTATCTTTAAAACAACGAAGGATATTTTCCGTATTAATAAAGTACACATTCTACAACAAATTTGGGTTATTAGATTAAAACAGATTATACTTGTAAACTTGTGAAACTTCCTTAATTGTTGCTTAAAAATGCACAATTACCGCATTCATTATAATAAATTATCTAGTTCAATTTTTAAATAACAAAAAAATGCCATATAGTATGGAACGCCGTTTTAGTTTTTAGTCTGCTATATGCCCGGTATTAATTTAAATTGAATGGGACTTCATTATGGCAATTTATTTTATAATATTATAATAAAAATGTAATTTTAACTGACTCCTTGGAACATCTAGAGCTAAAGCCTTCATATAGATTTTTAACAATCAATTAATTTGATTTAGCTATTAAAATGTATGTCAGGATATTTGGATGGGTCTTTACAAAATTAATTCAATTTTCATTATATTATTATAATTAAAATGCATTTTTTTTATTATAATATAATTTTATTACTTACAAATTTGTTGATATCAATATTTATCCAATATTTAACGAGTACCTTTGTAGTATTTTGTGGGAAACTTTTATTTTAAATTAATTAATTATTTTAATCAAAATAAATATCACGAATCCTCACGATGAGCACTTTAGATAATCTGATATTTGTAAACTTCAATTTTATTTTCTTGCTGAATGCTGAAGAGACCGGCGCGGCGTGGACATACCGTTGTAAGTGTATCGTGGTGTTAATCATAATTTTATAAACAATGAGTATTAAAAGGCGACTCGCATGTTGCGTTATAGAGGCTGCTTTTCTAGAAGCAACAAGGCCGAATTAACTACTTACGATGGTTGGGGCTCATCTGGGCGAGGCAAAGTTTTGCGATGACAAAAAACGGTCAATGGGTTTTACGTATTTGGGGGCCCTTCGGCAGCAATTCAAAATTTACATGATGACAAAAAATAGAAAAGATCCTCAGTTTTGTATTTCGCTCGCTGATGTCTCTCGGGGCCCCCATCACATATTTGAGCCTTACGCGTTGTGGCCTTTTCAATCATTAAATCCCCGCAAAAACAAGACGCGCAAGCTCTGTGCTGGGGCCACTGCCGACGCGACGGCGGGGGCCTGAGTCAGTGGCGGGCCGTTAGTATATGAAGTGGGAGGGCGAAGGCAAAAAATAGTATTCGCATGACGTGCGACGTCGATAGTTCGGCAAACTACTTTCAACACTTCGAGATTTTAGTTTTAAATAAATTTGTACAAGCTATATTGTCACAGATTACAAAACAATCTGTGAAGTAACACTTATTTTCTCGGTTAGTGATAATGTCTGATTCTGATGTTAATGAAAGGTTTATAATTTGAATCGGCCATTGAATTCGGATTTATTTTTTAATTTATCAAATAAATATATATATATATATATATAAATATATATATATATATATATATATATATATATATATATATATATATACAACCATTATTGTTAAGCCCCCGTTTATACAATGATATAACAATTTCAATCAAACAACACAACCTTTATTTTATTGGTAGGTGTAAAATAAAGCAATGAATGTTCTTCCAGCAAAAGCTGAATCTGATTTTTTATCCAGAAAGCTATTTTTATGTTTTGAAATCTGAAATGCGTGTTTAAACGTTCTATCTGTAGCACCTCCACTTTGAGTTTTTATTTATTTTATGATATATCTTACTGTAACAGTGTTGCCGTATCTTCTTTTAGTTCCGAATTTCTGCTATTAACTTTTGTTTTTTAAATAGAACGCCCTATATTTGTTTGTTATTTTGATTTACTATAATATTGTAACTTCAACCATGACGTGTCAAACCAGAACCTTCGTATATCAGGGTGACTAGAAATTGCTTAGGCTTAAATGCATATTAAGCCTTTATTTGCCGATTTTTTAAAATACTGCATATTGTTGTGGGGGGTATCATTATATATTACTCGCAAAGGCTAACCCGAAGAGCGACATTAAAAAAAAAGATTTTTTAGAAAAAACCGTTTAATATTTAAATGGGCGTAAAAGATGTTTAGTGAATAGACAGATAATTTTATTTTTCTCAGGGTTCTTGGAGGTAAGTTAATAGTTTTTGCCAAATCACAGCACTCTAGATTGAGAAATAAAAATTAGTTAAAAAATAGCATTCAATGTGAGAATTACATATGGTTGTACTTGGAATATCTCAACCATTGAGGTAGTATACCGGAATGGTCCCAACGAATGAAAACACGCAAACATATACAGGGTGTTACAAATTCGATACAATGTCGGTTAAAATAGAGCAAAGTTGCGCAATTTAACATCGAATAATAAGTAGTTGACAAAGTTAGACAATTATGACTACCTCCGAGGATATAGGTACGTAAAATACCGAAAAATCAGCTATACATATTTTATTTTTTTCAGGCTGCATTTGAAGAGATATCACAAAATAAATTTTATATCTTTATAGCTACTTTCCATTATCAACAAGATGGTGCACATAGATTTGAAATCCGACATTTCTTTTTCGCGGTCAGATCAACTAATTTTTTTTTAGATAGACCTGCGTTTTTTAAAAGCCCTTGATTTCATAATATGTGCCTGAGTACCAGAATGTAAAAACTAAAAATAGAAAAAAAAATCAGCTTTGTAGGTTAAACTTGTGTAACCTACAAAGCTGTGTGTAAAGAGACCTTGTGAACAAAATTACGAAGATAATAAGGCATGAATGCAATGTTTTTGTTTTGGGGTATTCTTCAATATAACATGTTCTGCATTCCAACATACGACAGTTTCGGTTTGAGTACGTGCAGGAGACAAATACACCCTGCACCCCCTTCCCCCCGAGCTAATAACCCAAGCAAAAATTACATTATATAAAGCATTTCGGGACTTTTACCTCACAAACATTGAGAACTTTGTTTTTTTTTAGTCTTCATGCTTATGTTGTTCCAACAAGAACCTAGAACTTTTTTTTAGTTATCAAATGTTTGCCTCCCCCTCTAAGACGGCATTCTAAATACACCACTGATGTGTTCATTTTTGTAAATCCGTATCTTGATCGACACGCAGCTTTGAAAGTGAAGTGCACATACCTATAAATTATAATAATTACTCACATATTAAAAAAGGGAGACAAACATGAAAATAGTGTCCTAATTATCAAATAAATATTATAAATAAAGATATAGTGATATACCTATACAACCTTACTACAGTTTACTTTAAATAGGGTGACCATATACTCTTTTTAAGACGAATGTTCTCTTTTTCGGGTCCATGTACTCTGGTACTTTTACTATTTCCATAAATACGACAAATATCCTCTATTATGAGAAATCTGGGACAAATGATCTCTATTTTGCGAAATCTGGTGCCATTTTCTAATTATTTTTGTTATTTTTAGTCCATATTATTATGTGTATTATAATTATTATTGAAAGTCATTGAATTCTGCGAAAGTGATAAGATTTTATTTAATTATTATACGCTGGTACCTATTTTTACATTTCGTCGAAATATACTCTTTTCATTTTAAAAAAATCTGGACAGCCTACTTTAAATCACGTTTAAGAAGCCAAAAAAAACTGTAGTAGAGCATGTCGCCGGCACACAGCTTCCAGGAGAAATTGCAATTTGCCATTACAAATTACATTGTGTGGTAATCTGTGAATTATAGCTGGGAAATTCAAAACCTTGTTTTCTTTATTCTGGTATAAATATATAGAATAACTTGTTTTGGAATAGGATGTTGGGAGCTAGATACGTTCGTTTTAACTTTTTTTCATTATGATCTGTATTTTGTACGTGGTCACATTTTAAATATAGGGGTGTATATCGTATTCCGCAATGATTTAATAACTAAGTATTCCCACGAACAATAATTAAACACGTTTTAACTGTCATTGATTACCTACGAATATGTTTTTCATTATTCGCATCCGACTCGTCATAACGTCATGCACAACACAGTCTTAATTTTATATGCACTTTTAAATCTTCGAACGCATGCCTAGCCAGAAACTCGGGTATTTAAAAAATTACAGATTTCTGCTCTTGTTGTTCTTAGTTTGCACTAGATCGCTCCACGTCCGATAATTAAAATTGAAACAAGGTGGCTGCATTCAATGAAAATTGATATTCAGAAGAATCGACATTAATAAAAATTCGAAACCAAACAATGCATATTAAATAAAATCAGTTACCTTATACCCGCTAATCATTTAAATTCCACAACTCTTATACAATTAAATCTCGTATTAACTTTTATTTATTTATTCAAATGTATATTCAAGTATTTTAATTTCAATGGTAAAGGGCCCGTGTTATATCCGTTTGATGTAGTAGAAATTACATATAAACGAAAATCAAAATCAAAATAATGAGCATTTTTCTATTTACATTTTTAGGGTGTTAATGGAATTGACATTAAAAAGAAATGATATCGTAAGAGATGATTTAATTTTTTTTGATATGCTATAAAAATAAATTAATTTTTTTTATTACATGAGTTCTTAAATCAGATTTGCCTTCATACGGTTGAAATAAATTAATCTCCACAAAGTCGTTATTGCATTCTAATGTTTTCGGTATTAATATTAATTTAATGCGATCCCGTTTGAAGCGATTACATTTTAATAAGAGTCAATTTATTAAATATTTAAACTGATTTTTGTATATAGCATTTATTTCATACCAATTTTTATTAACATCGATTTGTTGAAATGCAATAACTAAGGAAAGACATGTATATAGAAATTTTAAGTAGGCTGTATACGTGTTAAAAAAGGATAAACAACTACTTTTTTTGTGGTATCAATTGAAATGGTCTGCAAAGAAATTGCTTATCATAAAAATGTCATTCGGTAAAATCGGTATCCACAAAAATTCGATATCGGAAGAATTAAAAAGAATAAAAATTGTATGCAGGCAGCATCATTTATATGTTTTGCAATTAAATTTGGTATCAAAGACGCGTATGACTAAAAAGTAAAACGGCGTTCCATAATATAGCGATCAAATAGTATTTTCAATTTTAGATTTGAACACATATTATATTTCAGTTAATACGATTATTTTTACGGTAACTAAACATATCAATAAAGCCTCTTTTAATATAAACGTCTGCTTTTATTTATTACCTTGTTTCGCTACTAAATATTGGTTTTATCAGGCCGTTGGTACACAACTATATATACAAGACTGTAGACAATGTAATGCAGGTAAACCAGAGAAGTACAAAAGACTCTGACAAAGGAAAATTGTCGAGATTAGACACACAAAACGGAATGTCTCTTCATTGTTATGAAAGGAATTTTAACATTTTCATAAACACGAAATTTAAGATTGCTTTAAGTATACTTTTATTAAATATTCTGGCGTTTTGACCTACATTTTTTTTTATCTATAAACAAATCAGGAAAACTAGTTTAAGTAAGTAACCGATGATATCTTAATTCATCAACCCATTTAATACTTTCTTTATCAGTGCTCAATGTTGTATTACGAAGATCAATCTTACCGAGCATTTGTTTTGTGCTGATTAGCATTGCTTCGTCTTTATCAATATTTAGTTTAAATTTAGTTATTTTCCTGTATTCATTTAATCTATTAAATACGCAGCAAAGTATATTTAATTAATTTCAAAGGACCTAAATAATAAAGCATTACAGTTTGAGCTGTGTCGCGGCAATTGCACATTTCATATCATCTATTTAAGAAAACGTAGCGTTTTAATGATAATTACTCAAAACAACAGATAAAAAAAGCAATTTACTTTTTTCTAAGTAAACTCTAATGGCCATACATAGTGCATCAAGATCTTTTTTTTCTAAGTTTAAAGATGGATATTTTAATTGCGAAACTCAATATCGGGATGCGGTTTTTGGTATTCATTTGGCCGATCTGTTGAGTATGTATCTCTCCTTGAATTTGACTTACTTGGGATTAGACCGTGTCAAATTGGAATTTCCATCCGACGTTTCGCCTTCGATTGCACGAGGTATCTTCATGGATCTAACCCCACGACATCTTAACACTGAATGAGCTCGGAAAGCGGTTCAGGTAGGTTTTTACCTTAGAGTAAGAATTAAATTAGAGATTACAACTCATTCATAAATCACGTTAGGGGTATGCGCCAACTTGGTTCCCCTATTTTTCACATTCTATCGACCAATGCTTACGATGAAACAAGAAGTGAGGATGGCCCATGCCCAAACCGTGGTCATTTGTTGACGAATGCCAGTGACGGCGTGAGTTTTCACTTCCCGCATAAGGAAATATCATTAATCGTGAAAAAAGTATCGTAACGGGTTTATACAGATCCTCATGTGTTTTCATTACTGTCGGTAATAATGATGGTTATAGACACAAAAAATCGAATGTGTTTAACAAGGAAGATGTGAATAAGTTGATGCTTGAAGCCCCCGATGATATACAATGAGGGCATAAAGTCTGGAAACCTTGAGATATGTCAAAAACTATACAAGTTGGGTAAAAAAGTTTCATATAAAAGTTGTATAGTTCCTTACGATTTATGATTCAAAAATGTCTTGAAATATACAGGGTGTTTTAAAATCAAGTTACACGCCAAAACTTCAAAATCTCTAATGGAACACCCTGTATATTATTTCATTTTAAGAATCTACATAAAATTCTCATCATATTTTATTAAGCATACCCTATCCCTAAAGTCAACTGTTTTTGAGATAAAAAAAATGAGAAAACTGTTTTACAAAATTTTTTTAATAACGATTGACAATGATAGTCTAAAATTCTAAATGATGCGTTTTAACGTAATAAATAATATCCTAATCGGTTGATGAACTCTTGCTGTAGATTTCGAATGAAAGTAGGTGGGATTTGTCGGATTTCATCTCTTATACGATTTTTCGGCGCGTCGATATTAGGAGGTCTGTTCAAACAAAACTTTGCTCTTTAAATATCCCCACAGAAAATAATCTAGGGGAGTTAAGTCCGGGGACCTGGCCGGCCATTCGTAGGGACCACGACGTCCTATCCACCTGTTAGGAAATATTTCACTGAGATATTGCCGAACAGGTAGCGCGTGTAGGTGGTGCTCCATCTTGTTGGAACCACATTGCTGTAGTAGGCATATCGGGCTCATTTCCTGGATACAATTGAGCTAAGGCAGGAATCAACTTGAGTTGTAAAAAAATCAAGATAAATTTCGCCGGTTAAATTTACGTCGAAAAAGTAGGGACCTATAATTCTATCTTGAAATATTCCAGCCCAAACATTGATTTTCTCGAGATATTGCGTATGAGCCACTTGAGCCCAATGGGGATTCTCTGTAGACCAATATTTACAGTTTTGTCGGTTGACAGTACCATTGAGAAAAAAGGTGGCTTCATCGGAAAATAAAATATTTCTACAAAAGAATGGATCCAGGTTGCACCGCTTTTGCATACTTTCGCAAAACTCAAGTCGGCGGTCAAAGTCGTCTTCATTGTAGGGATGATACTTTGCCGTGTGCAGAATATTTTTTACCGATGATTGACTAAGGTTTAAATCTAATGCTACTTGACTTGTAGGTAAATGTGGATTTTCGTTATAACTGAGTAAAACATTCAATTTCTTATCATCATCTAGTTTTGGCCTACCTGTCCTGGGAAGATCTTTTACACAACCACGATCCCGAAATTTTTTGATAATTTTGCTAACTGGATTTTGCAATTGCTTGTCCTCGCTCGGGATGCCTGTTATTAAAAAGTTCACATACTTCGTCAAGATTTCTTTGACGATCTCCCCATCCAAACCTCATAAGAATCTCTATTCTTTCTCTTTCTGAAAGCATTTTTAACAGGAAAAAAGTAACTCTCCAACAATATGTTAAAAATTGACACAGTTTATTGTCAGTACATGACAGTTTCTATGGGAGTTCTAAAATAATCCACCAGGTTTCACTATGCATAGGAAAATGAGTGAATTTTGTTTAAAGCTAAATTTCCATTTTCTCATTTTTTTATCTCAAAAACAGTTGACTTTAGGGACAGGGTATGCTTAATAGAATATGATCAGAATTTCATGTAGATTCTTAAAATGAAATAATATATATATACTTGATTTTAAAACACCCTGTATATTTCAAGACATTTTTGAATCATTAATCGTAAGGAACTATACAACTTTTATATAAAACTTTTTTACCCAACTAGCATTTTCTGTTGAAGCACTGCAAGTCTCTTAGAAATGAATGATCTGTGGAGTCAGAAAATGTAATACATATCGAGAAGAAAGGAGAAAACGTGTTTCCAAATTTTGTTAATAATATTGTAATAATTGTACCATTAATATTCATTTCAATTAATATCACCGGATTTTTGTAATATGTTGATAAAATCAAAAATTAAAGCTACTTATAATAATTTTAGGTTATTATTTCCCTAGAGATGTAAGTTGACTTACATCCTGTCGTTAAGGGCAACCAATACATTGTTGAGTAACTTTCACTTACGTCTATCAAAGCAGTGTCAAAATATGTTGCTTACAATACAGGGAGAGGGAAAAAGTCATTTTTGTTCTTGCCACATTTCGGTTACTTTACTGTTCAATGGCTTCACTATTTCTATATGGTGTTTATGAGATTCTCCTCTCGTAAATATATGGACTGTATAAGCTCATAAAAATAGTACACTGTGTCCCAGATTGCTTGTAATCACAGGGTTTCTCGGAAACCAGCAGAGATATAACTTTGCGGTTTTCGCGACCCTGTGTCACTTTTTCGAGAAACTTTGAATGTCGCAAACAGAATTGTGCCACATAATTGTTACCGAGATACGGGGTGAAATAGAGATTTTGCGCTTTTGGGGTTGGTATCATATTTCGGACACCCTATCAGATAGAGAAAAGGTAAAAACTGCTATGGATAGATATTTTTACGTAGAATCCAGTGTTGTATCGCACAAATTTTTAAACAATCCGTTTTTGAGATATAGCCCAAACTTAGTATTTTTTAAATAGGACACCCTGTATTTTTTTATTCCAAAAAATTCGCCTTTTTTTCTCTTTAAAATGATGTATCACACTATGCACTTTTGACGTAAACTAAACCTTATAAACGCTATATTAAAAGAAAAACGTAAGTTGGCCATGGAAATATGGGTAGATATTAAAAGTGTCTAGAAGCAAAATTAAACAACATAAACAACTAATAACCATTTTTTTACTATGAAATAAATAAACTTAATAATCTTGATAAACTTAATCACAATACTAAACAAATTCTACATAACTAGAAAAACTGTTCAAAATGGCTCACGAACACATAATTGGCACACAGTGCGTGTCTTCTTAGAGCATTCATCATTATTATAGGTCTATCTTCCAATGATCTAAATGAATGGTTGCATTTTGCAGCTGCTCCATCGTATTGACTGGATTCAAGCTCATAAAAAGCAGGCCACTTTACTGGTCTATTTGTACCAATCCAGCGATCGTGAAAATTTTCAAATAGAAATGGTTTTATAATTTCACAGGAGCACCGTCCTGCTGAAAGTAAATATTGTGCAGATATATAACAATAAATCCGGTAGTATTTTATTTAAAATTGCTAGATATCTATCTGCTGTTAAATTATTATTGTAAATTTGTATTGTAATCTTTGTTCCAAATATAAAGCAAGCGACGCTAAACCCAAACCTTCCTTGCTGCTGACGTTCTCTTGTTAAAAATTGGTTTTCCGTATACCAGTGCCTATATTATGCCTGTTAAAAATACCACTACAACTTATATAGGCTTCGTCGGACCATATTTTTACCGAAGTCAGGGTCATTTTGTTTTTTTATTCCAAAAAAGACGCCTTTCTGCATCGCAGGATGCTTTTTTTACTTTATAAGGCTTATATTTATGTTTTCTTAATATCACACGTTTGTGATTTTGCACCCCCACTGTTTCCTGAATATACCTACATGAATTCGCGTGATTGGCCTGAATACTTGCTAATACAACAATCTCATTGTTCTCGTGATTTCGTTTATTATATGTTTTAGCCCTGTGCTTTGAAAATGATCCATCATTAATTAAATTTAATTTGGCGAAATATTGCCTTGTGTAGCTGAGGCCTTTCTGGATATCTACGATATAAAAAAAGCTTTTGGAAATAGTCCATAACTCAAAGTGGAATTGAAAAAAAATTTTGAAAGGAGGTTCATAATAATTTAAGCGCTTGGTACTTACCTGTTAAAATATAAATCAGATGCTTGATCACTGTTTTCATGACATTCAATAAAACAAACCATCATATCATACTTATGATTATTTTCAAAATTATTCATTTCTTCTTAATATCTATTAATTTACCTGTTAGAATTATTGGTAACTCGTATGATAAGAGGAAAAACACGGAAATATTTGATATATTTAAGAAACAAATAGTTTTGATTTTTGTTTCCATGCCATATTTCCATGGCCAACTTACGTTTTTCTTTTAATATTGCGTTTATAAGGCTTAGTTTACGTCAAAAGTGCATAGTGTGATACATCATTTTAATGAGAAAAAAAAGGCAAATTTTTTGGAACCAAAAAATACAGGGTGTCCCATTTAAAAAATACTAAGTTTAGGCTATATCTCAAAAACGGTTTGTCTAAAAAAAATTTCGCACTGGACTCTACGTAAAAATATCTATCCATAGCAGTTTTTACCTTTTCTTTATCTGACAGGGTGTCCGAAATATGATACCACCCCCAAAAGCGCAAAATTTCTATTTCACTCTGTATCTCGGGAACGAAACAATCTGGCACAATTCTGTTTGCGGCATTCAAAGTTTCTCGAAAAATTGACACAGAGTCGCGAAAACCGCAAAGTTCTATCTCTGCTGGTTACCGAGAAACCCTGTGATTACAAGCAATCTGGGACACAGTGTACATTAATGGCGTCAAATAAACCCTTCAATTTTTGCAGAAGTTTAGGTTATCGCCTAAAATTATCAAAACATTTTTATATTTTTTTTTGCTTCTGACTAAAATGATCTTTGACAAAATTCAAAAAAAAAACCAAAATTTTAACACCTTCATACAACGGAACAAATAAACAAATGCTTAGAGAAATTTCCTCTATATTACAAATAGTGACAGCGGTTTCGACAACACTGCGTCTTCGTCAGAACATTATTTCAAACTCAGTTTGAAATAATATATATCCTTTACCTTTTCGCTTTAAAAAAAGCAACGAGTTTGTAATATTTGCTTATGTCCTGATTATTTATATTCCTCAAGAGCCTTACATTACATAGAGTAATTTGACCAACGCGTTGACGATTTCCATATTTTGGACTTTTCTTTAAAGTATGTCAACAAAGACAAATCAACAAATTTGTTTTTTTTTACTTTAGCAACGTATTTCATGAATAAATTAGATAAAATTAGATCTAAAAAGGATAATGTGGAGGATATTTTATCAACTTAATAACGTAAAAAATGCGTTCATTTGGGCCTTTAATGGTGATTGTTGAAACAAAAAGTGCTAAAAGGGATTTTATTTTGTTTTAAGGGATGAGACTTCCTTTCTCACAAAATAAGTCACTTTTAGCACTTATATTATAAATAACTATTCTTCAACTTTTGAGAAAATTTTAGGTCAAAAATAGTTAACACAATAGTTAACAAATTCCAAGAAGATCTTATACTCGATCAGGTTTTCCAAAAACTTGTCCCACTGTGCGACGCTCATTTTACCTTGCCCAAAATGTGGTATCATTTTATTTGTTTCGGACATACCGTTGTTGGTAAAACGTGATTCCTGGGTAATAAAACGGTAAAACAAAAATTATTACTCTCATAAATGTCCAAAAACCGTTCACAAAGGTTTCTTTAATAGCCGTATTTTTTTTAGAAGTTAAGTTCCGTGGCTAACACCGCATTGTAAACCAATTTCCCGTAAATAAGTTGTCAAGTCGTAATAAAAGCACGTTAAACCATTTACTTCAATGCCTCCGGCCTCAATACCATGTCGGCGAGCACTATAATCTTGAGTTTTTAAACTATTTTTTAGCTCTAATTAAAATCTAGGTCGCGGAATTTGATTTCTAATAGATTTATCGTAAAATAACAACCTGGCATTTTCAACCAAAACCAGTTCTAGGTATAAGATAACTTTGTCAACAATCCATTTCTTTACAAGATTAAAGTCAATAAACTTATTATTTTAACTATGACGAACTGAGGTTCTTAATGGATCTCCATCTTCCGCCTCTTCATAAAAAACTGGTTATTAAGTGGTGCCATACATACAAAAAATAATCAGTAATTTTTTACCCGGAACTTCCTCATTATGAATCTTACGTTTTCTTTTGAATAATGAGTGTGACCCAATCAGTTCCGCCCATAGTCATTTGGTCTTTTCAAACATTTTTATTGGGCGTCATTTTGTTCCAGTAAATCGAATTCGTACCAATATTTTACCAGTTTCTACCTACGTCACATTTGATTTTTGGAAATTTATTATTTAAAATAAATTGATAAGTAGTTTTAACCGATTTTTTTAAAACCGTCATTTTGTTCTTCATGTTGAACCATTTTATTCCTATATTACATTTAATTTTTGCGAAAATTTTGTCATTTGAATAAGAATTTTTTTTACATTACCACACTTACTATTATCTCTATATCATACTTAATGCTTGCACAAAATTTGAAATTAATCTAAAAGTAGTTTTTTGAGGATGATTTTTTCGAATATTTTATTAGGTCACAATTTTGTTTTGCCATCTTGAATTCGTAACACAACTTTACCAGTTTATCTCTATATCACACTTAATGCTTGTAGAAAATTTGAAATTAATCTAAAAGTAGTTTTTGAGGCTTATTTTTAACTATTTTATTAGACCACCATCTTGGATTCCTACTAAAATGTTACCAGTAAGAGGAAACTTGTAGAGGAGCATTAGAGTTTTTTTGCTGTGAGGTGAAAGAAAAAATTATTTGTTTGATTTGTAATAGTACAGTCGGTGTCCCAAAATTGTATAATATAAAACGTCACTATGATATTCATAAAACTATGTTTCACAAGTATACAGGCATGGTCAGAAACGAAAAGTTAAATAAGTTAAAATCACGGTTGAAAGATCAGCAGCTTATGTTTACACGTCCAAAGCAAGAAAATGAATCTGTCCTCCAACCTGAAGGTGAATTTATAAAAGAGTGCCTTGTAAAGGCCCTGGAGCGTGAAGGCATTTCAAAATATATCCTTGTCCCGGAATACTGTAGCTGAAAGAGTTACTGAGTTGGCTGCCAATATAAGTGATCAGATAAAAACAAAATCAGACTCTTTCATTGCATTTTCTATTGCCTGTGACGAAAGTACGGATGTGCGGTTGATACAGATATCAATGTGTATGAAGAATTACTGGAATTAGTACCATTGCATGATACAACAACTGGGAAGGATATTTTCAATGCTGTTTATGGACTTCTGCAAAAGTACAATTTAGATTTGTCAAAACCAGAGAAACGGGCAGTGACAAACCAGATTTTCATCATATTCATTGTATAATCCACCAAGAAGTTTTATGCTCAAAAGTCATCAAGTTGGAAAGTATTTTAAAGTCAGTGAAAAAAATTATAAACTTCATAAGGTCACGAGGCCTTAATCAGTTTTCTGCATTTTTACGTGATTTAGAAAGTGAATACACTGGGTACTCGACCGGCTTTGGAAACTTAAAGAAGAAATACCTGTTTTCATGGAAACAAAATGAGAAGATGTCAGCTTATTATGCGATGTACCTTTTTTACAAGATCTTTCATTTATGGTAGATATCACAAAACACTTGTCGGACGAAATTGCAAGGACCACGTTAAGTTATTACAGATATGCATTAAAGCTTTCAAGTGTAAGATGATGTTGTGGGAAAAACAGTTAGCAGAGGATAATCTGTCACATTTTCTGACTTGTAAGGCATATCAGGAAAGCACAAGTGTCCCAATATCATACAAAATATATTCAGAGAAAATGAGAAGCCTTCTGGCAGAATTTGATAAGCGTTTTCAGGATTTTAAGACAATTTTTCTCTATTCACTGGTCTTTTCACTGTCGATATTGATAAAGTTCCCCCTCACTTGCAAATGGAAGTAATTGAGATTCAGTGTCAGACCCTTTTAAAACAAAAATTTGATAGTGTTGGTACATTCGAATTTTATAAGTATTTGCCTGTTCAATACCAAGAAACGAGAAAATTTGCCTATAAAATCCTTTCAATGTTTGGAAGTACCTATAAGTGTGAACAACTATTTTCTTTGACGAAAGGAAACAAATCTCCCGCAAGATCGCGATTGACGGACGCACACTTGGACGCAGTTTTAAAAGTTATTTCCGCCGATAAATTCGCGCCACAAATAGACAACTTAATTATAGACAAAATATGTCAAATATCTGGCAAAAGAATTTAATGTTTGTAGTTTTTTGTAATGTCCTTTTTATTGAAAATTTAATAAACAGACTCGTCTTATAATAGTACTTTTTCTCAAGATTTTCGTTAGTTTGTCTTCTTTAAGATAAGGTTTTGCGGCCCACCTAGTCGATGGTCTTCATGCTTTTGGCCCACCAGTGACTTTGAGTTTGACATGGCTGTTCTAGAGTGAGATGTTTAAACGTAAACGAAAAATTCGTCTATGGTTCTCCAAGAGTTTAGTTAGTTTAAGTAGTTTACACAGGTGATGCAAACTCAATGTCTCAACACGTGGTTACACGTCTTTCGCCTAGTTAGGCATCACCAGACCTGTACCTTAAGGTATTAAAAACTAAGAATAATACATAAAAAAATGTTAAAATACATAAAGTGTAGAAAAGATGTTACATTGGAATAAACTGGTATTTTAAACTTTCATATGTATGATTCTTAGTCTTGTATCTCTTAGTGTACATGACCTGATGACGCCTATCTAGGCGAAACAGGTGTAACCACCTCATATACATGCTGAGACTTTGACTTTGTCGCACATCTCTAAACGAAAATGGTAAATTTATGTGTAATTTCAAAACACTTCCAAGTCCTCTAGTCTGGATGGTATTCCAACCATAGTCATAAAGAATACCATGGTATTACAAGTGTACTATGATAAGGCATTTTTCTCAACTGCTGCAAATCTGGTCTTATATAACCTGTTCCTAAAAAGGATCCTACTACAAACCCATATTCCTGCTTTCAATTGTAAAGCAATGGATATCAGTATCAATCCTTTAAATTACCATGAAAAATATAACCCAGGACATCCATGAAATCGTATAATTGGGAGCAAAGAATTTTGCTGCAAAAAATAAAATATATACTGCTCTTAGTCTATTTTTAAGTTTTCTGAAGTCGTAAAAATATTCCCAAGATGACCAAGTGCAGAATTCTGTAGAATCAGATGAAAAAATGAAATGAAAATATTCAAGATCGGAATCTCAGAGGGATCAGATGTTTGCTCAAAATACTCAGGAATGTAAGGAGAATCCCTTTAATTGTTTTCACAAAATAATGTCTTTTTATAGAACGAAAGCTTTCACGGCTGTGGTCAATTAAGAAGTCATGGTTCGTGGGATTAGACCGTGCCAAAATGGAATCACTTTCCGACGTTTCGCCCTCGATTGCACGAGGCATCTTCAGGGATCTTTGGACTTCACGAGATCGAAACACTGAATGAGCTCGGAGAGACCCAGGCCGGCTATTTATAGTCGACCTGTGTTTACCGGAGCGTGACTCGATTTACAATGGAAATTGAATCAGAAGGCACGATTCCCTTTCTAAATGTTCTTGTACAAAGGCCTGGGTCTCTCCGAGCAAGTAAAGATCCCTGAAGATGTCTCGTGCAATCGAAGGTGAAACGTCGGAAAGTGATTCCATTTTGACAAAGTCTAATCTCAAGAACCATGATTTCTTAATGTCTTTTTACTTGTTTTGTTTTAGCTTGTGCTTAGTTAAATATCTAGGTAAAAAAAACCCAAAATGTTATATAAGTTATATAATATTAAGGTTAATATCGTCTCTCTTTTCACGAAGTGGCGTATATCGTGCTTTTTTCAAAAAAAAAAATTTACCGGCGTAAATGCATTTATTAAAAGTCTACTATTAGCACACAAATGGCCGTATATATCCGATGAACGATTCAAAATATAAATGAACTAATAGTTTTGGCGTATAAGCAAAAAGTACAAATCCGAGCATTACAAACAGGCGGATATGATAAACGCCCGTTCCAAAAAATAACTTCATTTGATTCGTGAGGACACGCAAGGCGTATATCGATATACGCCAGTTTGTGGCATTATAGTTGCTTATTTTTAACCTTAAAAACTAGTTTACCGGGTTTTTTACACTGCGTTATTGAAATATATTTTTGCAATAATTAATCTCAATAATAATAAATAAATTCTTTATTGTCAAAAAAATTTTACAATTTTGTGGACAAAGCTGTTGTAAAAAATAGTTTACAAACATCAAAATTAGCAAACAAAACAAGACAAAAACACATCATAAATATTATAGAAAAATAATATTTAAATCAGGAATTTAGAATATTAATATTATAGAATCCTATAAGAAGTACATTAGAAATGTACTTTGTCAGTCGTACTATGTTATAAACATTTTCATAAATATAAAAAGCAAAGTAAAAAATAAAAAAGTACGAAACAATTAAAAAAATACATATACAAAGTTCGGTAAAAATGGTTGGTAATGGCAACTATCACACTAGGGGTTCATAAGGATAAAATTATGTGTTGTAAAACTCGTTCACGGTGTAGAAGGCTCTTTCCAGTAAGAATGATTTCAAAGCCTTGCGAAATGAAGTCAGAGATATTATGGATTTGATGTTAAATGGCAGGTGATTATGCATTTTTTTTGCATTGTAGATTACTGATCTTTTAATTAACTCTGAGTGTGGGGTTGGAAGATAGAGATCGTGCTCAGTATTTCTGAGAGGGTAGTTGTGAGAAGGTCTCTCTAATAGAGCAGGTGCGTGCTTACGAATTAAGCAAACCGATTCCAAAATGAATAAGCAAGGAAGGGTTAGTATTTTATATCTTTTAAAGAAATCTCGGCAGTGAGTTCTACTGTTAAGTCTCAGTAGGTAACGAACAGCTCTTTTTTGTAGTATAAAAATTCGATCAAATTGAGTCGCACAACATGTACCCCAGAATGGAATAGCATATCTGAGGTGCGACTCAACAAGAGCAAAATAAACAGTTCTAGAGGTAGAAAAGCTAAGCTCCTCGGAAACAGATCTTAACGCAAAGCAAGCAGAACCTAACTTCCTTGATAAAGCGTCGATATGTGGATCCCATTTTAAAGAATCATCTACAAGAAGCCCTAGAAATTTTATAGAGTTTACGACATCAATAGTGGTGCCATTAAGGTCAAAGGGTTGCAGCGTGTTTTTATAAGACAAGACTTTCGTTTTAGAGATGTTCAAACATAGGAGATTAGAATCGCACCAGGATTTAATGGTGATTAGGTCATTAGATACAATCCTATGCAGGTCCGTGACATCTGGGTGGCTCCACGTAAAGCTGGTATCGTCCGCAAAGAGACATATTTTTCCACTAATGTTTAAATTAGCCATGTCGTTTATGAACAGAAGAAACAAGATAGGGCCTAGTACCGAGCCTTGAGGCACTCCATATTCCATTGGCCTACAAGAAGACATCCTGTTGTCAACTTTCACAACCCCTCTAAATCCATAGTACTGCAGTTTGTTAGTTAATATATTATGATTTACACAATCGAAAGCTTTGGAAAAATCACAGAAAATTGTTGCCGTAGCGTGATGGTTGTTTAGGCTGGAGTAAACTCTATTAAGAAGGGAAAACATGGCATCGCTTGTGCATTTGTTACTTAGAAATCCAAATTGATGTTTTGTAAGTATTTCATATCTAGACAGAAATGATAAAAGCCTTTTTTTAACCAGTCTTTCGATGATCTTAGATAGCGTAGGGAGAAGTGCAATTGGGCGATAGTTCGAAGCTTCTTCTGAAACACCTCCTTTGTGAAGAGGTATGATTATTGCAGTTTTAAGGCAGCTTGGAAAAGTACCATTTTGGAAAGACATATTTATCAAAGTAGTCAGATGCTCTAGTGTGCATTCCGGCAGACTTGAATACATTTTTAAAGTAAGCCCATCAGTTCCGAAGAACATTTATTTTTGATATCATTAATTGTACTACAAAGTTCTGATAAAACTACTGGTAAAAAGAAGAAACTGTGCAGGTTTACCCTATGATTAGAGAGATATGAAATTGGGTCATTAGATTGAGATACGGATTTAGTCAAATCTTTGGCTACATTTACAAAATAATTGTTTAGGTCCTCAGGAGAGGTAAGGATAGTGTAGTATAAGGAGTTTTGTTTCTTAAATCATTCACGATAGACCAGGTTTCTTTAGCTACATTTTTGGCGTTAGAAAGTCTATTATTGTAATAAATATCTTTGGCGGCTTTAATAGTTTTATGATAAATTTTTCTGTATGATTTTACATAATTATGAAAAAAGACACTGTCCGAAAATTTCTTTAAATGAGATAGTGACCGCATGTTCTTAGAAGATATACGTAAACCTTTAGTGGACCAGGGTTTACTTCTTTTATTTTTGATAGGCCTAAGAGGAAAAGATTCAGAAGCTATATTAGTTAGAGTTTTTATAAAACGAGAAAATTCAGTGTCGACATCATAAGTGTGAGAGTCCTAGTCAGTTATTTGCCATAGGTGTTTGAAATTAATGAAATTTCTAACCGAAAAAATATGGCCTACTTGTCTAGAGGAATTTTTGGCTTTGGATGTAATTGAAAATTTTGTGAAAATTGCTTCATGATCGGAGAAACCTGGACTTAAGACATTACATTCGACGGAGCTAGGATCGAAAGAAGACACAACGTAATCTATAGTACTGGCACTTGTCTTAGTAATTCTGGTTGGTGAGTTGACGTGCATGGCTATTCCTAATGACTCAAAGATGGACTGAAGACATTCCTGAGCAGCACACACACTGGAAAAGTCAATATTGAAATCGCCACATAAGATTAATTTGCTTTTTACAGGAAGGGACTCGAGCAAACTTAGAAGGTTATGGCAGAATAATTGCACATCAGCATCAGGTGTTCTATAAATACAAATAATATAAAGGTCATAAGTATTGTGATAAACGATAGAAAATTCAAATACTTTTTCAGATAATAAATGATTATACTTTGATATTTCGGAAAAATCGTTGTTTGAACACATTATCATGGTGCCTCCATGAGTTAAATTAGTTCTATTAAATCTGGCAATTGTGGTATAGTTTTTAATAAAAACAGGTTGATTGATATTTAGCCAGTGCTCAGTGATGGCAATGACTTCTGGAAAATTTAGCTCTTCTAACAAAAGATATAATTGGTCTGTTTTATGTCTTAAGGACTGAATATTAAGAAAAAAAAGATTAAAATTGCTATTGGTCAATTTTTTAGAGGGTGCTAGATCCTCTTTTCGCGTCATATTGACTAAAAATGTTTACTTTTTGATGGTGAACCACTAGAATAATATTTACCAGTACCTTCACGAATTTTTTGGAGCCGTAAAATTTTTTCCGAGGAGTAGAAAGATCTATACGCTGCAAGGTCTGAGTCCACTTCAGATGAACCAATCCCATAGGCATCGTGGAAGCGATAATACAGCTTGCGCAGGGATTCCTTGTCACTGGGAAGGCCTTCTGAAGCTAGCAATAATTTAATGCTAGTACTTGTATGCCCCTCAAAACACACACTAGATGGCTGGTCGTGTAGATAAGCAAGAAATAGCCTTAAGGTCTTTAGTAAGGAAGGATCCCTTAATCTGGCTAATATATAGCGACCATTTGCTTTATCCGAATCTTGGGACAGCCGCACTCTTGGTGGAGTCATTGGATCAAACTGCAAAAAATCATCTTTCTTTGCAGTTTTCTCCATGCTTAATTTAGAACCCTCCAGTGCCAATGACCTACAAGCTGCTATGGCCTCCCTGTCAGAGCCAATTATGACTGACTTATCCTCTTCAGGCACAAATGTCACTGGTGATTCCAATAATTGAGGCTTTGGTGGAGACAGCCCCCGGCTCTTTGGGATATCTATGTTGACATCTTGATGACTAGAAGATGAAACATTATGGGCTGTGGAAGTGGGCGGCGTTTGGATAAGGGTTGGTGAAACTGAATCATAGGTAGGATCAATTATAGTACCAGGTGGCCACAGACTAGCGTTCTTAAGCTGAATTAAGTGATCTTTATTTTGCACCCCAATTTTAAAATCGGAGTGCAAAGTGTCCGCATTCTTAAGCATAGGAAAACAACGCACAAAATTCGTGGTTCCTAATTTTTCTTTGATGTAGTGTACAAGCTGATTTGATTTATACGTGGACGGAATTATGGATACCACTACATAATGCCATTTCTCTATAATGGGTGTTTTGTTGGGCTGGAAGGAAACAGCTTTTTTTGGAGACTTATTGACAGGCATTTGGACATCTGTTGTATCGGTTTGGGTTGATATTGCGGTGGTGTATATCTTCTTTATTGATTGTTGTTTAGGCTTATCAGCAAGCTTCTCCAGGGTAAGTGCCATTTGTTTTACACTATGCCTCAGCTCAGCCATCTCTTTAGTCAACTGCTCCTTCGATGAATCATGCACCTGGACTTTGACAGATTCATTTTGAGTTTCCATTAAAATAGATGATGATTGAAAGTATCCTGCCTAATTTCTTTAATGGATTTAAATAAGGATTTTTGTATACTGTCAGATATTCCAGAATGGAGGCTGTGAATATCCTCAATTTTTTCTAGCAGTATCTTCCATTTGGAGTCATGATTGAGTAAGATGTCGTAAATTTCGCCAATGATCGGAAGGATGTCGTTGTTTTTCTTTAAGCAGGAACCCAGGGCTTCGAGATATTCTGAAGAGATTTGAGTCTTTTGGAGATCTGATATTTTATCATGCAAATATTTCAGAGTTGGAGAGTCGCAAACAGTGCAAAAAAATCTTATGTTCTTAAATTTTTGTTTGTAGAGCACTTTTGTCGTGGATTTATCGAGGCCTGTACAGACCATACATAAATTTCTTCGGCACTCCCCACTACAATAATGGATGTGTTAGTGGAGTGGAGAAACGGGAAAAGAAATGTAGTTGCATCGGATGAATTACGGCCGTTAAAAAAACATCAGAAATTTAAAAAAGGTGTCGGCGTTAAGATGTGTTACTTAAATAAGTGGTACTATGGCAAAATTATTGATTTACAAGAACTAAATAGTACTGAAATGGAAACAGAAAATCAACAACATTCTGAAAAGGAAAAGGAAACAGAACCACAGGGTAAGTTTAATTTTTTTTAATTATATCTAAAATTTAGTTCGAATTTTTTTATACTATCATGCCAAGGAAATTCTAGAGCAAGTGTTATGTTAGAATATTTTGGTTTCCAGATTATCATGAATAAAATACTTACATTTTTAGATTATAACAACCAAAACATGATATTTCAATCTTTTTGCCTAATTTCAAGTACTTTTTTATAGTCTAGGAGATAATAGGATACTTTTTCATTGTTCTGAAACTTTTTCGGCACTGTAAATTTAACGTGTCACACACTTTATAACGATAAAGAAAGTAGTTTTCAGAAAAAAATTTAGTATTTTAACTTTTTATACAGATTTGCAAATAGACCAGAACCAGGCCAGTGTTGATAGGATATTGCAGTCAGACGACGACTCAGATATTCCCCTTTCATTTTTTCAAAACCGTAAAAACACTAATGCTGGTGATGAACATGAAAAGACCGAAAGTAAGTTATTTGCTTTTCAAAGTTAAAATTTGTTTTATTAACGTCGTGCCGTTTTTATACAGATTTGCAAATAGACCAGAACCAGGCCGATGTTGAAATAATAGCACAGTTAAGCGACGACTCAGATATGCCTCTTTCACGTTTTCAAAATCGTAAAAACGCAAATAACTGTAACCAACAAGAAAAGAACCGCGGTATTTTTTATAAAGTTCAAGGGTTTAGTATAAACGTCGTAATTTTTAATTCTAGATTTAGCTCTAAGAGCTGCATCAGATGACGCAAATAGTGATGATTCTTTCAAGGACAAATCTTACAAAGACCAGTGTAAAATAAAACACTGTTCCAAGACAAGTTCAAGCATTTGTGCTTGCGGTCACTGGCTCTGTGAGATTCATTTTGTGGATATTAAGGATGTATGTACCATACACAAAATCGTAGATTCTGATTCTGACACTGTTATTATATCCAGTACCAAAAAACGTAAAACTTCTAGACAATGTGAAAATACTAATTGTTGGGATGAGATATTCAGCAGTTGTCACAGATATAGTGCACTTTTGTGCTACACTCATTTTATGGAAGACACGGAAGACTGCTTGTCGCATACAGATATTTTGGTACACAATTCATTAAGCGAAAGTAAATTGCCTATTCAGAGAAAGCCTGAAGATTATGTGGTTGATGGGTCAAACAAAGAAGCCGAAGGAAGAAAAGTTAAGAAGAATTTGTATAAAGAAACCAAAAAGAAGAAGTATTCTGGGCAGGCCTATATCATACCAAATTCGATGAATTAAGTACCCCCGAAAAAAGTTGGAGAAACCTGTAACAACTGTTACTGTCAAATGCAAAACAAAAAGTGTAATACATTCTCTACAGAACAAAGAGAAAACATAATGAAAGAGTTTTACGCCTTAGGAAGATTAGAGATGCAGAGAGAATTTATTTGACGTCATGTAGTTATTAAGGAATCGAAGGTGAAAAAAGAAGGATCCAGAAGAGAACTAACATATCGTTATTTTTTGACTTCAAATGGTATTATGACACCAGTAATTAATACTTTGGCTATCGCCGAAAAAATGATGAGAAAAGCCATGCTAAAGCTTTCACCAAATGGCACCGTCGAGAAAGAAAAAAGAGGTGGAAGAAAAGAAGGTGCATCAATCATGCAAATCAATTCTGATATAAGAGCACATATTTTAAGGTTCCCTAAAGTAGAGTCACACTACTGCCGGCAAAAAACTTCACGAGAATACCTCCATCCTGAACTTAATTTAGTTAAAATGTACGATATCTATAAACAAGATGCCACAGAACAGAAAAAAGAAGGCAGCAGTATAGGTAGTATGGCCACCTATAGAAAAATATTTACCAGTATGAAGCTATCATTCCAAAGAAAAGGAAAAGAATATGAGCTTCACATTAAAAACAAAAATAAAGTTCGCGAAATAAAGCAAAACCTTAAAGATATGGCTACAGGTAATCCAAAAAAAATGTGTGCAGTATTTGATTTGCAGCAGGTAATCCACTTACCAATTAGTAATGAGAGTGTTGTTCTACATACAACGTTTAAGTGTATATAATTTTACAATATACAACATCCCAAGCAGAAATTGTTACTGCTATACATGGCATGAGGGCGAAAGCTTGAGAGGAACATCCGAAATTTCAACAAGTCTTTTCAAGTTCTTGCAAATTTATGATAAAGAGGGTGTTAAAGCTGTAGATTTTTTTTCCGACGGGTGTTTTGGCCAAAACAAAAATTCAGTTACACCTTCAATGTTTCTTTATTTTTTGTCCAAAAGCACTAGTATTGAAGTGATAACTCACTACTTCTTTGAAAAGAATCATGGCCAAAATGAGGGCGACTCAGCCCACAGTGCCATTTCAACTGCAGTAAAAAAAGCAGGTGATATATTTCTTCCTAGCCAGCTTGCACCTATTTTTAAGTTAGCTAGAAAAAAACACCCCTATATAGTCCAAGAGATGCAATATGGAGATTTCAAAAAACTATCTCAAGACCTCAGAGTGTTATCAATTAGAAAGGATGATCAGGGCGAACAATTTAGGTTGTCGGAAGTAAGGGAGGTAAAAGTGGAAAAACATAATCTTGGAGTAATTTTATTCAAGACCGAAAACCTACAGGGCCCATTTAGACGTATTTGCCTCCCTAGAAAGGTTAACGCAGGAAATATCAACCTCGACCGATTAAACACTACTGCTCAAAAAATTCCTGAAAAGAAATACGAATCATTGCGATCCCTATGCGAAGGAAAGAATCCTATTATTAGGCAAGATGTTTACAAAGATTTTTATTTTAGGCTGTAAAAAATAAGTTAATGTATCAAAAATTTATTTTTTTTGTTATTTGTTCTTTTGTAAATTACTTTTATTAAAAACATTTTTTCGTAAAAATTTTCTGCTTGTTAAAAAAAACTTAATGTAATATTTTTTAGCGTCTTAAAAGTGTACCAAAATAGGTTTTTTTTAACAATGCACTTCTATTATAGATTTCACCCTATCAAATATTAAAATTATGGTACGCAAAAGAAATATAAGATACTGCTTAAGAAAAATCTACCAATATTTAATAAAAATTAAAAAACGACTCTCCTAGAGAATTATAAAATTTCATATAGGCCAGTTCGTAAAAACAGGGACGATATAAATTATATAATATTAAGATCTTCATCTCCTTTATTTATTATTTTCATTTTTTTTAAATCGTATTTCTGTTTTAGGCGCAATGTAAATTTAACCATTTTTTAATATCGTTAAATTTCTTTTACCCGGAACATCCCTGGGTATACCTTTCGTTTTATTAGGAACAGTTAAGTTTGACCCAATTTAGTTCCGCATATAATCATTTAGTAACACATAAATATTCAAATATTTTTTAGTGGGTGCCATTTTGTTGCGCCATGTTTGATTCGTACCAAACAGTTTTTGAATTTAAATTCAATCGGGTAAGTAATTTTATGCTATGCCTCGAACAGACAGACAGACCGACGTATTTGAGAAAATATGTTTTTTGGCATCTAGGGATGCTAACATAAAGATGTCAAACCTGGGAGGGTGATTTTTTTTTCACGATAACAAACATTTTATTTGACCGCCATTTTGTTCCGCCATCTTGAATTCATACCACAATATTACCAGTCCAGCTCTATATCAAATTTAATTCTTGCACAAAATTTGAAATCAATCTAGTAAGTAGTTTTTTCAGGCTAATTTTTCAAATATTTTATTAGGCCGCCATTATGTTTCGCCATCTTGAATTTATACCAAAATTTTACTAGTTGATTCACACATAATACTAATAACTAATTTTTTAGTAACGATTTTTTTAACATTTTACTAGGCTGCCATTTTGTTCCGCCATATTGGATTTTTAACAAAATATTACCAGGTCATCCCCATATGACTCGACAGATAATACGTAAACGAAGTTTTAGCAAAATCGATTTTCCAAAAAAGGTTCGAAAATTTTGCATGTAAATGTATGGATTTTTTAGGTAAAATTTTGACGGAGAAATTTCTTTGCAACATGCTATGATAATATGTAGTTTTATAGGTTTCTTGAGCTGAGAAATTCATTAAACACATTATTATTGACGAGGGATTAGTATTTCTCAAGATATGACTAAATTTTCACAAAAATATTAAAAATTTTAAAATTCGCTAATTTTCAGAGAGCCATAAAAGTTCAACCATACATCTTAGGACAAAATAAATGTTTTTTTCGTTTTTTATGGCTTCAAATAAGTACGTAAACGAAGTTTTAGCAAAATCGATTTACCAAAAAAAAGTTCCAAAATTTTGCATGTAAATGTATGGATTTTTTAGGTAAAATTTTGACGGAGAAATTTCTTTGCAACATGCTATGATAATATGTGGTTTTATAGGTTTTTTGAGCTGAGAAATTGATTAAACGCATTATTATTGACGAGGGATTAATATTTCTCAAGATATGCCTAAATTTTCACAAAAATATCACAAATTTTAAAATTCGCTAATTTGCAGAGAGCCATAAAAGTTCACTTATACATCCTAGGACAAAATAAATGTTTTTTTCGTTTTTTATGGCTTCAAATAAGTACGTAAACGAAGTTTTAGCAAAATCAATTTTCCAAAAAAAAGTTCGAAAATTTTGCATGTAAATGTATGGATTTTTTAAGTAAAATTTTGACGGAGAAATTTCTTTGCAACATGCAATGATAATATGTGGTTTTATAGGTTTTTTGAGCTGAGAAATTCATTAAACACATTATTATTGACGAGGGATTAATATTTCTCAAGATATGACTAAATATTTACAAAAATATTACAAATTTTAAAATTCGCTAATTTGCAGAGAGCCATAAAAGTTCAATTATACATCCTAGGACAAAATAAATGTTTTTTTCGTTTTTTATGGCATCAAATAAGTACGTAAACGAAGTTTTAGCAAAATCGATCTTCCAAAAAAAGTTCGAAAATTTTGATGGAGAAATTTCTTTGGAACATGCTATGATAATATGTGGTTTTATAGGTTTCTTGAGCTAAGAAATTCATTAAACGCATTATTATTGACGAGGGATTAATATTTCTCAAGATATGCCTAAATTTTTACAAAAATATTACAAATTTTAAAATTCGCTAATTTGCAGAGAGCCATAAAAGTTCAATTATACATCCTAGGACAAAATAAATGATTTTTTCGTTTTTTATGGCATCAAATAAGTACGTAATCGAAGTTTTAGCAAAATCGATTTTCCAAAAAAAGTTCGAAAATTTTGCGTGTAAATGTATGGACTTTTTAAGTAAAATTTTGACGGAAATTTCTTTGGAACATGCTATGATAATATGTGGTTTTATAGGTTTCTTGAGCTAAGAAATTCATTAAACACATTATTAATAACGAGGGATTAATATTTCTCAAGATATGACTAAATTTTCTCAAAAATAATACAAATTTTAAAATTCGCTAATTTTCAGACAGCCATAGAAGTTCAACCATACATCCTAGGACAAAATAAATGTTTTTTTCGCTTTTTATGGCTTCAAATAAGTACGTAATCGAAGTTTTAGCAAAATCGATTTTCCAAAAAAAGTTCGAAAATTTTGCATGTAATGGATTTTTTAGGTAAAATTTTGACGGAGAAATTTCTTTGCAACATGCTATGATAATATGTGGTTTTATATATCTTGAGCTCGAAAAGAAATTCATTAAACACATAATTATTGACGAGGGATTAATATTTCTCCAGATATGACTAAATATTTACAAAAATATTACAAATTTTAAAATTCGCTAATTTGCAGAGAGCCATAAAAGTTCAATTATACATCCTAGGACAAAATAAATGCTTTTTTCGTTTTTTATGGCATCAAATAAGTACGTAAACGAAGTTTTAGCAAAATCGATTTTCCAAAAAAAGTTCGAAAATTTTGCATGTAAATGTATGGATTTTTTAGGTAAAATTTTGACGGAGAAATTTCTTTGCAACATGCTATGATAATATGTGGTTTTATAGGTTTCTTGAGCTGAAAAATTCATTAAACACATAATTATTGACGAGGGATTAATATTTCTCAAGATATGACTAAATATTTACAAAAATATTACAAATTTTAAAATTCGCTAATTTGCAGAGAGCAATAAAAGTTCAATTATACATCCTAGGACAAAATAAATGTTTTTTTCGTTTTTTATGGCATCAAATAAGTACGTAAACGAAGTTTTAGCAAAATCGATTTACCAAAAAAAGTTCGAAAATTTTGCATGTAAATGTATGGATTTTTTAAGTAAAATTTTGACGGAGAAATTTCTTTGCAACATGCTATGATAATATGTGGTTTTATAGGTTTTTTGAGCTGAAAAATTCATTAAACACATTATTATTGACGAGGGATTAATATTTCTCCAGATATGAATAAATTTTCACAAAAATATTACAAATTTTAAAATTCGCTAATTTGCAGAGAGCATAAAAGTTCAATTATACATCCTAGGACAAAATAAATGCTTTTTTCGTATTTTATGGCATCAAATAAGTACGTAAACGAAGTAGTTGCGAATTGGAGATAGCAAAAAAAAGTTCGAAAAATTAGCATGTAAATGTATGGATTTTTTAAGTAAAATTTTGACGGAGAAATTTCTTTGCAACATGCTATGATAATATGTGGTTTTATAGGTTTCTTGAGCTGAAAAATTCATTAAACACATAATTATTGACGAGGGATTAATATTTCTCAAGATATGACTAAATATTTACAAAAATATTACAAATTTTAAAATTCGCTAATTTGCAGAGAGCAATAAAAGTTCAATTATACATCCTAGGACAAAATAAATGTTTTTTTCGTATTTTATGGCATCAAATAAGTACGTAAACGAAGTTTTAGCAAAATCGATTTTCCAAAAAAAGTTCGAAAATTTTAAATGTAAATGTTTGAACTTTTTAGGTAAAATTTTGACGGAGAAATTTCTTTGCAACATGCTATGATAATATGTGGTTTTATAGGTTTCTTGAGCTGAGAAATTCATTAAACACATAATTATTGACGAGGGATTAATATTTCTCAAGATATGACTAAATATTTACAAAAATATTACAAATTTTAAAATTCGCTAATTTGCAGAGAGCCATAAAAGTTCAATTATACATCCTAGGACAAAATAAATGTTTTTTTCGTATTTTATGGCATCAAATAAGTACGTAAACGAAGTTTTAGCAAAATCGACTTTCCAAAAAAAGTTCGAAAATTTTGCGTGTAAATGTATGGATTTTTTAAGTAAAATTTTGACGGAGAAATTTCTTTGCAACATGCTATGATAATATGTGGTTTTATAGGTTTCTTGAGCTGAAAAATTCATTAAACACATTATTATTGACGAGGGATTAATATTTCTCAAGATATGACTAAATTTTCACAAAAATATTACAAATTTTAAAATTCGCTAATTTGCAGAGAGCCATAAAAGTTCAATTAAACATCCTAGGACAAAATAAATGTTTATTTCGTTTTTTAAGGCATCAAATAAGTACGTAAACGAAGTTTTAGCAAAATCGATTTTCCAAAAAAAGTTCGAAAATTTTGTATGGATTTTTTAGGTAATATTTTGACCGAGAAATTTCTTTGCAACATGCTATGATAATATGTGGTTTTATAGGTTTCTTGAGCTGAGAAATTCATTAAACACATTATTATTGACGAGGGATTAATATTTCTCAAGATATGACAAAATTTTCACAAAAATATTACAAATTTTAAAATTCGCTAATTTGCAGAGAGCCATAAAAGTTCAATTATACATCCTAGGACAAAATAAATGTTTTTTTCGTTTTTATGGCATCAAATAAGTACGTAAACGAAGTTTTAGCAAAATCGATTTTCCAAAAAAAGTTCGAAAATTTTTTTCATGGATTTTTTAGGGAAAATTTTGACGGAGAAATTTCTTTGCAACATGCTATGATAATATGTGGTTTTATAGGTTTTTTGAGCTGAGAAATTCACTAAACGCATTATTATTGACGAGGGATTAATATTTCTCAAGATATGCCTAAATTTTCACAAAAATATTACAAATTTTAAAATTCGCAAATTTGCAGAGAGCCATAAAAGTTCAATTATACATCCTAGGACAAAATAAATGTTTTTTTCGTTTTTTATGGCATCAAATAAGTACGTAAACGAAGTTTTAGCAAAATCTATTTTCCAAAAAAAGTTCGAAAATTTTGCATGTAAATGTATGGATTTTTTAAGTAAAATTTTGACGGAGAAATTTCTTTGCAACATGCTATGATAATATGTGGTTTTATAGGTTTCTTGAGCTGAGAAATTCATTAAACACATAATTATTGACGAGGGATTAATATTTCTCAAGATATGACTAAATATTTACAAAAATTTAAAATTCGCTAATTTGCAGAGAGCCATAAAAGTTCAATTATACATCCTAGGACAAAATAAATGTTTTTTTCGTTTTTTATGGCATCAAATAAGTACGTAAACGAAGTTTTAGCAAAATCGATTTTCCAAAAAAAGTTCGAAAATTTTGCGTGTAAATGTATGGACTTTTTAAGTAAAATTTTGACGGAGAGATTTCTTTGTAACATGCTATGATAATATGTGGTTTTATAGGTTTCTTGAGCTAAGAAATTCATTAAACACATTATTATTGACGAGGGATTAATATTTCTCAAGATATGACTAAATTTTCACAAAAATATTACAAATTTTAAAATTCGCTAATTTGCAGAGAGCCATAAAAGTTCAATTATACATCCTAGGACAAAATAAATGTTTTTTTCGTATTTTATGGCATCAAATAAGTACGTAATCGAAGTTTTAGCAAAATCGATTTTCCAAAAAAAGTTCGAAAATTTTGCATGTAAATGTATGGATTTTTTAAGTAAAATTTTGACGGAGAAATTTCTTTGCAACATGCTATGATAATATGTGGTTTTATAGGTTTTTTGAGCTGAGAAATTCATTAGACGCATTATTATTGACGAGGGATTAATATTTCTCAAGATATGACAAAATTTTCACAAAAATATTACAAATTTTAAAATTCGCTAATTTGCAGAGAGCCATAAAAGTTCAACCATACATCCTAGGACAAAATAAATGTTTTTTTCGTTTATTATGGCATCAAATAAGTACGTAATCGAAGTTTTAGCAAAATCGATTTTCCAAAAAAAGTTCGAAAATTTGCATGTAAATGTATGGATTTTTTAGGTAAAATTTTGACGGAGAAATTTCTTTTCAACATGCTATGATAATATGTGGTTTTATAGGTTTCTTGAGCTGAGAAATTCATTTTACACATTATTATTGACGAGGGATTAATATTTCTCAAGATATGACTCGACGGAATTAAGAAAACATGTTTTTCGGCATCTAGGGTTCTTGAAACGTGAAATCTGCAAAAATATCCGAGGGTTATTTTTTCACGATTACAATACTTCACTTTTTAGAGAGAAGTAAAGAGGTATCAGTCGGCTATAAAAATTTCGGAACTCATAAGGATATAGAATTATTACCTCCTACATTGAAAACCTTTCTGCGCTTAAAACAGAAATATTAGTAAGATAAAACGGGCTTAGTCCAATTGAGCTCTAAACCTTCCATGATTATTGCACGAAACTGGCAATGAATTTTAAGTCGTATTTTCTCTTTGTGTTTTTCAAATTATACTACTCAGAATGCTTCTGTATTTCTAAAACCTTTTTCATAAATTATAATATAACCGGAATTTATATTTTTACTATAAAACGAGCTGTTTTAAAAATATCTAGATTAGAGTAACTGTAAAATGAAAGGATTCCACAAAAGTAATAAAAAAACATTGCAATAATAGTAAACACTGATACTGTAGTTCTCATATATATACTTAAATAATAAACGTGACTGAAATCGGCATGAAAACGTTAAATATCGACATCAATGTTATTATCTATTATCTCTTCGCGAAATGGCATTTAAAAACTTTAATGTCTTACCATTAATGGGATTTCTGCTTATTAACAATCCTTGAATTCCAAAGAAATTTATCAGAAAGAAAATAAAAAAAATTTCACCTATCAGAACATAATATTTAGACAGTTTTATTACCATTCATTAACAAACGAATTAATCAAATAAACCACAACATAATAAAATTTAAATTTCTTGCTTTACATACGTTTTAATAATTTCGTTTGATAAAAGTTAAATGACGTTATCAAACAAGTATTTATGTATGATTAAAATAAAGAATACTTGTTGGGATTTAAATTATAATTTGTTTTTAATTGACCAACAATTCGAATAAAATATTTTTTCCTAACACTGGAACCTGTGGTGGAAGATAGATCAAAATACAAGAGTTCTAACCACGCTACACCACAACTTGTTACGTTCTGGACGCGCGTTTCGCTAAACAAGTTAGCATCATCAGCAGATGATATAAACTAATGTAACTTATCCTAACAGATATTATTTATAGGTAAATGTGGTCAAACTTGGTTGCACCCGACTGCACCGTTGTCAAGTAAGCAGTAAAGGGGACTATAGGGAATAGGCCCTCTGTCTTTATTTAGTGCTTTCTTACTACATTTAACTATTTCTATACTCTCAAATGCATCCAATAATCTATTATTAGATACGTTTTTAATTAACTTAAGATTATTTATTCCTAATTCCTATTTGGTGATTGTTTTCCAAAGCATTGGACAACGCTTGACTTTTCTGTTCTTCTGTATTTTAAATGTGCCATGTGTTCTTTAATGTTTATGGAGCGTTTAGTTTGCCCAACATATTTTAGATCGCAGTCATTACAGCTAATTTCATAGATGCCACTCCTCTCTTCCAAGTCAAATTTGTCTTTAGGGTTTCCAAAGAGATTTTTCAAACTGTTCTCAGTTTTGTTTTGAAGGCTACTCTAAAACCTACGTTTTTAAAAACTTTTTCTAGACCTCTCGTATATTTGGGATCATATGGGATTACTATGAACTTATGGGGAGCCTCAGGTGCTTGAAGAGTAGTGGCATCTTTCAACATTTTCTTTTATGTCTATTTACTAATTTATCTACAAAATTATCCTTATATCCTTTTAGCTATATTTTTAATCCGATTCATTTCATTGTTAAAACGTTCTTTTCTTAATGGAAAATCGACTAACCTGTGAGTTAAGAAATGAAATGAGTCGTCGGATGTTATATACCTATCAGTAATAGTAAATTTCTTATAAATATTAAATTCTAATTGATCGTTATTTCTAATAACTAACGTGTCGAGAAAAGGTAATTTTCTATTGTTCTCCTTTTCGTACGTAAAATTAATGGAAGGATTGTTGTTTAATGTTTCTAAGAAAGTGTCCAAATTTTCTGTTTTGGTATCAAAAATAGCAAATATATCGTCTACGTATCTATACCACACCCTTGGGAAATACTTGAGTTCTTTTTTGAATTGTGTTTCTAATCTGCCCATAACCAAATTTGCGAGGAACGGAGATAAGCAACTGCCCATAGCAGTTCCCTCAAGTTGTTTATGATATTTTTTGTAGAACTGAAAAAAATTTTGATTCATACATAATTTTGTGAGAAGCAAATATTCATCAATAATTTCTTTCTTCAAATTATTGAAATCAAGTAGTTTCTTTAGGTACTCTAAAGCTAGTGGTATGGGTACACTAGGAAACAATGAGCTTACATCAAAAGTTTTGAAAATTTCGCCTTCTTTTAAGTGACCATTCTTAATAAGAATTCTAATGAGTTGGTAACCTCAAAGTTATCGAACTATCTACTTCCCAGTATTTATCTTCAATAGAACAAACATGTTTAACATACGATTTCCAATTTTCAGCCGATATTGAGTCAATCGCTTCTAATGTTATTTTATTTAAATCTTTAATTGAAAGTTAACCGGTGTTGCGCTCTCGAATATATTTTTTTACTCCTGCCCATGCAAGTTCAACAATGAGGTACGCACATGTATGGAAGCAGTCTTAAAGGTGTATGACCCAGGTTACGTAAAAGACCGTCAATTTTATACTGTTTTTTTCTAGGCTTGTTGGTTGATATTACTTCATATAATTGATATTTTCTCCATGTTGGATCACATACAAGATTGTTCGATTTAAGCCACGATATCATATGAGCTCTTGTAGAGTATTTAGTTGATACTTTATCTTCTACGTGAGAATGATAAGACGCATTATCCATTACCACGACTGATTTGGGAAAATGTTAGGTAAAAGTTCACATTTCTAGAGAAAAAATTAACCACTTTTCAAATTCTTTACAACACGAAGTAGGAGTTTGCAGATTTTAACTTTGATTAAAAAGTTTATATAAAAATCCTAATATTGTTCGTCGAATTACTTGAAAATCACCATCGTCAATTTTATCTTTGTATGATAATCGGGGTCTTTTTTTACCAGGAGATTTGAAAGGTGAAGTAGCACATGAGCGATCATTATGTTCTCTTTGAATTTTTCTTATACTACTTTCCGAAACACCAGTGTAAAATGTAGTGCGTTCTGTTCGATTTTGAATCGAAATAGTCAAACTATTATTTTCAGCTTCTCTAGTACAGGCTTCTATAACGCTCGCAATAACTTCACGTGCACCGCTTCGAATTGTTTTTCCTCTTTTGCTCGCCATCGTTACTTCGAAATAATAAAAATTCAACGCAACGCATTTATATAGAAATTAAAACAAATACTCGAAATATATATATGCCACTGGAAATAGCTAGAACTTTCTAGCGGCAAGTGCATGGAGAAATTTACTAAATCCTCGATTAATTTTCCGTACCGCTTAGCTGGCGCACTTTATAGGTGAAGCGGCAAACTATTACAACAAATAAAATAACACTAAATTTATTTGCGTACACAAATTTTACTTTTCCGCTTGCTTAAGACTATGAACCTTTATTTTAAGGACCGCCCGGTTTTCTTTCGTGTCCACTTTACTTTAGAGTAAGATTTAGGCAAATTCTATAGTATTGCTGGAAACCATATTTACGCGATAAAACTGAATGCCATACAAATATTTATATAAAATTAAAATAACTGTAAAACAGAAGTGGCTTACGAAAGCGGATTAAAACAAAACATTGCCTGGTATTAGGTAAACACCGACACCGTGTATAGCTCATATGTTTGAACAGTAAACGTAACTGAAACGGGTACACAAAACGCAAGTATACAGAATGAAATTATTCTATTGCCGTAATCGTATTTTAACATCGATCCCGTATTTACTAAAAGGGTTGAAGGTTTAGACCAGATCTAATTACCATAGTAATTGAAACTGTTTTTTTTCTATAGTTGCTTATGTCATGTTAAACCTATAGCTGTTAAATTAGACCTTTGGAGCCGTATTCATTAAAAAGTTTTAAATTTAGACCAGGTCTATCTTGACTGTCGTAATTAAGATGACATTTTTAACAATTGAACAAATAATTTTTCTAAATGAAGCAATTACAAAAATGTGGTCTAGTTGCCATGGTACTTAAAACTCTTTGTTCACCAGTTATGTTTCGCTTAGGTCACTGTCATTTTGTAATTGTGACATTTAGAAAAATTATTTGTTCAATTGTTAATAACTGTCATCTTTAACCTCTAACTGTCAAGCTACACTTGGTCTAAATTTAAACCTCTTTAGTGAATACGGGTGCAAATATGTAACGTTTCTCTGATTCACAAAAAAATTTTTTTTTGTTGTAACACAAATCAGAATAGCATAATAGAATGGACCTATCCAAATACGAAAATGACCCCATGACACCCATCATGGCTGGATCCCATCGTCCTTGGTACCGAACTTCCATTGTTCTGATATCTTGGTGAAACCTTTCACCCTGCTCGTCACTAACAGCTCCCAACAGATGGGAAAGGAGGAAGTGAATTTTTAATGACATTCTGGCACCAAACGCTTTATAGGCATCTAAGAGTTCATTAACTAATTGTTCATAATTTTCATCCATATTATTGCCTAAAAATCCTCTACATTAACAAATTAATTCCATGCTCTGAGTTCCTGCCTGGTAAGCTTTTCCGTAAAATTGACATGGTCCAGCAATTTTCTGATTTGTGGCCCAATAAAAATGCCTTCTTCTAATTTGGCATTAATTTAACTGGGGAAAGATTTGTCTTAGGTATTTAAATCCATCACCATCTTTATTCAAAGCCTTCACAAAGTTTTTCATCAGCCCAAGTTTAATGTGAAGAGAAGACAAAAGGACATTTTTGGGGTCAACAAGAGGTATAAATTTAACATTTTGAGATCCCGGTTGAAATTCGCTTCTTTCTGGCCAAAATTTTGTTACATAATGCTGATTTATTGCATGACTGTCTCATAAACAAAGAAAACAGCAATGTTTTGTAAATCCCCCCTGAAATCCCACTAAAATCGCTATAACTTTTAAGTCCCTACAAATCTGCCATTTATACCTATTATAGTTTATTTTATCCAAAATCGTGCGCTCATTTTCATAATTTTCTTTCATTGCAACTGAATGGGCAACTGGTATAGAAAGTTTTAAATTTCCGTTATGTAATAACACAGCTTTTAAGTTATATTTAGATGAGTCTATGAATAAGCGCCACTCAAGGGGAGAATGTTCAATATCAAGTTCCTGCATTAAACTGTCTATATCAGTACACGCGCACAACGAATTTTCCATACTGTAGAATTCAGAAAACATAACATTTCTTTTTCTAAAATTCATAATTTTTGTTTCTGTGGCCAATAGGTCCATTCCTTAAGACGGGAACCCAGAAGTTCTGACTGTTGCTTGAATAACCCTAAATCACGTACTAAATCATTTAATTCACTTTGAACAATCAAATGTGGCTCGCCGGAACTGGGACCTGTGGTAAAAGTGGGATCGGTGCACTGTTCTTCTGAGCTGCCTGATGATGCGATATCTCCATTATCTCAGGCAAATTTCCCTTATGAGGAACAGGTCGTATAGCAGATTGCAAATTTGGATATTCTATATAGTGCTTTCCCCTTTTGGAATAACCTTCAGTCTTTGTCAGGCAAAAATAACAATCGTCAGAATGATTGGTGGTTCTTGCCATACCATTGGAACTGCAAAAGGCATACTTTTTCTCTTTCCCTTCATCCACTGAACCAGTGATACACTACAACTAACACAGCACACATGGGGAGCCGACCGCTTATCTTGATCCCCATTTAACACACCAAAATATTTAAAGTAGGCTATTTTTACATTTTCGGAAAATGGCCTGCCTTGTCATTTCGCCAGAAATTCTCCACAAATATAACAAAATTTGTCAGGAGAAATTTTGCAACTTCGACGCGTTTGACTCGACATTCTCGTCTTCACATACACTTGCTTATCGATACACAGAGAACCACTCAATTCGAAACTCAACAGAAGAGTGATGTTTAACGTCTATTTTATGTGTAATGTTGTAAACAACCCAGTCTAGGTAATTTTTCCGTTGTAAAATGGCCCCATTTTAGCCGCCCCACAATAAAATTGTTTACCTACCAATTTATTATTGGGAGGGTATTTCCATTGGGAAAATAATGAGCTGGCCTGTGTTAAAAAAATCTTGTCGGCCAGTGTTATTTACGTTTTTGGTCCTTGCAGGAAAGAAGAGTGAACACAAATGGACACAAAAGATGTAGAAGATAAACAAGGGTTTATAAAAATTCACATCCCAGATATAAAAAACAAACAGCCTGGAGAATTTACCATCACCCAATGGCACACTTAATAAACTTCTCTTGTTCCTAACTATCAGACTAATCACTAAAACTTAGCTATTGTATTATTCTGTAATCATTTCAGCCACCTAGATGCAATTTTAAAAATGGCTATAAAAAATCAAGTAGGCTTAAAAAGTTTTTAAAATGTCACATTCTGATTTCAGAATTGTCTCAGGAATCCAAAAATGTAAAAAAAAAAACGGAGTGTTCCATTTAAAAAATCGAAAAATAGAAAAATATGCGAAGTTATGGCCTGTCTAATAGATTCGTTGACACCCGGTATTCGTCATTATAAATAATGTTTCAATTATTTTACCTATTTCAAAAGGTTACATACAGTAAACTATTTTATAACCACTCGCATACAACATTAGATCTGTTTTTAACATTTTCAGCAATAAATTTCCAACATAACGTTCTCTTTTTAAAGGTTTCCACAAGTACGACCATTGTTAATAAAGGTCTCTTCTAGGAAAACTCCTTCACATTATCGATAATTTTTTGAAACCGTTTGTTTGGTTTCTTAATTTATCTATTACAACACAATTATAATTTTATCATTTTGTGACACACCTTTCGAGGCTTTAGGAAGAATTAATCTACGTTAAGCTGGATCAATAAATTCAGAACATTTTCACTTTCAGTTTTAAGCAACTTAAAATTTTCCAATAATATCAAAGTATACGTTTGACCACAGATTTCAGGGCTTTTGATTTTTCATTCAACAGCACTTTCTTCGATTCCTCCTTAAATCCCGCCAAGTCACAGGCCAAATTCTGTTTAAAACCTTTTGGAAGAGTGTTCGTCTTTATGTAGGATTTCCCCGCGGATTTCTTTGCGGAATCGCGATAATCCTCCCTATTTCACATCACGGTAATATTTCCGACCGACACGACCCCCCCTAAATACAAAATCAATATAGACGATGGAATCCAAATCCAAACAACGAATAGTGTCAGATTTAGAGTTAGAGTAGGTTGACCAAAAGGTGCGGTACAGCTCAACATAGCCAACTTATTCATCTTAAAGGTTATTTTAGTAGTAGTAAAATTCTATGTACTAAAATAACAATGAAAATGCCATAATTATTAAAAATAAAACGTACTTTCTAAACAAATATGGACATTTTCACCTGACGTATGTGGTATTCCTTCACATAAGCGGCCTTTATGTATTGGCTTTTTGCCAACCCCAAATTTTCCATGTGAAAATTATAATAAAATAAATACTAAGCAATGTCTTTCGGTAAAGAGCCGTAATGGCAAAACCAGAGAAAACAATGGTTTGTGTTTTAAATATACAGATTTTATTTGACCAATTAAATAAAATCTTAAAAAAAAAATCCCACCAATATAACTTATTTTAAAAATAAAACGAAAACCTTTAGTAAATTTTAAAAAAATCATAGCCAACTGGGTCAATCGGGTATTTCTTTATGACAAGTTTCGCCTTCAATTGGACCAGGTATCTTCGGGAATCTCTCCTGTGCGAGAACAAAACCTTAAATGAACGAATAATCTAGACTATTTATTTTCTAGAACTGAAGTTGGAAAAAAAGTTAATAACAAAAACCTCATATATTCGTCATTATCAATAATATTTTAATTATTTTACCTATTTCAAAGGGTTACATACTGTATAACCGACTCGCATACAACATTAGATCTGTTTTTAACATTTTCAACACATGCTCTTTATAAAAGTTTCGACAAGTACGACCAGTGTTCATAAAGGTCTCTTCTAAGAAAATTCCTTCACATTAGCGATAATTTTTTCTTTAATTTATCTTTTATAGCACAATTATAATTTTATCCTTTTGTGACACACCTTTCGAGACTTTAGGAAGAATTAATCTACGTTAAGCCGATCAATAAATTCAGAACATTTTCACTTTCAGATTTAGGCAGCTTAAAATTTTTCAGTAATATCAATTATTGGAATTAAATAAGTATGAATTGTTACTTCCAAATATTTAAACTGCAGAAAAATATATTGCAGGGAAGTGAAAATGAACGCAAAACCTTGCAATATTAGGTAAACATCGAAAGACATCGTGTACAGCACGTACGTTTGAATGATACATGGGAATGAAACGGAACAGCTAAGATAGGCAAATAATATTTATATTTTTTACCGGCATCCTATTTTTGAAAGTTTACGTTTGACCACAGATTTCAGGGTTTTTGATTTTTCATTCGATTCCCTCTATATCTCGCCAAGACACAGGCCAAATTCTGTTTAAAACATTTTGAAAGAGTGTTCGCCTTGATAATAAAAATAATTATTTTATATATAAAAAGGATTATTTTACATAGCGGTCATGTTTCCGACCGACAGTACGACCCCCCTTGAGTACAAAATCAATATAGACGATTGAATCCAAATCCAAACAACGAATACAATCAGATTTCTTCGACAGTTTTCGGCTAGTTGGTACAAAAAGTACGGCAGGCACAGCTTAACGTAGCCAACTCATTCATCTTAAGGGTTATTTAGTAGTAGTAAAATTCTAAGTACTAAAATGACAATGAAAATGTCATATTTATTAAAAAAAAAAAACAAAAAACGTACTTTCTAAAGAAATATGGACATTTTTCACCTTACATATGTGATATTCTTTCACATAGGCGGCCTCTATACGTTCACTTGCTGCCAACAGCAAATTTTCAATATAAAAATTATAATAAAATAAACAAAGGTGGGTTTATACAACAAATAAAGTAAAATAAGAAAAAAAATAAAACAAGGAGACCACATCATGCAACTCCCATAAGGCGTTTATACAGCGAAATAAAATAGGAGATGGCCAGCTTTCATTTTCTTATTTTATTTTGATAATATGCCTGCGCATTGTATCTTGGAACATATGATTTTGACAATTTCACTGAATATTTTTGTATTTGGATGAGTTGTGTGTATTTTTAAATTAAAGTTGTATTAATCCAATAGGTATAGCAGTATTAAAAAGCTTGGAAAAAAACTGTTGTGTAACAGGGTTTGACAGCAATTGTTCTTATTTCGTATTTACTTTCTGTATAAACCACCTCCGATTGCTTAGAACAGAATAGAATAGAATAGGATATATTACCAGAAAATCATACATTTCGTACATAAAATTTACAATAAAATAAATTTACAATGAATAATACAATAAAATAATATAACCAAACTAATATATCAATGAATTTAAATATAAAGAAATAAATAAATAGACAGAAATAAAACAAAAAACAATAGACAATAAATATTCTACCAGGCCTGACAATCATCAGGGACAATCACCAAGACTTCTTAATATTACCTTGATACCGTTTGAATCTTTGTGACAGTTTATTGTATAAATACACGCAGTTGTATAAAGCGGATCCTCTGAAAAAAGTTTTTTTACGTTTAGGCATCTCAGTATTTCTAGTAAAATTCGAATTAGCTTCGTCTAGCCTATCATATTCAGAAGCATTATCTTGAACACACCTGTTTGCATCAACACGGGACAGTTAATATTTTCTTTTCTCTGAACAGTGTTCTACAGCTCTCCAGCGGTTTAAGATTAAATATTAATCTTAATATCCTCTTTTGAGACACGAATATGCGATCACAACCCTTGTGACCCCAGCATACTATATTATTAGAAATATGGCTGAAAACCATTGCGTAATATGCTGTTAACATACCCGCTTCGTCAAGTGAATTTTTAAGATTTAAGATAGCAAAATATGCCGAATTTAATTTGGAGCTGATATGGTCAATGTGTCTTTCAAAAGATAAGGTTGAGTCAATATATGTGCCTAAAAACTTTGTACCTTCAGAGAATTTTATTTTCGCGTCTTTTTGAAATATTAAGGAGAGAGGGTTCCGAATAAATATATTAACAAATACGGTCTTGTCTGGGTTTACGATTAACTGATTCTCCCGACACCAATCCTCCATATTAACACATATTCGCCTTACTTCATGAGCGAGAATCTCCGGGTCGCACGAAGAAACTACCACCGTCGTGTCATCGGAAGATCATTAACGTACAACAGGAATAGCAATGGACCCAACACTGAACCCTGTGGTACCCCAAGTTTTATTTCCTTAGTTATCGACAAGGTATTACCACACTTTACTTTCATATCCCTATCCGATAGGTACGATTCAATCCATAGCAACAGATTACCACGAATGCCCATATTGAAAAGTTTTGATGTAAGCATAGTTTTGTTAATTGTATCGAAAGCTATGGACAAATCAAAGAATATAGCTACAACATTATTCGTGCTAATCCAGTTTCGAATATACAAAATTTAAGAAACTCCTAGATGCAGACTCAGTTGATTTGCTGGACAAAAATCCATGCTGACATCTGCTAACAATGTTGTATTTCGTTAAAAAGGCAGTAATTCTGGAATGTATTATTTTTTCGAAAATTTTTGAAAAAGAGCTAAGTATCGAAATTTGCCTGTAATTTTCAATGTTTTCACTACAGCCTCTTTTTAATGTTGGAGTTACAATTGCTGTCTTTAATATCCTCGGAAAAATGCCATGGTCAAGACTAAGATTAATTAATATTGCCAATGGGTTACAAATATATTGTTTAGCTGCCTTGATCAAACCAATGTTAAGGTCATCACTACCACGCGAGTTTTTGTTTATGATGGTATCAATGGTATTTAAAACTTCACGTTCTGTCACACCTAATAATACCATCGAGTTAGGTAGTAATTCAGGAAGTGTACCAGGTGCATCCACTGCATGATATTTATTTTTTAGCTTTTTTGAAGCCATCGTACTGAAATAGTTCAGTAATAATATTGTTTTCAATGGCTAGTTTTATGTTTTTGTTTTTTATACTGTTTTTATTTAAATTGGTGTTAATGATCCTCCAAATTTCCTTAGGTATATTTTTTGAATTTTGTATTTTTTTACAAAAAAAATCTTTTTTGGCAGATTTAATTTTTTGTTTATAAAACTTTTTAATACTTTTGTACATAACTACTATTTGTTCAGTCGGTGCTTGTTTTTTATTTTATTTTATGTCCTGTATAAACCCACCTTAAATAGTAATTAATGTCTTTCGGTAAAGAGCTTTAATAAAAAAATGATTATCCAAGTTGGTAATTTGGGAGATGTTGGCAAAACCAGAGAAAAAAATCAACTTTTGTCCAATTTTACATTTCATCAAATAAACCTTGAAAAAAAAAGTCCCACCAATATAACTTATTTTGAAAATAAAACGAAACCTTTTGGTAAATTAAAAAAAAACTATAGTTGACCCGGTCAACCGGGTATTACTTTAGAAAAGGTTTCGGCTTCAACTGGGCCAGGTATCTTCGGGAATCCTTCCGGTTCGAGAACAAGACCCTAAATGAACGAATAATCTAAACTATTACCTACTACAACTACATTCTAGAACTCAGGTCGGAAAATGAGTCAATAAAAACACCTCATATTTTAATCATTATCAATAATATTTTAATTATTTTACGTATTTCAACAGATTACATACTGTTTAACCGACTCGTATACAACATTAGATCTGTTTTTAACAACATACTTCCAACATAACGTTCTCTTTATAAAAGTTTCGATTAGTACGACCATTGTTCATAAAGGTCTCTTCTAAGAAAAGTTCTTCACATTAGCGATAATTTTTTGAAACGGTTTGTTTGGTTTCTTAATTTATCTATTACAACACAATTATAATTTTATCATTTTGTGACACACCTTTCGAGACTTTGGGAAGAATTAATCTAGCTTAAGCCGATCAATAAATTTAGTAACATTTTCACTTTCAGTTTTAGACAACTTAAAATTTTCCAATAATTATTGGATTTATATAAGTATGAATTGTTCCTTTAAAATATTTAAACTGCAGAAAAATATATTGCAGGGAAGTATGCAAATGAACGCAAAACCTTGCACTATTAGGTAAACATCGAAAGATACCGTGTATAACACGTACGTTTGAACGATAAACGTGACTGAAACGAGAATATACAAAAGCTAAATATAGACAAATAATATTGATATTCCTTACCGGCATCGTATTTTAAAATTTTACGTTTGGCCGCGGGTTTCAGGGTTTTTGATCTGTCGTTTGGCAGCGCCTTCTTCGATTCCTTCTTGTATCCCGCCAAGTTCTGTTTAAAACCTTTAGGAAGAGTGTTCGCCTTGATGTAAAGTTTTCCCGCTCGCGATTCGACGCGAATCCGCGGCACTGGGGTGCTCATTTTTTAAAACCGACCGCGACGCGAAACAAAAAAACAAGCCCGTTTCCCGTGGAAAATAATGTGAAAACTAGAATTCGGAAGGCTTATCTCTAGATAAGGACTCGGCATGAATAACGCTCTTATCTCGCGTAGTAGCGAGACCACGCAACAACAAAAACATTTGTGGTTTTAAATCTGATAAAGCCAGCCTGTTGCAGGTTGAGGTTGCTCGCGCTGCGCGGCTAGGCCAGGACTGGGTAATAATGAATTTATTAATTTGCAGTCCCGATGCCGAGCCAACGAAGGTCAGGAAATTGAAGAAATAAATGAAGCAAGACGCGCGCGACTAAATATTTTGGTGGACGCACAGTGGTCTTATTCATATACGCTGGAGGGACAAAAGTGAACATCTATTTTTTCCGATATTTTCTTACCTAATTTCTTGGCCTTACAATTCAGTAGAATAATTATAATATGCACCGCCAAAAATGAAAATAATTAGCAAAATTTAAGTACATGCCATTAAAAACTTTGAAAACTAAATGATAACACATATGCACCACATCAAAACCGAGTATCCTAACAAAGCGCCAAGAAGCTCATGCTGAACTTTTAACAAAACTTGTTTATACTCCGCGGCAATAAACCACGAACCAACAGGAATCACACTGAACAATCTGAGTTGTGACTGGCATGATCTGGCGACAATAGAAGGTCTTGTGTAGATGTTTATGTTAATACAAAACTTACAAAAAGCCCAAAAAAGTATGACAGAGATATTTTTTGAATATTACTCATAATATTAATATCAAATGCTTGAAGCCAAAGATTTCTTTGACCTAGTTGATATCACCTTTCAGAAATATCTTCGCTGTCATGATAATGGCATCCAGTTCAAAAATACTTTTTCATATGAGCGTGTGAAAAGTAAGCACTTTCCGCACGAGCCTGTTGAAAATTAGTTTTTGCCGCACTAGTGCGGAAATTAATCTACTTTCCACTCTAGTGCTTGAAAAAGAGAAATAATTTTTTTCAGCGGTATCAAAAATATAAAATATTATTTTTTAAATTATTAAAAAATCCGCTTAACAGAAAGAAGCAATTTCTCATCTAGATTTGTAATTCTTCAATATCCTAAAAAATTTAAAAATTCATCCCAGTATTTATATTATAATTTTGACATACATCGTAACTGTACATTCAATATAAACGTTATAAAATATATTGTTATTTTTATTTGGTAAATGAATGTAACATGTATGTGCGTTTTGTAACTATTTATGAAAGTCGGTGTGTCGGTGTGTGGTATCAAAATTCTTAGTTTTTCCCGTAGAAGCGAAATATCTGTCAGTCTTTTTTTTGGGACACCCGAGAGTTACACATTATGATAAAGCACCTACAAATCTGAAATTTTTATTTTTTAAAAAATATAGACTTTGTGAAATAATTTTTTTCTAAACAAAAAAATAAAAATCGCCTAATCGCCATACTCTTGTGTACAGAAAAACTGGAATACTAAAGTCCCGAAAGTTCTACGTTGATAAAAAGAGCACATGGAAATTTGTAATTTAAAAAATAAAGACTTTTTGAAAATACCCTTTACTTTTTTTCTAAACAAAAACATTGAAAACCTCTGCACTTATGGACATAGAGAAATTGGGATAATAATGACGCATATGTATACAGGGTGTCCCAAAAATAGGCTGACAGACAAAAATGATTATTTTTAAAGGCAACACCCTATCTATATTTGACATATTTCGTTCCCACTGGAAAAACTAAGAATTTTTATTTCAAAAATTATTTTTAAATAATTCCTAATACGAAAACAAAAACTTGAGCATATGCTGTGGTATCAAAATTTATTCTATTAAAAAAAAAATGGAACTTTTGTTGTCGAGACACCCTGTATACCTAAAAACATATGCTCTAAAGACCAGTGGGATAATAAAGTGCCGAAAGTTCTACATTGGATAATAAAGTGCCGAAAGTTCCAACATAACAAAAAGGCACATATACATTTGAAATTTTTTGAGAATACCCTGTAGTATGTGCAAATCCCTATACTTCTGTGTATAGAAAAGTTGAGATAATAAAGTCTCGAAGTTTTTATATTAAAGTAAGAAGAAATTTGTAATTCTTTAATTTAAAAATATAGAACTTTTTCAAAATACCCTGTAACTTTATATTTAAACAAAAAAATTGCAGAAGTAAAGAACTTCTGGGTATAGAGAAACTGGGATAATAAAGTCCCGGAAATTCCACAATAAATAAAAAACCCCTAGAAATTTTAATTTTTTTTTTAATTTACAGACTTTAAAAATATCCTGTACATTTTTTCTAAACAAAAAAAAAATAAAAAACCGCCAAATACGGCCCGAGATATTGAACAAAGCTTCTAAATGTGTTTAGGGTGAAAGTTCTAGAATAACTATTGCAAAAGGTGCAGAGATTTAAAATTTATCAATTTTACATTACATTTTATTACACTCTGTATAACACAAAAAAATTATTTTTATCAAAAACCACTCCAAGCTATTGATTAAACAAATAATAGCCTTTCAGAATCTCTTTAATTTTTAAGAATCGGCTAAATTTTCGAGATGCAGTCTCCTAAAAATTACGAAAACATTTTTGTGCAGCTTGCCATGCATACAGTGAACCTCCCTTAACGGACACCTCCGAACAATGGACACCTCTGCTGAACGGACAATTTTGAAGTCACCGACCGTCAGTATATGTATTCTTGTGTATTAAACGCTCTTGACAACGGACACTCTTAACAACGGACACTGACAGTAAAATTTGGAACACTTTTAACAAAAACAGTAAAATTTACCTCCTCAGAACGGACAGATGTTCAGATAATTTTTGAAAAACCCACATTATGGGAGCGGCGCCTACCTATTGTTAATAGATAGCACTAGTTTAACAATAGTCTTATGCTGTCTGGTTTGTAGGTAAATTGTGGTGAATTGCATAATAAATAGATCACCGTATTTTTATAAGATGTAGTCTTCATCAATAAAATATCTTAGTTTTGAAGTTATTCTGATGCGATCAATACGTCAAAATAAAGTTTTTGAGTTTTCAAGAAAAAGTTGAAATAATCCAGAACGCGGAAAAAACCAAACTTAGTGTTAGAGTATTAGCCGAAAAATTCTGTGTAGGAAAATTTCAAATTAGTGATATTTTGAGAAACAAGAGCGATCCTAACAAGCGATTCCTCGAGACCAGGAACATCAAAGAGAAAAAGAAATTTGCGAAAACTGAGGGTGCTGCCATAGACCAAATTGTGGTTTTGTAAAGTACGCTCCAAAAACATTCCAATATTCGGTACAATAATAAAGGAAAAAGCACAAGAAATTGCGAAGAATCTAGAAGTTGATGGTTTTAAAGGATCAAATAGATGGTTGGAGAAGTTCTATCAACGTCATAATATCTCCTTCAAATCCAACTGTGGCAAGGCAGCGGCTGTAGACTTGATTCAGGTAACTGATTGGCGGACGAAATTTTGTGCTATTATCAAAAACTACGCACCGAGAGACATTTATAACGCCGATAAAACGGGACTCTTTTTCTCTGCCAAATAAAAGGTTTTCTTTAAAAGGCGAAACTTGTCAAGGAGAGACTCACTATTTTAATGAATGGAGAAAAAGAAAATGCACTGGTGATTGGAAAAGTAAAAACCCCGTTGTTTTAAAGGATCAAGCGTGGAAAAATTGCCACTTGAATGGTACTATAACAAGAAAGCATGGATGACAAGGGATATAATGTCGGATTGGTTGATGAAATTTGACCGAAAAATGCAAAGGCAAAACCGAAATGTACTTTTATTTTTAGATAATACTGCATCTCACCCAAAACTGGAGTAAAAAAAAATGTTAAAATAATTTTTTTACCGCCAAATACGACATCACATTGCCAGCCATTGGACCAGGGCGTGATTCAAAACCACTACAGAAAGTTTTAATCAAGCGACTTTTGTCCTCCATAGAGTACTCTGAATCTACCGAACAATTGGAGAAATCCATAAATGTTGTAAGTGCTTTAATTTGGATTGTTGCTGCATGGAAAAAAGTCAAATCCAAGGCCATCAATAACTGCTTCCGCAAAGCTGGATTCGATGGAATTCTCGAGGAAAACGTTGACTACGATAGTGAAAATGATGTGCCATTATCAGAATTCTTACGACTTAACTTCATATTCAGAAATGAATGAAAAAATCTCAGAAGTTGCGTCTAAAATGGAATCTCAAATTATTAAAAATAAATTAACTAGTTTAAGACAAACATATTGATAATTTTTTTAAATAGAAACTTTTTATAAAGTAGAACTGTACGTAGTAACAATTGTATTAATAACACAGGCCAACACACATTTTGCTGCCTGCGATTTTTTAACTGTTCCTGGGTAATTTTTGGATGCAGAATGTAAAAAAGTTCTCAGATTTTGTCTATCAGCTCTAGTTAAAAAAAAATTGTATATATATTTTACGTTATAACTGCTATAATATATAATATTACTATTGCCAGTTAAAAAACAAAGACACATGGATTTAAGTATTTACATAATTACATTAGTCACTAATTTGCATAATTTACTTAATTTACATAATTACATTAGTCACTAATCACACAAAATTTTTTTTATACGATTTTCTAGAATGGAGTTTACTATGGCAGTCTCGCTGAAGGCTCCAGCAGTAGTCCGCCATCGTCCTTGATAACGATCTTCCATAGTTTTAATATCCTGATGGAATCTTTCCCCCTGTTCTTCACTACAATCACCTAAGTTTTCTGGAAAACGATCGGCTGTGGAGGTAGTTAACTTTTATACTCACGTTACAGCCGAGAATATTAAAATTTGAAAGCATAGTTTCCACCAATTCTACGTAATTCTCTGCTTTATGATTGCCAAGAAAATTTTGTACTACTTGAGCAAATGAACACCAAGCGTTAGATTTAGTCTCGTTCATTGATGTGGTGAATTGTGGATCTTTAACAAGTTGCCTTATTTGAGGACTATCAAATATACCAGCTTTTAGTTTTTCCGTGCTAATGCGAGGAAACTTACGTGACAAATACCCAAAACAATTTCCATCTCGATTTAAAGTCTTCACAAATTGCTTCATTAGGCCTAGCTAGATATGAAAGGGCGGAAGTAAGATTTTTTTTCTCTTGAAACCAAAGGTTCGTTGATTAAGTTTTGTTTTCCTTGAATCATGACATCTCTTGAAGGCCAATTTTTGTTAACCCAGTGCTCATTTTTAGCTCTGCTGTCTCAAAGGCACAAAAAACAAGGATATTTTGTATAACCACTCTGCTGTACAGGGTGTTCCAGCGAGGACTGAACAGGGACCTATTTTCGACCTTCCTTGTATTTTGGAAAAATTCAAAATAGCCAATCGATGTATTTTTTCTTGTAGAATCCAAAAATATCATCGAAAGAATATTTGAACCAGAAACAAAAGAGTTACGCTATGCATCAGGTGTTTTTTAAATGGAATGTATCGTTTTTTATACGATTTTTGGAAAGAGTGATTTTTTTTATGACCGTTCTGATTAAAAGATTTGATTTTGCGATAGCTGTTTATATTACATTTTAATGTTTTACAAACTAAAATTTTAGCTTCACCTGTTTAAAATATACGATAGGTTGGTATAGGTGATCAAGGTAAAATGACGTTTGAATGCTTTGTCAATAAAAATTGACATTATTTTAATTGTTGTCGAAGTCTTCACCTAAAAAATATATATTTGACTCTGATCGAAATGAAATACTCTTTGAGCGAGAGACTACAGATTGTTATGCTATTTTACAAGTGCCAAGAAAATGCAAGAGAAGCAAGAAGAAGATTTATTGCAAATTTTCATAGAAATATATCCATCAATACAATTCTAAGGATAAAATACCTATTTGAGGAAAATAAAACTTTACATGATAGAAAAAGAAATTCAATAAAAAATAATTATTAAATAATAAAATAAAACTACTAATAACATAAGTTTTCAATGTGACCGCCGTTTTTCTCGAAACAACATCGATAACCCCTTTGTAGCCTTTCTAAACTTGCTGTTACAATATGATTTTCCTGGTTAAGGCGGTTTATTTCATCGACAATTTTTCCCATGATCTCTTGAATATTTTCGTTTCGTTGTCTGTATACGACGTTCTTCAAATGGCCCCAAAGAAATGTATCCAAAACTGAGAGGTCGGGGCTATTGGGCGGCAGCATATGTTCCATTTCGCCCTATCCATTCGTTATGGCGCCGATTTAAAAATTGAACCACATCATGCACGGCATGAGGAGGCGCCCCATCATGTTGCCAAATTAAATTCTGATATTCTGCCAATGGTAAGTCTTCCAAAAAATTTTCAATTTCGTTTTCTAAAAACTCATAATATCTGTGCCCATTTAAAGTCCCGTTAAAAAATATTGATCCCAAAATTTTATTGTTTTTTATCCCACACCAAACATGAATAGAATTCCTCCCTTGAAATTTAATAGTCTGGAACTTTTTTGGATTTTCAACGGCCCAGTGGTGACTATTATGTCTGTTGAATACTCTCGATGTTGTGAAAGTAGCTTCGTCGGTCCACACAATATTTTTGAATAAATCAGGGTCTTCGTTTTCTTGCCGAATTACCATTTGAGAAACAAATTGGAAGCGAAGTTCTTTTTGTGCCGGTGTTAGGTGCTGAAGTGGAAGGATACGAAAAGGCCTAAATTTATGAATTTTCAGAGTCCTGTGAACAGTCCCTCGGGTAACTCTTCTGCGCCTTACACCGCCACCGTACTGAACTTCCCGAACTGCATCCGAAATAAATTTGGTTGGATTAACTTGAAAATAATTTATAATGGCCTGGTCTCGATTTCTTCTTCTTTGTATATTTCTTTTTCTATCATGTAAAGTTTTATTTTCCTCAAATAGGTTTTTTATCCTTAGAATTGTATTGATGGATATATTTCTATAAAAATTTGCAATAAATCTTCTTCTTGCTTCTCTTGCATTTTCTTGGCACTTGTAAAATAGCATAACAATCTGTAGTCTCTCGTCCAAAGAGTATTTCATTTCGATCAGAGTCAAATATATATTTTTTAGGTGAAGACTTCGACAACAATTAAAATAATGTCAATTTTTATTGACAAAGCATTCAAACGTCATTTTACCTTGATCACCTATACCAACCTATCGTATATTTTAAACAGGTGAAGCTAAAATTTTAGTTTGTAAAACATTAAAATGTAATATAAACAGCTATCGCAAAATCAAATCTTTTAATCAGAACGGTCATAAAAAAAATCACTCTTTCGAAAAATCGTATAAAAAAACGATACATTCCATTTAAAAAACACCTGATGCATAGCGTAACTCATTTGTTTCTGGTTCGAATATTTTTTCGATGACATTTTTGGATTCTACAAGAAAAAATACATCGATTGGCTATTTTGAATTTTTCCAAAATACAAGGAAGGTCGAAAATAGGTCCCTGTTCAGTCCTCGCTGGAACACCCTGTACAAGGAGGAAGTTAACCATTTTTAAATCAACACAAATTACCTTGTTCTTCGCATTTAATTTTTCTCAAAACTAATGCAATTGTTTCACATTCTTCCTTCGTGGTCGTAGAATGACCAATAGGAATTGAGCCATATTTGTTACCGTTATGTAAAAGAACACATTTTAAACTGTCAATAAAAAGGCGCCAATCATTTGGAGTGTATTCAGGCATACCCATGCTTTCTAAGAGCCCTTTTATATTGTTACAGAATACCAAGTCATTTTCCTGAGCGAAAAAAGGCAGCAGATCCTTATCTCTTTTACGATAAAATGCAATATTAGTACCTGGACAAAGTAGATGTTTTTCTTTTAATCTGGATGCAAGTAATTCAGCGGAATTCCTTTGAGAGATTCAGGTCTCTTATAAGATCGTTTAGTTCTTCTTGATTGAAACACTGCGGAGTTGCTAAATCTGCTTCAAATTTGCTGTCATTTTCTGATTGAATTCTTTGAACTTCGTCAGACGTTGACGTTTCTGTATCATCTTCTGTCAGTTCGGGTAGACTGCTGAATGATGGAACGGGTATTTCTTCAGAATGCACTAAAGGCTTTCTTGCAGAATCTAGATCAGGATATGTCTATTTGTGTCTATTGTTTCTATTTATGCCTTTAATATTAACGAGACAAAAATAGCAGTCGTCATGGTGGTTTCGCGGTTCTCTCCAAACCATTGGTACATGAAACTTTAGGCACTTCCTCTTTCCAGTTGTCCACTGTCGCAAATGTTCAACACATGTTTTACATATGAAATGTGGGGCCCAAGATTTATCTTGATCTCCTAAATGAACGCCAAAATAGGCAAGATAAGCTCTTTTCACAAAGTCAAAAATCGTTTTTCTGTTCTCTTTCAAAGTGTATTCACCACACACATAACAAAAAACATAGGGATGATTTACACAGGTACGTCTGCTTATAGATGCCATTGTTTCAGTTTAGTGTCTTGTCTTTGTCTACAAAACGACCAAAATTTACACAAAATGATAGCACAACTTTACTTGGGAAAACTCAGTAATATACTAAATCGAGTACAGCCAAGCAGGTATAGAAGGATCGGGTCATAGGCAATTACAGGTATAAAAGTAATTAAGAGCAGTGTATTGAGTAGTTCCTAATATAGGAACATTGGGTCAGGGACAATTCCAGGTATCCATTTGGTTAATTAGATTCTGGGAAATTTCTTTTTTGACGATTAAGTACATATTTATCTCTTTATTTGTTGTCCTTTATCAGAAAAAAAATGTCAATTAACCTGTAACCTGTATCTCAAAAACTAGAGCTGATAGAAAAAATTTTACCAAACATATTATTTTTTTACTTAAAAATAAAATATTTCTTTAAATAAAATTTGTTCACTCCCCACAATGGACACCTCTATACAACGGAAAGTTTCTGTGGCACGGCTACTGTCCGTTGTTGAGAGGTTTCACTGAATATCAATCTAAATTATAATTTCCTTATGTATGTATTGATTTATAAAATACTTTTGTCCTTCTATCTTCATATATGAAGTCACTGTGCGGCGTTAGAAGCACCATCGCCGAAGAAGAGAAGGGAGTTGTTGCAAGCAAAGTGCAGTTATAGATGAGAGGAGCAGCAGCAGAGTCTTTTTTTTTTTCGTTGAAATATGACCGATTTAATGCTACAATTATTTCAGCACTGTGGCGGAATTAATCAGGTCTAATGATTTCGTGCAAACGAAAGGTTTGCAATATTTGTGGAACGAATCAGAAAACGATTTTGTTCGAACTTTAATTTACTGGTCTAGTAAATTATTCGTAATATAAACTGTTGATCAGTTGCTTGGAAGAGTTGTTATTCTGCTGTCAAATTTATACCTACATATTCCTGTGTAGGTTACTGTTATACAAAATATCGGCCAGAATGTTCATAAACTTTTAGATTTTTTTTCCCGATGATCACTTTCATGGCAGGATGGGCAAAATATCTAAAAAAAATCTGTTTCGTCAAACATAGTACCTCCTCCTATATGTAACTTTTACTTAATGCATTCCTTTGTATAAAAATATCAATGACTCCTATAATATTATTGCTTAAATACTATAATATAATATATTCTTTATTCTCAATTTGATTAAAATCGATTTAAAAGTATGATTTTTAAAAATATTTATAATAAAAAAATCGGTAAATTTCCATTACCCGGAAATTCCCTCCTTATAAATATTTCTTTTTATTAGGCATAGTGCAGCGGGTCCCACTTCAGTTCAGTACAGTACAGGGTGTCCGCATTTGGTTGCAAAAGCAGGGTATCCCGCTTATTTTTAAAGATAGAACCTTGCGGTTTTCAAGAACCTGAGCTAATTTTTTGTGAAACACGTGAAGCCGTAAACAAAATTTTCATAGCCTTCTTCGTTTATGAGATACAGGGCGAAATAGAAAATTTAATAGTATGGGTCTATTTTAATAAACAACAACAAAAATCCTAATTTTTATAATTATCATCCCAAATTTTGCAGTAGGTAATGCAAAACAATGCTGCCTTTTATTTAAAGTCGTTAACAATATCTGCATCCTAACAATAAATCAAAATAAATATGTAATTAAATCTATTTATCAAAATATGTATTGATAATTTCGCACCAAAAAAGTACCACCTACCTAGATTTATGTAACACAAGAACAAAACAGTAATAAATTATTATGTAACAAGCCTTTCAGCAAAAATCAGCTGTCGTATAAGAACTACAGTAACCAAGGAAATCAAAAGAACTGTTTAAACTGATTTCCATTTTGTTCTATGCATGCTTCGCACAATTTTCGTATTCGTTTTAGGGAATTAGGCAAAATAACGGGATGATTTTGTAAATAGCGAAAATTTTCTCTTATTCCATTTCCTAAATCTTGGACATTATCATAGTGGTCTTTGTAAATTCTATTTTCCAGATATCCCCATAGAAAGAAATCTAAAATCGACAAATCTGGGGACCTAGGGGGCCATCTTATAGGTCCATTTGTTCCGATCCATTGATTGGTAAAATTATTGTCCAGAAATAATCTCGTCATTCCAGAATTGTGTGCAGGAGCACCGTCCTGTTGAAAATAAATTTCGTTAATTTGCGCTAGAGGAACATCGTCAAGTAATTCAGGTATAGCTGCCTCTAAAATTTCTATATAGCGATTGGCTGTTAGATTTCCCTCAAATATATAAAATTTTATATGTGTTCCTAATATGAAGCAGGACACATTTAGACCAAACCTGCCCTGCTGTCTCTAACCATATCGCATCTTTCTCGAAACCAATTGCAGAAGACTACCCGACGCTCTGCATCCCCTGGCTGTAAGTGCTGCACCAGCCTAAATTTGTATGGGTTGTATTTGTGCTTTTTTAGAATTTCTTGAACTTTAGTTTTTGAAATCCCTATGCTCTTTTCACTGGCCCTACAAGAGTTTGTAGGGTAAGCTTCTGCATTAGCCAAAACCGTAATTTCCTCAGCCTCTCGATTTTTTTTATTTTATGTTTTCGTACGAGGTTTGATAAATGATCCGTGATTAAGTAAATTATTTTTTATATTATATATATTGCTTAATTTTTTAAATGAAAATTAAGCAATAGTATTTCAACATACCTAAAAATTAACTATTTACCTGTTAAAATACATCTCAGAAGCCGCTTCAACATTTTCATTACTTAATATAAAACAAGCTAACATATTGTACTTTTCATAATGTTCGAAAGTTTGGTTTTCTTCCATAATAATACAAATATATTTTTACGCAATAAATAAATACAAAAAACTAGCGCTATATTTTATATACGCGTACAAAATTGGAAAATGTCATTTGCTTCCAAGAAAACAAAAGAAAATGGCATCGTTTTGCATGGCCTACTGCAAAATTTGGGATAATTATACAAATTAGGATTTTTGTTGTTGTTTATTAAAATAGACCCATACTATTATATATTTTTGAGAAGCTTTTAAAATAACCAATCAATTTCTGGACAAATATACAAGGTGTCACATTTAAAAAAACACAACTTTGGGTCATATCTAAAAAATAACAACTCAAATGAAAAATATGACTACGCCACTGGATTCAGCGTAAAAAACTGCATAAGCAGCAATTTTTCCCTTTGCGTTAAGTTAAAGTATAACCGAGATACGAGGGGGGTCCCAAAATGCGAAATTTTCTATTTCGCCCTGTATCTCATAAACGAAGAAGGCTATGGAAATTTTGTTTACGGCTTCATGAGTTTCACAAAAAATTAGCTCAGGTTCGTGAAAACCGCAAGGTTCTATCTTTAAAAATAAGCGAGATACCCTACTTTTGCAACCAAATCCGGACACCTTGTACAGTCATTTAGTAATATATATATACCGGGTAACAATGAAACTACTACCCGGGGTGCCATTTGACAACGGCTAGAGATAAAAATATGGAATTTGGTGTGTTGATAAGGTTGAATATTGTGAACATATGTGACATAAAAACAATTGAATATCGTTTCCGGTTTCCCTGGAAATGACCGCGACTTCGTTATTTTAAATGGAATACCCCGTATATTTTACGTTTTTTGAACTCTCTTAACAATTCTAAACAACTTTTGTATAACATAACCTATATCTAAAATGTATAGTTTTCCAAATATAGCCACTTAAAAACGTGCCATAATTCCTACTTATTTGTATTTTATGGAAAAACGGCGTAGGCCAGGATAAAAACAATCACGGTTGTAGTCAAAAGCAGTGTTATCGTGCGGGTCATATGATTTATCAACGACAAACTTTTTAAGTTTGTTGTTCTTTTACTACGTGTAATCATATCCTCCGCATAAAATCCGGAAGATGAATTAGATGGACCTATGATATTTTCATATGAAAAAAGAGAATCATTGCGGTACAGTTAATAGATCTACGTGAAGAGCAAAAAAGCTCTTTTTCTGACACCAAATCCAATGTAGACGGTTCCTCCAAAACAGAGATATAAACGTGAAAAAAAAAAAGATAAATAACAAAAATTTGAATAATTGCCTGAAGAATACAATGCTTTATATATTTTGGAGAAACACCTTAATTAAGAAAATTACAGAGGAAATCGGTATTTTCATTTTTGGGTTACTGTTAAGCCCCCTAGCGGCCATTTTTCGAACCTCATAATTTGCAGCGAGTTTTCTTGGCCAATTTACCCATAAATATTTTTTCCCGATAATTGTGTGACCAACGGTTATCGAGATTCTTTATTGGACACCCGCTAGATTTACCATCGCGCTAAAAGTATAAAGCAAATAGATAAGTAAGCGATACAAATAACTGTTTTATCAACGGAAACGCTCAATCTAATTACGCCAGTTACTTGTTAAATGTAATCATCAAATTAATACATTTCTCAAGTTCTACATGTGGAAAAGGAAGGAATTAAGAAACATTTTCTTGAATATTACCAACTAAATAGATAAATAACCCCGATAATTGTGAAATAAACACACCGACTTCGGCCATTCATATAATTTCACGTAAAACAGTTTATTAATGTGTTTAGTAGATTTACATTTCATTATGCCTCGTTTTCGTTTGGTAATAATTTTAATTTATTAAGGACAACTGATGTCCAGCCTCATATTACAATAAATTAAATATTTAAATCATTCAAAACGAGCCCATCTATTTATAGGTATGAGTTGCAGTTATATAGTCAACTTCCTCTACATACCTAAATACATAACAAATAAATCAAGGTTCTTTGTACCCAAATAAAAACTTCTAATGAATATTTTGCGTGTTAAAAATAACTATTACAGCTTCAGCTGAAATATGCAAGAGATGAAGAGGAACCTTTCACGAATCTTTAAAACCGAATACACATTACACAAGTAAATATTCTAGGTGAGAAATATTCGGATATTATCACGATATCTATATATTTAATCGATTAAACTATTCACCATATTTTGAGCACGATTTTGCATGGAAATATACAGGGTGGGCCAATCAAAACGAATCACATACCGTTCGTAAAAAAAAGGCAATCAAATTCTCTTTTCAACGCATCTTATTTTTTCAAATTTGATGCAGCTGTTTCTGAAAAAATAAGGGTAAGCAATAAAAATCATTGCTCCCTGAAATGCTGAGATTCGTTGATTTTTGTATGGAGAAAAAGTTTCTTTCGCTTATTTTTAACCCTGTTGCAATATCCTACCGCAGGGGTAAGCTGCAACCCTTAATATAGTAAATGGGATTAAAGGTCAAATGATACCCATTTCAAAGGTCATTAAATTCTCTTTTCAAGGCCTAGCAATTTTTAAAAATGAAATAGGTAGTTAAAAGCCAACACTGATAAAACTATAAGTTTGTATAATTACTGGTCTATTAGTTCTCAATCAACTCGTGTTGGCCTTTTTTATAAAATGGAATTATTTCTCCTGGTTTTAAATTGTCAGGAAAGACCCCCTTTTGTTTTTTAAAGAACGTATTGATTTTAGTATTTCATCTAGTGAAAGATCAGCCATGAAAAATGTATTAATAAGGCATTCATTTGAGCCAAGTTCAAAAGCATAATTTGTATTGAAATGTGCAAGTTTCTTTAACGTTATTGTAACAGTTGTTTAACAGGGTTCTTGGCAATTTTATATTATCAAATTCCCTGACTTTCCCGTAAGACTGGTGGTGTTTTCGACAAAATTATAGCAGAAATACCACGTCGTCTAGGAAACATGGTGTTTCCACTTGCCTGGTTAGGTGCATACCTAACCAAAAAATTAAATCTTGACAATATGAAACCTGCTTTTGAGAGACGCTAGAGTCCCTAAAAACTGAGTTTTTTTAAGTATCTTTCAAACATTTTTGAAAAGTTGTCAATATGAATAATCGCTTTGGGCTAGTTCAAAAAGAGGAAATTGATGAAAATATAATTGGAAGCGAACCAAGAAACATCGTTAAATCCAAGAAGAGTATCTAGAGACAGTTTATGTCATTCTGCGATGAAAAAAACTATACGTTTGGCCAAGATACTCCAGTATTCCAACTAGCAATGATTTTGAAAAGCTGGGCCTACAATATGCGAAAAATGAACGAGGAGAAATATAAAGAAGGCACGGTAAAAATTATTTGGAATGTGACGGCGAAATTATTGTATGGAAAGGTATTCAAGCAGATCGAATTCAAATCGGCCAGAGACGCAAAAAATGCCAAATGAGACATTTGCAAGGTATTGAAGGCAAACGCAGAGAATCGGCCGTTTTTTTAACATACAATGAATTAAAAAATCTAATCGAAGCTTGTGATGAATCAACTCCAGAGGGTTTACAAAAGAAGTGTTTTTTTTTGTTGTCCTATGAATTAGCCTGAAGAGGAGGAGAAGGTGCAAGAGCCGAAACAACTTTTTTCAAAGAAGAAACTGACATCTTCGGAGGAAAAACAGGTAGAATTCAATACAACCCTGTTTTTTCTAAAACATGTCAAGGTGGTGGCCGAAAACTCGCCGACTCGAATTGATTGGTGAGAAACGAGAGAAGCTCTTGCCCAGTAAGAATTTATAAAGAATTACAAGATAAAAGGAAAAGTATCTCCAACACTCGACTATTTTTGACGCCAAACCCCCATTGGAAAATTTCCGGAAAATGGTTCAAAAACAGCCCAGTAGGAGAAAACAAGATTTCAACTTGGACAAAAAAACAAGCACAGAAATCAGGCCTCAATACCACAAATTTTACCAACCATTCCCTTAGAGCTACTGCCTTGCCCAAGCTGGCCAAAAGCGGAGTGTCGGAGCAAAACTTGATAAAAATTACAGGTCATTCGAATGCGAAATCCCTATCAAGTTATTTGCAAATGGATCCAGATCACCACAAAAAAATTATTGAAAAAATGAGGGAACCTGGAAAAGAACCACCTCAACAGCACGTGCATCCAGCCCCTGTAGCAGCATCACCCAGCACAAGTACAAGTAGTGGTCTGACGGCATCTTCTACGTCGTCGCAAAACAACAATGTGGTTAATAATTATCAGAACTGTACCTTTTATTATACAATCAATAATTAAAATTAAATATTTAGATTTATATTAAGTACTTTTCAATATTTAGACAAATAATTTTATTAGTATATTATTATTCAATTTGTGTTCAATTTGTTACAAAATTCAAATTTTTGAACTTGAAATAGGTATGTATTTAATACTGAGTTAATAAAGCTTAGTTTCCCTGTATTTGATTCGTGGAATATTCCTCCTAAATACCATTCGTGCTTAAAAATGAACCAGATAATTTATAAGAAAACACGCATTCGTGAAAAATGATCGGAAATTTTTAAGCACTCGTGGTATTATCCCCGAAAATTTCACGGAAATTCCCGGTTATATTTTGAGAATTTTTATTTCTTACAAAAAAGCCAACAAAAAGAATGAAACTAAACTTAAACGGAATTGTAAAATAAATACAAAATATTAAAGAAAATGCAGTTATTCAAAGCATTTACAAATCAAAAATTAATATATACTTGCGAGATGTCATTATTAAAAATTAAATTTAAAAGGATTATAGAAAATTATTTTAAATTTTTCGCCTCAGTTCCGATATTTCCAGTTCCATGGATGCTGTTTCCTATACTAGTTTTTTTCTATTTATTTTCTAAATGATAAAGTTCACTTTGGGCTTTTGTTATGACATAAATTTCTTTTTCTTTCACTTTTCGGCGATTTTGGTTGTCAAGGGCATCTTGATAAGTTTTGTAAGCATTTTTAATACATAGCGTCATTTTGTAGGAAATATTAACATTTAATACACCACTTATTTGATCAATTGCGTCATATACATGTCTTTGGCAGATAATGGACTTCTCCAACAGAATTTCAACTAAAATATTTTTAATTATAGAAAACCTCGACTCAACGGTGGCGTCTCCATGAAGGATTGATGTTACGGAAATTATTTCTTTTTCGTACAAATGGTTTTAAGTTTGATATTTGGTTTTAAGCATGTTACATATTTAATAAACTTATATTTAAGACAACAATGTTCTATTAACTTCTTTTCTTCCTCATTTTTTGTTACTGTATGCGAGCATGTTGTCTGCTATTCTATTACTGCCACATTACCTGTTTGTGTGTTTTATTTTACATGTTTTTAACCATGACTTTATTTGGTTTTAGTTTTAGCTAGATTTAGAATGACTTTATACGTCTTCTTTTATGACTTTTGTATTTTGTATTTTGAATTAGATGTTGGTTTGTTTTTGTTTGCGTTTATCTGCTTGGATGTTTGAATTTTATAATTTTTTAACCTATTTCTATACTTTTTTGTCAACACGGTTACTCTTATGACAATAAAGCATTTTGAGTTTTTTTGATTTATCGAAAATGTCTGACATTCCGACAAAAAATAAGTTGGTCCTTTTCGGGAAAATTAGGTCTTTTAATGCTGTTTTAGTGGCAAAACCAGCATCAGTCTTTAATTTAATTTTAAAATTTGTTGGAGACCTTTATCAGTAACTTGTGTTTTTTAAAGTTTTTTTTTTTGATTAATTCGTTTAGTATTTGTAATAGATCATCACACAAAAAAGGAACCATCGATTTATCGCTCTGATTTTTTTTAATGGTTCTAAAATGGCAGCAATGGGTGAAAAAATGTCTTGGACTTAAAAACGTATCTTTTAAAGCCTTTTTTTATCTTAGTAACTGAAACATTTGATGGAAGCTTAGTGGCTTTATCTTCCATCCAAATTTTAAGGGGAGATAAAATGTCCAAAGCCCTTTCACAGACTCGAATATTTTATACCCATCTAATTTTACAAAATATATAGGGGAATTTGTCACAATTTGTAAGAGCCGTAAAACTATGGCAAGTTATATAAACGCGACGAAGTAATTTTGGATAAATACAATCAAGAACCGCTGGTGGAGATATTAATTTTATTATTTTTCAAGGTTCAGTATAAAATCCCCTGACTTTCTATTTTCTTTTTGTAAATTCCCTGACTTTTCCCTGTTTTTTAGTTAGTAGATTTCTGAATTACCTGACTTTTCCAGGTCGCTGTTTAATAAAGTGTTTCATGTATTATATTCTATTAATAATTATTATCTCAAATGTAGATATTTCAAAAACGGTTAAATACAGGGTGTCCCGAATTGCAGTGTCCAAACTTTAACAGCGCATTCTGCATTCAAAATAAGCCCTAATTTTCTATATAAACATATATCGGCTAATGCTTCGTTTTCGAAATACAGGGTGTTAAAGTTTTAAGAAAAAAATTGTTTTTTAGTCATAACTTTTTTACTACTTGAGATATTGTTATTAAATTTGGTAAACAGCATTTGAGTAACAAAAGGAATTTTTTAATTTGAAATATTTTTTAATTCTTTATCAATGGTGTCCGTACAGGATTTTTTATTGAATATTCTTGAAGAAAAAATGGTACGCTACTGCTTTTTTTGAAAACAAAAATCATTTCTAAAATTCCCACTCAGTTTGGAGCAAATTTGATCCCTTGCCTTTTTTTCGTGCGATGCAAGGATTTCGAGTTAAAAACTAAAAACTATTTTTATGTATGGCGTAGTTAAAATTTCCATTATTGTTAATTATTTCAGTGGCAAAACCTTTAACATCTTGGTATGCCATGATAGCATTTTTGTGACAATTGAACAATTGCTAGTTTCGTCTTTAAAGTGTGACATTTGAGTTTTTAGAGTAAATAAATGTCAGGTACATTACAGTTTATACAAAAAGGTAATTATCAGTCTAACTAGTGATTTCAAAATGGTGTTATTCAGTAACTTGAGTATACTGATATTCATTTCGTTTATGGTTTCTGTAATGGAAATGCAAATGCAGCAGTACGGGAATACCAACGAAGATTTCCAAATAGAAGATTACCTTGCAAACAAGTTTTCATTAAAACGCATTTAATGTTTAGGAATTTTGGACTCAAAAAGAATCCGAGAAACGAAGGTAGGAGAAATGAACAATATCGAAACCTAATTTTAAATAAGTTTGACAACGATAGGACATTACGCCTACGAAGAGCAGCTCATAATTTACAAGGCAACGCAGTTTTTGTTTCTAAAAATAAGGTTCATCGTGTTTTGAGGAAAGATCACAGGAAGCCATTTCAGATGCAGCCAGTTCAAAACTTACAACCTAGTGATGCCGAAAAACGTGTCAGTTTTTGCAATTGGTTTTTGCGCCAAATAGTGGAAGACGAGAACTTCTCAAAAAAAATTTATGGACTGATGAAGCCACATTTACCCGAAGCGGCTCAGTAAATTTCGATAATTTACGAATCTGGAGCCATGACAATCCACGTGTTGTACGAACTAGAGCATTTCAGCAAGAATTTTCTGTTAATGTTTGGTGTGGTGTAATAAATGAAATTTTTTGCGGGCCCCATATTCTACCACCACGCTTAGATAGACAGTTATTTAATGATTTTCTGCAAAATGAGTTTCAATATCTAGAAAATATTCCTCTAAATCTTAGAAATGAATTCTGTGTTCTGAGTGGTTAAATAATAATTATTCAGAACGGCGGATTGGACGATTAGGAGCTACAGCCTGGCCACCACGTTCCCCTGACCTCACACCTGTCGACATCTTTGTGTGGGGTTATTTGAAAAATTTAATTTATTCCAGACCAGTTCATACAAGAGAAAAACTGATTCTATGGATAGAGCAAGCCTGTGAAACTTTGCTAGCCAATACGAATTTTATACGCCATGCCACTGACACAGTTAAGAGCAGATGCCGAAAATGTGTCGAAGTTAGAGGAGCTCATTTTGAGCAATTATTGTGAATTTTAAGGCCCACATTAATCCTTAATGATATTTAAAGTCCTCTATAAATTTTTTTCACGATCTAAGTTAATAAAAGTTATGAATTCTAGTTTTTGTAAAATTAATTACGAACTTAGTTAATAAAGAGTAGTTTCTGTAAAATGAAGTATCATCTTCAAAATTAAGTTAATTCTAATTACCGTTTTACAAAATGAATCGACGATTTTAGAATTATAAACTCATCTGTCATACTTTAAAGACGAACCTAGCAATTATTCAATTATCACAAAAATGCAATCATGGCATACCAAGAGTCGACAATGAAGGAATGATGGTAAGTACCAAGGACATTAGATTTTTATAGGTTGCCTGCTAACTTCTGCGATGTCACCCTGATAACCCAAACATAATGCAAATCTCCATTACAACGGGTCGATGACGTCATCTCTCCTTAGTTGTCAGACAAGCTTTTATTTTAGAAACCCTACATACGTTGTTCAGAAATTATGAACTCACCCGGAATGCATGAAATAAATATCGGAAACCAAATAATTTTAAAAATTTGCTGTTACAATCCCACCTTAAAGGTTTTGCTACTGAAATTAACAATAATGGAAATTTTAACTATGCCATACATAAAAATGGTTTTTAGTTTTTTACTCGAAATCATTACACCGCACGAAAAAAAGACAAGGGATCAAATTTGCTCCAAACTGAGTGGGGATTTTAGGAATGATTTTTGTTTTCAGAAAAAGCAGTAGAGTACCATTTTTTCTTCAAGAATATTCAATAAAAAATCCCGTACGGACACCACTGATGAAAAATTAAAAAATATTTCAAATCAAAAAATGCCTTTTGTTACTCCAAGGCTGTTTACCAAATTTAATAACAATATCTCAAGTAATAATAAAGTTATGACTAAAAAAACAATTTTTTTCTTAAAACTTTAACACCCTGTATTTCGAAAACGAAGCATTAGCCGATATATGTTTATATAGAAAATTAGGGCTTATTTTGAATGCAGAATGCCCTGTTAAAGTTTGGACACTGCAATTCGGGACCCCCTGTATAGGCCTACGGTCTATTATATAAAACATGCTATTCTACCAAATAACTGTTACTGCGAATAAAAGTTTATTAACTATAACACAGTGGTCCCAACATAGCAAAAATGCACTTTAAATCACCCAAAAAGGCCATTCAAAAATGTGTGACGTACGTGTCGTATAATTTAATCTACCCAAAAGTTTAAGAACACCTGACCTTTGTACGACCATGTTCCGCCCATAAATAAAAAGTGAAAGTATGTGAAGCGCAAAGTATGCAATAAAATAACCTGGGAAATTTTTCGGTAAACCGGATTAGATCTACCAAAAAGAATAATGATTTTCAAAGGTTTTAAACAATTATTATAGGCAATTCTTATTTGTAATAAACTAACTTCATGATTTAAAACTATTTTATGGGTTTTTCGCCTTATAAAATCTGAAAATACAAAAAAATATTTACCTTATAAAATCAATAGATAGGACGTTTCGGGGGAAAGCAAACCTACAAATAAAAAACTAAAAGCAGAATATTTCTTATGTTATCAGAAATATAACCAGAATGGTTAATCTCTGACAAAATGTCAATGAATGTCAATTTAAAGGTGTTATTTTTAATTGTTAGAATAAGGTGGAAAATATGTGTAGAGTATGTTCATTTTAATTTATTGTATTTTGAGGTGTCCTTTTTTGACTTCAGTATTTAGCTCTAGGTACACATATTTCCCACCTTATTCTAACAATTAAAAATAACACCTTTAAATTGACATTCATTGACATTTTGTCAGAGATTAACCATTCTGGTTATATTTCTGATACTAAACATAAGAAATATTCCGCTTTTAGTTTTTTATTTGTAGGTTTGCTGAAGACGGGGGTAGACTTTCCCCCGAAACGTCCAGAAAACAAACATTTTTCAGTGTCGTTCCTCGGGTACCTTCATAGTGGACCCAGAACTTTAGACTACTATTGATTTTATAAGGTAAATATTTTTTTTTATTTTCAGAAAAAACCCAAAAAATAGTTTTAAACCATGAATCCGCTACTACAATTTCGTAACTATTTAATTTCATGTTGGATAGAATGGTGAATATTATAGAAAAGAAGCTTTCACGGCTTGTGGTAATAAAGATATCATCGCTTTTTGGTTGTAGACCGTAACAAATCGGGTTTTCCAATGTTTTGCTCTCGATTGCACAGGACGCCTTCATGCACTTCCACCAGATGAAACTAATAATGCTATTTTTTTACACTCGAATTGTGTGGCTAATCTCTTTCTTCATATACGAACTTTGGAATGTTTTTACCATGCTTTTATTAACTCCACTTCTCTGTTTGTATGCATGTATGTATGCAAATTGTATGGTTCAACTCTTGTAATGGATTTTTCATCAACTTCCACTCAATCCACTAACAATACAATTCCATATTTTCGTATATAAAAAAAATCAAGGTGGCGCTTCAAGATGGCAAGCAAGTGCCGTTATTTGTGCTTCGATTCGAATGAGAATCGGTATATGGAGGCATTTAAATGTGCAAATTATGAATTTTTAGACAACATGAGCAAGGGTTTTGTGCAAATTCGACTGAAAATTAGTATGTAGGACTGCTTAAACAGTGAAAATTATGCACTTTTGGTCAGGATCAAATTCAAAATGGCTGCGGCAACATGACGGTCAAATTTTGAAATTTGTACAGGGTGGTCCAATAATAGAAGACGTCGGCTGTAGCTCGGGAACCGTTAATGACAGAACTTAAGGAAAAAAAAATTTATAGCGAAATCGGCCAAGAGAAATCGCTGTAAATTATTTTCAAGTTCGTAAGTTGGCTGCTAGGGGGAGTAAAACCAACACAAAAGTGTAAATGCCAATTTTCTCTGTAAAGAGCAAAACTAAAACTCAGTCTAATAATCACATAAGCTTCGCAATAAAATAGCTAAAGCTAGGGCCAGGCAGGGCAGGACTTGGTTTGATTAAACCGAGTTCTACCTTGCTTCAGTGAAACAAAAAAAACAACGAAATGAACTAACAACTAACAAATATATTTAAAATTAATGAAAACTACTTAAGGTAAAAAGATTTGGTATACGCGACTCGACCTACTACAAGAAATGATATGATTGACTTTATTAGGAATGCCATCCAAAGTATCGACACCAGGTTTAATATTTTATCTTAAAACAAACTTAAACACTTTGGAAAAATATTTAAATGGTTCTTTACTGTCATATTTAAATCCAAAATAACTTATGACTCCATATTACAGGATTTCTAAGTTTTATTAAAAACACAAATTTTCAAAACACAAAAAACCAAAGGCTAGTGTCAGGATACATCGAAGGACAATGACGAATTTGAGGGCGACGATTTTTCCACATAAGATGATATGTCACTGATTAATTTTACTTCGAAGAACAGTTTGATAAGCTAAATTAACAATTGCAAAATAATGTTAAAAGAAGAATTATACTATGTCTTTTCTTATTTTAACTGTTAATATCTATTAAACCGTTTGAGCGATTTTGGAGGGTAATAACTGAAACAAAATGCGAAAGGTTACACGCCCAGGAAAGCTGCAATTTTTTCTAGTCCACAAATTAGAGATTTTTTAAATAATGCTCCCGATGAAGTTTACTTAATGGCCAAGGTTGTTGTTGTATTTGGGATTGCAGGAGCTTGTCAAATTAATGAAATCAGCCAGATAACATTAGATGACATTGAAGTTTCGGGAACGTCATTAAATGTGAAACTTAAGTAAATAAAGAATGATGTAAACAGGAGATTTGTAGTTACTGAAGAATATATTAAATTTTACTGAATGTACAGGGTGTCCCATTTTCGTAGGTTTTACGGGGTTTCCAGCTTATGAGTAGAGATAGAGAGATGCGGTTTTCGCGACACCGTGCTACTTTTCGATGAAACTAAAGAGGCCGCAAACAGATTTGCCCTAACCATTTTAGTTTCCGTGCTACAGGGTGATTTTGAAAATTTGTCATTTTCGGACACCCCCTGTAACTCAGCTATCGTAAAATATATTTAAAATGTTTCAACTGGTATTTATAGATTTTTTCACGTAGAATTCAGTGGCATACTCAGATTTTTGCTGAGAGTCATAGTTTTTGACATATTGGCATAACCTACTATTTATTAAATGGGAGACCCTATATATTATTTTTTCATCTTATTCTTCGTGTCGAGAGCTTTTCAAAAACATACCATAAGTCATATTTATTTTCATAAATAACATGAAAAAATGCATTTTTCTTTAAACGGATTTATGGCATAGCAGATCAATCGAAATAAGAGAAGGTGGCTGTGGTAGCCATGGCAACGCCAACAAAAATATGATCAGGCAGCCAATACTGCTGTCATTTTTGGCATTATTACGTTTAAATTTTTCTTGACGTCTATTATAATTATTGTTTTTAATATGGCTCAGAATCAAAAATTTGAATATTTTGAGAAATATGATATGAACGCGTGTTTTATATTGTCTAATGAAGATGCAGATCAGGCGGCAGAGCTTTATCTGAACAGGTTAGTTCTTTTTTATCTTCCTGCATTTTGACTTTATTGGTTCGCTTTATTTTATCTTAGATATCCCGAGAGAAGACAACCAGAAAAAAGAATTTTTCAAAAAATTAAAAATAATCTTTGTCAATATGGATCTTTTAACAAGCCTCGATCGCGAACTTACTATAAAGACAACGAAGAATCTGAGGTCAACGTTTTAGCCCTCGTTCAGACAGTTCCTGAAACATTTTGCAGGAAAATAGACGAAGAGGCGGGTGTACCGAAAACCAAAGTGCAGAAAATTTTGAAAAAGCACAAATTCAAACCCTATAAATACAAACTTGTGCATCATCTGCATCCTGGTGATGCAGAGCGCAGATTGGAGTTCTGCAATTGGTTTATAAATATGAAGGCAGAAGATATCGATTTTGAAAAAAAGATTATTTGGTCAGACGAGGCACATTTTACTAGTTCAGGGATTTTAAATAGACACAACACGCGATTTTGGAGTCAAGAAAACAACCATGTTATTTTTCCTAGGGAGCGTCAGGGCAGATTTGGATTCAATGTCTCCTGTTTTATTTTCAACCGAAAAATAGTTTACCAAATATATGAAGGAAATCTGAATTCGATTGGTTACGTGCGAATCCTAGAAGACGCATTAGGAATTTTGGATGATGTTCCCTTGGCTCAACTAAATAGGATTTATTTCCAGCAAGACGGAGCTCCAGCCCACAATGCCAGAATAAGTCAAAACTGGCTTAACGACCATTTTCCTGGAAGATGGATAGGAACACACGGACCTGTTCGATGGCCACCACGATCCCCTGACCTCTCAGTTTTAGATTTCTTTTTGTGGGGTTATTTAGAAAACAAGGTTTATGTAAGGCGATACGAAAGCTTAGAATAACTAAGAATGGCCACCGAAAACGCTTTTGCAGAGTTACAAAGACAGTCATTTACAATAGAAAATGCATTAAAAAGAATTTTTAAAGTTTGTCACACTTGTAGGACACATAATGGTCTACAATTTGAACAATATTTGTAGTTTTAATGAAATTATAATTATTACCTTTTACCTACTTCCTAATTTTTTCTGATGCTGTTACTTTGTTATTTCGTTAATAAATATTTGTTAACTTTTTCCATGGCTCCACAGCCACCTTCTCTTATTTCGATTGATCTGCTATGCCATAAATCCGTTTAAAGAAAAATGCATTTTTTCATGTTATTTATGAAAATAAATATGACTTATGGTATGTTTTTGAAAAGCTCTCGACACGAAGAATAAGATGAAAAAATAATATATAGGATGTCCCATTTAAAAAATAGTAGGTTATGCCAATATGTCAAAAACTATGACTCTCAGCAAAAATCTGAGTACGCCACTGAATTCTACGTGAAAAAATCTATAAATACCAGTTGAAACATTTTAAATATATTTTACGATAGCTGAGTTACAGGGGGTGTCCGAAAATGACAAATTTTCAAAATCACCCTGTAGCACGGAAACTAAAATGGTTAGGGCAAATCTGTTTGCGGCCTCTTTAGTTTCATCGAAAAGTAGCACGGTGTCGCGAAAACCGCATCTCTCTATCTCTACTCATAAGCTGGAAACCCCGTAAAACCTACGAAAATGGGACACCCTGTACATAGTCCTTCGTCCAGCAGCAGCAAAGGATCGCCGCCTGTTTTATGCATATCGCAATGGAAAAATATGTCAACCAGGTTGTGGGTAAAAATCAGTTTTATAAGGTACCTGAAACAGTAGCTAATTTTCTTCAACTTGAAAATGCTAAATCATATACAGGTCATTCATTTCGAAGATCGTCTGCTACACTTTTAGTTGAATCTGGGGGAGACTTGATGACACTAAAGAAACATGGCTATTGGAAGTCATCAACGGTCGCTGAAGGGTATGTTGATGAATCGGTAGCACACAGGACAGAAAGTTAATAAAGTATTTAGAACGTATGGCAGTGGTGAAATAACACCCGATTTGAAGACCAGGTACATCAACGGCAGTTGTGTCCATGGCAAAAGAAAATTCGACTGTTGTACCGAATAGTTCAAGGAACATGCCATTAATGCAGTGCACATTTAATAATTGTACTTTTGATACAAAAGAAATGTAAAGGTATACTAGAATATTCTAGAATTAAATATCTACCTTTATTTATGTGTATATATATATCCGGGAAAAAAGTTCTCTATTTTTCCCTGAGAAAAAAAATTAATAAAAAGTGATATTTTGTTACCTGTCAACAGGGGTTAAATGTCAAACTTTTTTCCCATCACAAAAAAAAAATGTTTTTTTGCAAGCATGAGATTTTCGGGGATAATACCACGAGTGCTTAAAAATTTCCGATAATTTTTCACGAATGCGTGTTTTCTTATAATTTTGTAGAGAAAACACGCATGAGTGGAAAATTATCTGGTTAATTTTTAAGCACGAATGGTATTTAGCAGGAATATTCCACGAATCAAATACAGGGAAACTAAGCTTTATTAACTGAATATTAAATACATACCTATTTCAAGTTCAGAAATTTGAATTTTGTAACAAATTGAACAATAATATACTAATAAAATTATTTGTCTAAATATTGAAAAGTACTTAATATAAATCTAAATATTCAATTTTAATTATTGATTGTATAATAAAAGGTACAGGTCCGATAATTATTAACCACATTGTTGTTTTGCGACGACGTAGAAGATGCCGTCAGACCACTACTTGTACTTGTGCTGGGTGATGCTGCTACAGCGGCTGGATGCACGTGCTGTTGAGGTGGTTCTTTTCCAGGTTCCCTCATTTTTTCAATAATTTTTTTTTGTGGTGATCTGGATCCATTTGCAAATAACTTGATAGGGATTTCGCATTCGAATGACCTGTAATTTTTATCAAGTTTTGCTCCGACCCTCCGCTTTTGGCCAGCTTGGACACGGCAGTAGCTCTGAGAGAATGGTTGGTAAATTTTTTTGTGGTATTGAGGCCTGATTTTTGTGCTTGTTTTTGTTGAAATCGCGTTTTCTCCTACTGGGCTGTTTTTGAACCATTTTCCGGAAATTTTCGAATGGGGGTTTGGCGTCAAAAATAGTCGAGTGTTGGAGATACTTTTCCTTTTATCTTGTAATTCTTTATAAATTCTTACTGGGCAAAAGCTGGGACTTCTCTCGTTTCTCACCAACCACTTCGAATCGGCGAGTTTTCGGCCACCACCTTGACATGTTTTAGAAAAAACAGGGTTGTATTGAATTCTACCTGTTTTTCCTCCGAAGTTGTCACTTTCTTCTTTGAAAAAAGTTGTTTCGGCTTTTGCACCTTCTCCTCCTCTCCAGGCTAATTCACACGACAACAGAAAAAACACTTCTTTTGTAAACACTCTGGAGTTGATTCATCACAAGCTTCGATTAGATTTTTTAATTTATTGTATGTTAAAAAAACGGCCGATTTTCTGCGTTTGCCTTCAATACCTCTCAAATGTCTCCTTTTGGCATTTTTTGCGTCTCGGGCCGATTTGAATTCGATCTGCTCGAAGGGATTTATTTTAATTTTGTATTCATTGAAATACCTTACCATCAATAATTTCGCCGTCAGATTCCACATAATTTTTACCGTGCCTTCTTTATATTCCTCCCCGTTCATTTTTCGCATATTGTAGGCCCAGCTTTTCAAAATCATTGCTAGTTGGGATACTGGAGTATCTTGGTCAAACGTATAGTGTTTTTCATCGCAGAATGATATAAACTGTCTCCAGATGCTCTTCTTGGATTTAACGGTGTTTCTTGGTTCGCTTCTAATTATATTTTCATCAATTTCCTCTTCTTGAACTAGCCCAAAGCGATTATTCATTTTGACAACTTTTCAAAAATGTTTGAAAGATACTTAAAAAAAAATCAGTTTCTAGGGACTCTAGCGTCTCTCAAAAACAGGTTTCATACTGTCAAGATTTCATATTTTGGTTAGGTATGTAACCACACCTAACCAGGTAAGTGGAAACACCATGTTTCCTAGACGACGTGGTATTTCCGCTATAATTTATCGAAAACACCACCAGTCTTACGGGAAAATTTGTACATGAGTGGAATATTCATGTTTATGCCTCGCATTTGACAACCATGTCTCATTTTTAAAACTACTGCTAGTATATTACACAATCTTGAAACTGTACGTTAAAAATTATGTCAGAAAAATATACAGCGTATTGATCCGTTTTATTTTTATATAATTATATTCACACATGCTATAGTGCTACTTTTCCGCACGTAAATGAAGTTCAATCGCGTGCGGAAAAGTCACCTTACGCACGTGTAAGGTACACTATTTTTTCTACAAGTGTGCGGCAAAACCCAAGTTAAAAAGAATCGTTTATTTGTATCAAATACATTAACACAAATTAGTTATTAATAACAACATGAATAGTAAACGTGCAGTTTATAGCATTTTGTAAATTAATTGCAGAGGCTAGATTTTTTTTCCAAGGAACTCAGTGACTTGTAGGTTGGGTTTGGATTTTCCAGTTCTCTTTCACGAGTACTTATTGTTGTAACCGACGCCGAGGCGGTAAATTTTTGGTTCGAACAGGTCGATTTGGTAGATTGCACTGGTGAAAGTTGGTGACTAGTGGAAGGAATGGCATTGAAGTTCAATACTTTATTGTATAGATTCTTTTAAAGACTTGTTGAGCTTTCTAAATAAACTTTTGATGGTAGCAGATTGAAGTTTGCAGTTCTAGCTGCTTCCAACACTGACTCTGGCAAATCTTCGTCTAACGAATCCATTAAAAACACTTTTACTCAGGTTTTACTACGACAAAAAACAGCGACAGCAAAATTGGTTTTGATTGAGAGTGAATGACACCGGTATTTTTACTTTGTGTCTGTGGTGATTCAAACAGCCAAATAAAAAAGCAGGTGTTTATTATTGCTTAACATTGATTGTTAGGGCATAATACCAGAGAGCCATTAAACAATTTTTTAAAACACGTTTTATATATTTTTTACTATTTTGTTGAACATTATAGCAGGATTCTAGCAAATTTATGTTCTCAGTAAGTATATTTCAAGAAAATGCGGTTATTTACTTTTCCGCACTAGTGCGTAGAAAAAATACTTTTCCTTCTTCATTTGCTTCGTACTCAAGGAAGTATTATAATATACAGGGTGTTTCTTAATTGAGTGTCAATATTTAAGGAGGTGATTTTTGGGTCCATTTTAAGAAGAAAACTTCATATAAATATATGTCTTAAACGGTGTAAATTTTGAGATACAGGGTGTTAAACTTTCAATAATTTCATAATTTTTCGATAATATCTCGAATATCACTCTAGATATTGTAATAAATGGTACTATGCATCTAGTGGAATTTTTTGAGGTAGAACATTTTTTTAATTTCCACCAGTGGCGTCCGTACGGAATCCGACCTGCATATTTTCCCAGACATTGATGGTACGCCACTGATTTTTTTTTTAATAAAAATTATTTTTGAAATTCCCATTCATTTTTGAGCAAGTTTGATCCCTTGGTAATTTTGTGTTGGACGCACGATTTTCGTTTTAAAAAATAAAAACCGTTTCTCTGCATGGTCCAAACAATTCTGGTCATAAGACGGATATCACCATGCATGCAGAGGAATATTATTATATATAAATACTAAAAGTTTTCAAAAACAAACAAATGAATCAATAAAAATGCTTTATTTTAGAAAAATCAGTGGCGTGAAAGTAATTACTATGTCCATTCTTATTAAAATCAGAAATCGCTTTATCTTAGTGAGCGATATTTGTAGATAATAGTATGTAGTCTTCAGCCACCAATCTAGGACTACCATGTCAATGTTTTTCAGAAGTCTGTTCCTTCATAAATACTTTTTATAAATTTTATTAAAATAATATGACATTCTTCAACAATAACAAGTTATTTACAAAACTATACTAATACAACTAGGTACATAATTAATAATTTCAACAAAAATAATTAGGTTTTAACAAATTGTGAAACAAAACAGAAGAAAAAAATTAGATAAGTTGTTGAAAATGCCCACCACCTTGGAGAATACACGCTTCAGCCCTTTTCCTCATGTTGTCGCGAACTCTTTGAAGCATACCCTCGGTGTTTCTGATAATATCGCAAGAATCTCTTATACGATCCTTCAGCTCCTCTACAGTGTTTATTGGGGTGTGGTGAACTAAAGATTTAAGATGTCCCCATAGAAAAAAATCCAAACTATTTAGGTCTGGGGACCTAGGGGGCCATGGTTGGGGTCCGCCACGACCTATCTATCTGTTTTTAAATGTGCGGTTCAAATATTCTCTGGCTTCAATACTAACGTGAGCGAGCGCGCCATCGTGCATGAACTACATTCTGTTTCTAATCAAAATTGGTATATCTTCCAACAATATCGGCAAATCGTTCTCAAGAAATCGGCGATAATTATGGCCATTTAGTCTTTCTGGGCGGAAAAAAGGTCCAATTAGGTGATTTTCGATAATGCCAGCCCAAACATTTACAGAGAATTGCTCTTGATGATGATGTTCTACAATGGCATGGGGGTTCTCGTCGGCCCAGATATGATTATTGTGGAAGTTTCTGATAGCGTTCCTGGAGAAGTTCGCTTCATCTGTGAACATTATTTCGCGATTAAATAAGGGATTACGCGCAATTTTTTCCAAAAACCATTCAGAAAAATTAACTCGGAAAGGAAGATCTTGGGGAAATAAGGCTTGCACTCGTTGAATGTTATATGGGTATAAAAAAATCATGAAGAATTCTCCAAACTAGAATGTGCGAAATATTTAGGTTAATTCCAATTTTCCTAGTACTCAGTTCAGGATTTTCATCTATGGAATTTAATACTGCCTCTTCAATTTCTGGAGTTCCTACAGTCCCATGGGCCCATTTTAATTGATTATTTGGCTTGAAGGTACCTGTTTCAGTCAACCTTCTATGCACATTTGCAAATATTCGCCTATCTGGTATGACTCTACCAGGAAAGCGCTCTTGATATAATCGCCTAGCTTCCGGTGAACTGCCATCAGCCAAACCATACATGTAATGCATATCTGCCAACTCTTCATTGGTAAACTCAACCATTTCTTTTCTCAGATATATCAGATATTTAGAACGCAAAATTAATTAAACCCGACTGAATCTGAAAGCTGAACTGTCAAATTAAGTTACAAGAGAAGTATTAATTCTGACAGCCAAAGCCTACTGCAATAATAATTATTATTAGTAATCTTTCTTTATTGATGAACTAATAGTATTTTATAGTTTCGTGTTAAAAAATTATAGGCTCAAATAATAATTTTGAAATCTTTGGGTATTAGTTATTCATAAGCAAATTTGATTTCTTGAATTTCAGTCAAAAAAAAATGTCCTTGCATGCCATGGCGATTGGTGTTGTCATATTAGCGATATTGTTAAAACTCTGCAGAGAAATGGTTTTCATTTTTTAAAAGGAAAACCGTGCGTTCAGCTCAAAATTATGAAGAGATCAAACTTGCTCAAAAATGAATGGGAATTTCAAACATAATTTTTATTTAAAAAAAAAATCAGTGGCGTACCATCAATGTCTGGCAAAATATGCAGGTCGGATTCTACATCAAAAAATTCCACTAGATGCATAGTACCTCTATACCAAATTTCATTACAATATCTAGAGTGGTATTCGAGATATTATCGAAAAATTATGAAACTATTGAAAGTTTAACACCCTGCATCTCAGAATTGACACCGTTTAGGACATATGTTTGAATATTATTGACACTCAATTAAGAAACACCCTGTATTTCGGAAATCCTATTTATATTATATGCATATCTACATATATTTAAATTTGTTGCAATCAACTTTTTAATATGATAACCGTTCTCTTGACACCTCATGCATAAAAACTGGTTTAGCACTATCTTATAAGATTGAGGGAAAAATTGGCTTGTAAACACAAACCATCTTTTATGGGTGCACCATCTATATAAAAAAATAGTGTTTTGATCTAGATCCCTGGAGGGATATCTCGAGCAATAAAAGGCAAAATGTAAGTCCCATTTTTATCACGGTTTAAATTCAATAATCACAATCACGATTTCTTAACCGATTAGAGCCGTGAAAGCTTCCACTCTACACTATTATGCTGCTTATAGAAAGCGCCCGACTATTTCATTATCATTTACCTTAGATTTAACAATCTCTGAATAAACCGACATTATTTATAGTGCGAGTTTACCATGAAAATGAACTGGTCACGGTCTGTATTTTACCTTTTTGATTATTATAGGTCAAGTGAAGCGCAAACACTTATCGTTTGTCATAAAAGCACCGAGATGAGCAAGCTAACCAGCCTAGGTGTATGGAAAAAGTAACTATCCTGCACCCGAGTACCCGTTACTTACGGAAACTCGTACTAATGAATGCGGATTCTAAAATGAAATCGTTACTTTGATTTGATACTGACTTCGGTAGTCCGACTACTCTGAATGCGATTATACCGATGCGCACCATGGAAAATGGTATAACAAATGCATTCTGGCAATGTAGCAACCAAGGTGTTTTGTTCATTTGATTTACTAGAATGCATATTAAACTTTAATATAATGTAGGAATTTTACAAAATATAAAAAATATGATATTAATCCTTAGTATAAGAGAAACATTTTATTTAGCGATTTAGTGTCACAATCCTTAGATTATAGCGCAAAAATTAACGAAAATTATTACCTTATTATGTTTGTAGGCTGTAAAAATGCCCTTAAAGGAATTGCTATTACCGACAATGAAATAAAAAAGTTGCTGACAGTGGTCAGAAAATACAAATTTAGTTATAATTGGTTCTCCATTTGCTTATGAACGTAGGGTTTTAAAAAATCTTAATCATGATATTAATGCCGCTATTAATGATTATGTGCTTAAGGATAGTAATAAATCGGTATCCTGTCTTTTGATAGTTTTATGAATGTTCATGAAAGATCAACATTCGGCGATCCATCATACTAAGCACATTTTTTTGTTTAAATTCAGAAATTGACAACTTGGTCCCTGCTGAAATTAAAAATAAAAATGCAAATGAACCAAATATAGTGGACAATAATGCTTTTTTAGAATAAACAATACATTTAGTTTTACATGTATGCTTTTAAATATTCAATGCATTAGAAACAAAATTAACGAATTGTCACTATTTTTAGAAAATTCTAATAGCCCACATACTTTCAAACTATAAGTTGGTTTACAAATATTTAAGACTAATTTCTGTACATGGTGGAACAGCCATTTTTATACAAAATAATTTTTCGCAATATTCGTTTTTGAATTATAATAAGTCAGATGCAATGTTGGTCGAGAAAGAATTCGAATTTTGCATTGTTCACCCTTTCGGATTAAAACTGTTTATTGTTTGCATGTATAGACCACCAAATACAGAACTGTCTCTGTTTATAACTAGGTTAGATTGTCTTTTAACTGAACTTCCTTCACAAATGAATGTTATTTTAGATGGTGACTTAAATATTAATTATGTAGATAAATCTAATTTAGATATGCAAATGTTAGATAACTTACTTGACTCCCTTAATTTAAATATGCATGTTGCTGACTATACTCGAATGACAAAATATTCTGCTACATTGATTGACTACATGTGCTCCAACATGCAAAACGATGCTGTTACTTGTTCTGTGATGAATGCTGGTCTTTCAGACAACGAAGCTGTATTCGGTGAATTTAGGATTGCCACAAAATCTAAGCACAGTAATAAGAAACAGCTAAAACGGCTTTTTACTAAGCGAAATTATGATAGGTTTTCCCAGTTATGCTTAACCGTTCAATGGAATAATATATTAAATTCTGAAAATCCTCTTGAACAATTTTACCGTTTACTTTGTAATGTGTTTAATGAAGCGTTTCAACTCAGAATGATTAAAAACCGTAAAAGGGAATGTTGGTTTACATCGGGTCTAAAGGTGTCTGCCCAAAATATGCGTTCCTTACTTACTTTAAGAAAATTTTTGTTTGATAGTACTGTTTTCATGGATTATTACAAAAAATACTGTTCTATATACAGATCAACTATCAACTTGGCAAAAAAGATATATTTCTCGAAAAAAATTGAAAAATCCCATAAAAGGCAAAAGAAATGTTGGAAAGTTGGCAGGCAGAAGCAGGACTGCTGTGGAATATAATATTAATGCAGACCGACTGAACTCCTTTTATTGCACCATCGCTGAAAAATTAGCCCAAAATATATGCCAAAGAGGTGATCCCTTAGAATATCTTAAACATAGTGTCATAAATGACACCTTCTATATATTACCAACTAATCCCGAAGAATTGATTGAAATTTTTAAGGATATTAAAAATGTCAAAGCTTCTGGTTGGGACAATATTACTGTAAGAGTACTGCTAAGGCTTCCATATTATACATTAATTACGTTAGCAGAAGCTATTAATTGGTCATTCTCATGTGGAGAATTTCTATCGGAACTAAAATTTGCCACAGTTGTTCCAATTTTTAAGGGGGGTGAAACTGATTCTCCGACTAATTTTAGACCGATTTCTCTGTTACCCACCTTGTCTAAAGTTATAGAGAAACTCATGCAAAAGAGGATGCCATTGTTTCAAAAAAAAAAACACAATATTCTGAACATACAACAATTTGGGTTTCAATCATCGTTGTCTACAGATGGTGCTATATTCAATTTTCTGGAGGCGTTGTATGGACGTTTGAATGACGGAGAGGTTGCTGCTGCGGTATTCTGTGACCTAACTAAGGCTTTTGACTGTGTTGATCATGGAGTATCGCTCAGAAAGCTTGAAGTTTATGGATTTAGGGGGAGGGCCTATGCTTGGTTTCGTTCCTACTTGGCTGACTGGTGTCAGATTGTAAGTGTCAATAATGACCAGTCTAACAGGTTAAACATTTCTGCAGGTGTTCCGCAAGAGTCGGTTTTGGGCCCATTGCTTTTTCTGTTATATGTAAATGATCTGCCATTAATCGATATCCAGGGTTCATTCACAATGTTTGCAGATGACACAACTGTCTTATGGCACACACCGTGATCCCAACCAGTTGGAGCAAATTGTTAGAAGGGATTTGGATCAAATAAAAGACTGGTGTAATTCAAATTCACTTACTTCACTTCACCTTATATCTTTCAAATGCTCAATAGATGGTGTCAAAATGAACGAACCACCAATAGGTACCTTAAATGTTAACAAGTTCTTGGGTCTCTCTCTATATTGATAATAAGCTCAAATTTGAAAAACATATTTTAAATGTGAACTCCAAAATCGCAAAAGGTTGCTATGCGCTTAAAATTGTTTCGCGGGAGTTAGATATATCAGTAGCAAAGAGTGTATATCATGCCTTGATAGAGTCTCATTTGCGCTATGAATCGTGTTTCTGCTGCCCTAACTATCTGCTAAACACATTCGTTTTACAAAAAAGAGCTATCAGATATATGTCTAGAGCTGGGACCCGAGATTCCTGCAGGCCTTTGTTTAAGTCCTTGAAAATACTGACCCTAGTTTCTTTATTTATTCTTGAAACGGTGTGTTCGGTTAGGGACAGATTCAGTTCAAGAGCCCAATCTGAAACTGCATATTCCACAAGAAGTACCCATATAACTGGATTACCTATCCCTTCATCAAACTTAATAAAAAAATCCTTTATTTTCAATGGAAGAAAAATGTTTAATAAACTTCCTGCTAATAAAAGAAAATTTAGAAAGGTTAAAAAACTTTTAATAGGGAAGGCCTATTATACAATTGACGAATATTTTACAGACATATTTTAACTTTACTTTCTTTTTATTTTATTAAACATTGTTTTGTCTATATATATATATATATATATATATATATATATATATATATATATATATATATATATATATATATATATATATATATATATATATATATATATATATATATATATATATATATATATATATATATATATATATATATATATATATATATATATATATATATATATATATATATATATATATATATACACAGTGTGTATCAGCCAAATGGAATAAATTCGATAATAAATAAATGGGGGCGTGTTCGGAAAAACGCTTGGACCCGTCGATTGGTATTTTTAGTTGCTCATTTTCTCCAATAAAAACTTTTTATACAGGGTGTGTCCTGTAACAGTGGTCAATGCCAACTTTCTTATTTCAAATGCAACACCCCGGATATTATTTAATTTTTGGATTCTTTAGGAGATTCTAAACATATTTTATGTTCAATGTCCTATACCTATCTTCAACTATTTCGGCAATATTAAGTGTTTTCAAATTTATTTTTATTTTATTTATTTCGAATTTATTATTATTCATGAAAGTGGCTCTGGTTACTGAACTATTTATTTGATTACAAAAATTCGCTACAACACACTCAATACTTATTTACCATTTAGGTCTTCATATTAAGAATGTAAGCAAAAACCATTTTAGAGTTCCTTTTTATTGATATGGAACAGTTTTGCCAAGAGTCAGTTTCGTTTACTTTTAAGTTTTGTTTACTTTTGTGTAAAATGCCTGGCCTTTCTCTTTGCAAGACAGTAGTTGTCAGTGTCAGTGTCATAGTCTTTTGAATTTCGTTAACTGCATAATACCTAATATCAGAAAAATGGTTCATTTAACAGAAATGCATAAAATAACAATTCTACAAATGATTGGTTATGGAGAGAACACACGAACACAAGTGGAAGTTGCTCGCTTATTTCATGAAAAATTTCTAAATTTGCCGCATATATCCCAAGGGACAATTAGTAAAATAGAAAAGCAGTTTCGCGAGCTTGGACATGTAAGGCAGATAAAAAAAGCAGCTGCCAATTCAATAAATGATGATACTAAATTGGATATTATGCTTGAGTTTGAGGAAAACCCACATATTTCTAGTCGACAAGCCGCCGCAATGTTCGATATTAGCCATTCGTCGATTATTCGAACATTAAAAGAAAATAAAATGCATCCCTATAAAGTGATACCAACTCAGGAGCTCATGGAAGACGATTATGATATGAGAACTTATTTTTGTGAACAAATGATGGCTATGTTAGATAACTATGTTATTAAATTAGAACATGTTTTGTTTTCGGATGAGTGCACCTTTACACTTCACGGTCATGTAAATCGTCAAAATTGCCGCTACTGGTCTAGGGAAAATCCTCACTGGATCAGCGAAGAACATACTCAATATCCTGAAAAGGTTAATGTTTGGGCAGGAATTGTTAGGGATCATATCATAGGCCCCTTTTTCATTGACGGCAATTTGAATGGCGATAATTATTTAGCACTGCTCCAAAATAATGTCGTGCCAACTTTGACAAATTTGTATCCGGATCCAGCAAACCCACAAGTTCCAGCGAATATGATATGGTTTCAGCAAGATGGAGCACCGCCCCATTACCAAATTAATGTCCGGCAGTACCTCAACGGAATATTTCCAAATCGGTGGATAGGGAGACGAGGATCGATAGAATGGTCAGCGCGATCCCCTGATCTGACGCCATCAGACTTTTTCTTATGGGGACATATTAAAAATGTTGTATACAAAACTAAATCCCTCGACTTAGCTGACTTAAGAAGACGAATAACGCTTGCGATTAGATCGGTCACGCCTGAGATGCTAAATAACGTTAGAAGAAATTTCTATTTAAGATTAGGAATTTGCCAAGACATTCGCGGCGAGCATATTCAACAGTTCCTAAATTAACTTTTTACTTTTGTTTATACATTAGGAAGAAATAAATAATTTTATTTTTTTAATCTTAATTTTTACAATAAATTTGAAAACACTTAATATTGCCGAAATAGTTGAAGATAGGTATAGGACATTGAACATAAAATATGTTTAGAATCTCCTAAAGAATCCAAAAATTAAATAATATCCGGGGTGTTGCATTTGAAATAAGAAAGTTGGCATTGACCACTGTTACAGGACACAACCTGTATAAAAAGTTTTTATTGGAGAAAATGAGCAACTAAAAATACCAATCGACGGGTCCAAGCGTTTTTCCGAACACGCCCCCATTTATTTATTATCGAATTTATTCCATTTGGCTGATACACACTTATATATATATATATATATTTCATGTGTTTGCTTACTTTTTAATTTGAATGTTTTGTTTGTCTCAATTCCATTATTGTTTTTTATTACAGCGCGTGTTTTTATAATACATTAACTTTTAAGCTTTTTATTATAATCAAAAAATGTTATATTATAATTTTCTAGTTTTTAGTTCAATTTTGTAAATACTGTGTTCTATAAATAGGGCAAGGAAGTTCATACCTTTTTATATTTTTATTCTGATTTATCTTTGTTTGCTTAGCTTTGTCAATGATTTTGTATTTAGACAATAAAGCTTTTTTTGACTTTGACTTGACTAACCGTTAAATGAAGAGTGATGTCACATGTGGCCAATTCGAGTCTTTTTATATGTTATTTTAGAAGTAAATATCTTATTCAAGTTTGTAAATAGATCGCACTATTATACATTTTTTTGGAAGCTTACCATGTAGATTTTACAACTGAATTTTTTAATCGTATAGAAAAATATCTGCATGAATTGTTAGAGAAGGAAGTGAGAAGAAAAAATTTAAATTTTAAGTTTGACGAAACTTTTAGCAGTTACCCACCCACGTTTCTCCACGCCTCGAATATTATGTTAATTTGTAAGCTCAGGAATACATTAGTCATATTCAAAAAAAATCAGCTGCAGCTTATCGCTGGTTCTGAAATTACTCAGGAAAATATAATAATAATTAAAAAAAATATGACTTTCATATTCTAGCTCCTCAAGAGGTTAACGTTTGAACCCGACCTTCAAAAAAATTCATAAAATTTCAAACTGCATTTGAAGTTATATTACAAAATTAAATGTACATCTTTATACCACCTTATCCTGCTCTACAAGATGGTGAACGCAGATTTAACGACGTTTCGACTTCGAGGTCTCATCATCAACTTCTTTTTAAATACGGACTTGGATTTTTTATTTCAGTTTTTACAAGCGTTCGACCTCCCAAAACCAATGATATCTCACACCTAATGTTTGAACAGAAGATTTGACAATGTGTTAGAGAGAGAGGAAAAACCAAACTCACAAAGGAGAATCTTAAAAACTCTAAATGTACGAGTGCATTACATCATTGGTTTTGAAAGATCAAGACTTCTTAAAAATTAAATAGAAAAATCCAAGTCCGTATTTAAAAAATAAAGTTGATGATGAGACCTCGAAGACGAAATGTAGGATTTTAAATCTAAGTGCATCATCTTGTAGAGAAGAAAAAATGGCTATAGATAAGTAAAATTTATTTTGTAATATGGGTTCAAATGCAACCTGAAAAGAATAAAAAGGAAAATAACGATTTTCGTTTTTTACGGATATCTTCGGAAGTAGTCGAAATTTTCCGCAAGTTTTTCAACGGCATGTAACCAACCTCGTATCTCTTAAGGTTTTTGAGATGCCAATGATATCCCTTCGAATTTGTAACATCTTGTATAGGAAATAAGTTCAAATACAAAAGTTGTAAGGTTTCTCTTAAATCGTAAGAATTTGCAAAGAAAAGAAACAAATGAACGTCGCAGAGCTGTCAAAAATTTACAACGTTGGTTCTTTTGAATGGAACACACTGTATATAATGTCGTATTTGAATTTTGAATATAATGTCGGTTTTCAAATACTGACATTTGAAAAATGGCAGTTATCCCTCTTTGGCATGCTACAGAACCCAAACGATACAACATAGAGCAAAACGGTTTGCATCTTAGTTTTTTATAAACTGACGAAAGACACTAGGGACATACAAATTGCTTTGATGAAGGTTTCCTCGTTTGGATTGTGTAGCATATGAAAAAGGAAATATTGTCATCTTTCAAGTGTCGATAGTTCAGAAACTATCTATAGACCCGGGGTATGTCGTATCAAATATGTCTACATTCCCTCTGTAATCCTAATATGGCATAATATACCGGGTGTTCCATTAAAAAAAAAGCAAAGTTGCCAATTTTTGACAGTTTTGCGACATTCATTTGTTTCAAGCTACCCTGTATTTTGCCAACCAAAGAATAACCATCTAAATTAGTAATATTAGCTCGCCGATACGTCAAATCAAGGAATTATAATAAGAAAGAAAAAGAGAGAGACAATACTTCCACTTCTATGCTTATTTCGACTGCATTATTCTATGGATTGAAAGCATGTGGTTTTGAACAGACCTATCATAACCCCGTGTAAAAATCTGACAAATGATAAACAATAACAAAGCAAATCTTTGTAGATTTCAAAATATGTTTTAGTGAACAAATTTACCTTGATAATTAATGCAAAATAGAGAACCAAGTTATTAAAGAACATTAGTGTTTAAATTTACGTGCTTGTAAAATTTCCAAACAAAATGTGATATGCTATTTGACATGCAAACAACACAATTCTTCTGAACTAACTGATATAAACAAACGGAATCCTAGAATATTAACACAAGAAAACTATATACAGGTAGATTTTTAAATGTTCTAGTAGATTATGTTATCAGAAACATATGTCACTTAGATTTTACCTTCATTTGTTTGTCTTATACAGTGTGTATCAGCCAAATGGAATAAATTCGATAATAAATAAATGGGGGCGTGTTCGGAAAAACGCTTGGACCCGTCGATTGGTATTTTTAGTTGCTCATTTTCTCCAATAAAAACTTTTTATACAGGGTGTGTCCTGTAACAGTGGTCAATGCCAACTTTCTTATTTCAAATGCAACACCCCGGATATTATTTAATTTTTGGATTCTTTAGGAGATTCTAAACATATTTTATGTTCAATGTCCTATACCTATCTTCAACTATTTCGGCAATATTAAGTGTTTTCAAATTTATTGCAAAAATTAAGATTTAAAAAATAAAATTATTTATTCTTCATAATGTATAAACAAAAGTAAAAAGTTAATTTAGGAACTGTTGAATATGCTCGCCGCGAACGTCTTGGCAAATTCCTAATCTTAAATAGAAATTTCTTCTAACGTTATTTAGCATCTCAGGCGTGACCGATCTAATCGCAAGCGTTATTCGTCTTCTTAAGTCAGCTAAGTCGAGGGGTTTAGTTTTGTATACAACATTTTTAATACGTCCCCATAAGAAAAAGTCTAATGGCGTCAGATCAGGGGATCGCGCTGGCCATTCTATCGATCCTCGTCTCCCTATCCACCGATTTGGAAATATTCCATTGAGGTACTACCGGACATTAATTTGGTAATGGAGCGGTGCTCCATCTTGCTGAAACCATATCATATTCGCTGGAACTTGTGGGTTTGCTGGATCCGGATACAAATTTGTCAAAGTTGGCACGACATTATTTTGGAGCAGTGCTAAAAAATTATCGCCATTCAAATTGCCGTCAATGAAAAAGGGGCCTATGATATGATCCCTAACAATTCCTGCCCAAACATTAACCTTTTCAGGATATTGAGTATGTTCTTCGCTAATCCAGTGAGGATTTTCCCTAGACCAATAGCGGCAATTTTGACGATTTACATAACCGTGAAGTGTAAAGGTGCACTCATCCGAAAACAAAACATGTTCTAATTGAATAACATTGTTATCTAACATAGCCATCATTTGTTCACAAAAATAAGTTCTCCTATCATAATGGTCTTCCATGAGCTCTTGAGTTGGTATCACTTTATAGGGATGCATTTTATTTTCTTTTAATGTTCGAATAATCGACGAATGGCTAATATCGAACATTGCGGCGGCTTGTCGACTAGAAATATGTGGGTTTTCCTCAAACTCAAGCATAATATCCAATTTAGTGTCATTAATTGATTTGGCAGCTGCTTTTTTCATCTGCCTCACATGTCCAAGCTCGCGAAACTGCTTTTCTATTTTACTAATTGTCCCTTGGGATATATGCGGCAAATTTGGAAATTTTTCATGAAATAAGCGAGCAACTTCCACTTGTGTTCGTGTGTTATCTCCATAACCAATCATTTGTAGAATTGTTATTTTATGCATTTCTGTTAAATGAACCATTTTTCTGATATTAGGTATTATGCAGTTAACGAAATTCAAAAGACTATTGACACTGACACTGACAACTACTGTCTTGCAAAGAGAAAGGCCAGGCATTTTACACAAAAGTAAACAAAACTTAAAAGTAAACAAAACTGGCTCTTTTTGTTCCATATCAATAAAAAGGAACGCTAAAATGGTTTTTGCTTACATTCTTAATATGAAGACCTAAATGGTAAATAAGTATTGAGTGTGTTGTAGCGAATTTTTGTAATCAAATAAATAGTTCAGTAACCAGAGCCACTTTCATGAATAATAATAAATTCGAAATAAATAAAATAAAAATAAATTTGAAAACACTTAATATTGCCGAAATAGTTGAAGATAGGTATAGGACATTGAACATAAAATATGTTTAGAATCTCCTAAAGAACCCAAAAATTAAATATTATCCGGGGTGTTGCATTTGAAATAAGAAAGTTGGCATTGACCACTGTTACAGGACACACCCTGTATAAAAAGTTTTTATTGGAGAAAATGAGCAACTAAAAATACCAATCGACGGGTCCAAGCGTTTTTCCGAACACGCCCCCATTTATTTATTATCGAATTTATTCCATTTGGCTGATACATACTGTATGATTGTTGACCCAGTCTTCGAGTCACAGCATATTAAAAATGTTAATTCCTATTAATTGGAATATCTTAAAGTGAATTTTATATATAAAACAGTAATTATATGATAATACAGTACAATATGAAAGTATATTACATTGGCTCTATCAAAAATAAAGTGAATTCACAAAACGTTCTAATTTTGTACTTTTGTTTCCGGCTATTTGTAACAAGAATTTCCAAAACTTGCATTATTTTTGTAACTTAGGTATCAATGTTAAATATAAGACTGAATATAGTACAAAAGTGTGTTTTTAATTATAAATTAGATTAAAATGACTTAGATATCACAAATGATATAATACTAAAAAAATGAAAAAGTGTCAAGCGAAGATTTATTTTACTGACTTTTACTGCCATATGTACTGACAGACATATATGACAAATCTAACTATAACAATACCGTTAAAATGTTGAAGAGAGGCAATATTTATAAAAAGCTTATATATAAAAATATATGATTTACTGTCTTATAGGGTTATTGGATATCAACATGTGTTTATATTTTTTCTTAAAGAAGTTAATACTGTCAATAATATCAAATATTATTTGTATAATAATTTTGTGAAGCCTTACTTAAGATATTTAATATTAAGTTGAGGAAGTATAAATTGGAAAATCCGCAAACGTTTTAAACAAAGCTATAAAACAATTTTCGATTTTGATTTTTGTATCCAAATATTTTTTTAGAAATATTTAATTAACAGCAACGTCTGGATCGCTAGCCCACTGCTCTAACCAACTGCACTATCGCACCACTGATAAGCAATCTGTTAGATTTCGGACATATTCAAAACCACCAGTATCATAACTATTGTCGATACTGCCAAATATTCTGACTGGACGTCAAATCTGACATCGCTATAAGGTACCGTCCATATTAGTAAATTTATAATTTTTACGTTATACCCGTATAAGCCAAATTTTGAATAGAAGTATTTTATCAGTTTGTTTTTAAAGTCTTAAAAATTCTTTCAGAAATAGATAATCAACAGCAAGAGTTACGGTACGAGCGGGGATCGAACCCGCACCTCTGGATATCCAAATATTTTATAAAACAAAAATACTTCGAATAGGAAAAAATAAAACTAATTTATTGCTCTATAAAGATATAAAAGTTCCGGAGGTAAAAACCATCCTCATAACAGTAAAAATCAAGTTTTGTTTGCTATTTGAAAAATCTCTTGTAATTGTTTCAAACCACGATTTCCCTTTATCGCTTTCCCTAGGAACGAGAATAATATTTTTGCCGGATTTTTCTAGAGCGAAAAACTCATTGAATTATTGAAAAATCTGCTTATTACAAAAATAAAAAATGGTTGAATAGCGGATTTCGTATTCGTACCACTATTTACATGAATATTTAACGATCTTACCCATAGTAAACAAAGTAATCAAAGTATCGAATTCAATAATTAATAATTTAAAATAATTAAAATTAATACTCAAGGAACGGTTATTCAAAAGTACCAAAAGCCTTCATCTCTCTTAACCAGCCAAACGATAGACGATTAGGGTCGGCGGGATATGAGGCGTAAAAGTTATCCGACGATTAGAATAGGCGCCCACTTCGCATTCTTCCTAGCTGTCCTTTCTCCGAACAAAATAATAATACGTAATAAATTATTTCCGCCCAAATCAGATCGTCTTTTTGCGTTTCGTGCCAGTTTCGCCGTCGTTGTTGGTTGTTGCAAGAAACTGTAATTCTGCATTCACGGGTCATGCTTTTAACATTTATCGACGATGTACTAAAATAGTTTTAATAGGTTTTATTTGATGGTATCGATGTTCGTAATAAATTCATTGTCGTTTAAAAGTGTTCGATATAACAGGCCTTTTCGAAACGGGAAGCTGTTAAAATTCTTAAACGTAACCTCAATATTATCTAAAAAAAAATAAAAACGTTTAAATAATGAGCATTAAAGCATCAAAACTGCGTTTTGGCAAAAATGTTACCTTCCCATATACACGGTGATCCAAAGAATCTTTTTTAAATGTAAAATTTACTTTCAACCATAGATATATAACCAAGAAAAGATATATCTATTTATATTTTATAAAAATCACACATTACAGTTGCTACTCTACGTGTGTTCCTAATCTATTTAGCTTCATAATCCAATATGATTTTGTGTGTTGCCAGCAATATAGATTCTTGTAAAGAATGTTTTCATATTTAAGTCTTTACTAATGAAACACTTTTGCATTTGTAGTTGCATTTCCGCAAATTCTGTGTTTGTTATGCAAATTATTATTATTAAATTAAATTAAAAGTTTTTTATTTATGGTATAGTGCGGGACACGAAAGAAAATAGGGCGGTCCTTAAAATAAAGGTTCATAGTCTTAAGCAAGCGGAAAAGTAAAATTTGTGTACGCAAATAAATTGTATGTTATTTTATTTGTTGTAATAGTTTGCCGCTTCACCTATAAAGTGAGCCAGCTAAGCGGTACGGAAATTTAGTAAATTTCGCACTGGTCCACTTGTAATTGGGATGAGCCTAGAGTCTCCATGCACTTGCCGCTAGAAGGTTCTAGCTATTTCCAGTGGCGCCTATACATTTCGAGCATTTGTTTTCATTTCTATTAAATGCTTTGCCTTGAATTTGAATTATTATTTCGAAGTAACGATGGCGAGCAAAAGAGGAAAAACAATTCGAAGCGGTGCACGTGAAGTTATTGCGAGCGTTATAGAGGCCTGTACTAGAGAAGCTGGAAATAATAGTTTGACTATTCCAATTCAAAACTGACATTTCATTTTCAAAGAGAACATAATGATCGCTTATGTTCTACTTCACCTTTAAAATCTCCTGGTAAAAAAAGACCCCGATTATCATACAAGATAAAATTGACGATGGTGATTTTCAAGTAATTCGACGAACAATAGAGGATTTTTATATAAACTTGAAGAAGGTTCCGACCTGCAAAACCCCTACTTCGTGTACAAAATAGATTTTTCCGTACGGGTATAAAACCTTAAATCGGCTTCAACGAAAATTGCTCATTGAGAGACCAAATATTTTCCACTGGCGGGTGAAATATCTATCAACTGTAAGGCAAAATAGGTAAGAAGGACGGAATATTGTGTATCTAGACGAAACCTGGGTAGATTGATATGACAGTGAACAAATGCTGTCAAAGTGAAAGTGTTACAGGTGTTGTTCAGGGAATCCGCTCTAGTAGTCGCTTTATTATAGTTCATGCTGGCTCAGAAGCCGGATTTGTTCCAGGTGCTGCTTTAGTTTTTCGCTCGGGACTAACAACTGGAGACTATCATGGACAGATGAATAGAGATAATTTTGAAAAGTGGTTACTCAAGAAGCTTCTACCTAACATTCCTCCCAAATCAGTAGTGGTAATGGATAATGCGTCTTATCATTCTCACGTAGAAGATAAAGTGTCAACTAAATACTCTACAAAACTCATATGATATCGTGGCTTAAATCGAACAATCTTGTATGTGATCCAACATGGAGAAAATATCAATTATATGAAGTAATATCAACCAATAAGCCTAGAGAAAAAAAGTATAAAATTGACGGTCATTTACGTAACCTCGGTCATACACCTTTAAGGCTGCCTCCATACATGTGCGACCTCAACCCTATTGAACTTGCACGGGCAGGAGTAAAAAAATATATTCGAGAGCGCAAAACCGGTGAACTTTCAATTAAAGATTTAAATAAAAAAACATTAGAAGCGATTGACTCAATATCGGCTGAAAATTGGAAATCGTATGTTAAACATGTTCCTTCTATTGAAGATAAACACTGGGAAGTAGATGGCAAAATTGAAACGGTTATTGATGATTTAGTTACCACACTGGGATCTTCAAGTAGTGACGACGAAACCTTATCATTTTCAGAGGAAGACAACGATTTAGAAGGAATCGAACTATTAGAATCACAGCCGTCAACCTCAAAAATGGCTTAGTTTTTTTTCATATATTTTGTAAAAATGTTCATAAAGTAGCTGTCAATAAACTGCTTCAAAATAATTAATTTTCTGTTCAATACCGGGTGTCAAAAAATATCTAATATTGCAGTTAATATTTGAAAAACTACAGAACTCATATTTTTCCAAAATTAACACATCAATGTAGTTATAGTAGGTGAGCCAGCACTGATTCCAGTGAACAAGATTTATCAAAATTTTAACTTATGCAGTTCGACTTTGGGCTATTCGGGTATGCCAAAAGTGACCGTTTGTTTCCGTCTGTCATTTTACTTTGTACAGGGGGCGTCATTGTGAATTTTCCGGGCGTTTCCTAATTGTGTGCTAATGTTTAAGGGGGGTGATTCTTGGACCTTTTTAAGAAAAAAGTTTAATATGAACCTAAAAGTCTTAACTTTGGAGATACAGCATTTTAAAAAACATTTTTTTTAATCCTAATTCTGATGCTATTATGGATAAATAACTGTGTGAAATTTGATACACGTCTTTTATGCATAAAAGGGCATTTTTATTAACAATCAATTTTTGCAATTTCTACCAGTGGCCTGTATATGTAATCAACCTGGGTAAATCCGTATGCTCCTTAATGCATAGAAGACGTGTATCAAATTTCCTGCAGTTATCTACAGTAGCATCAGAATTGGGATGAAAAACAAAATATTTTCTTTTTAAACTTTACCATCCTGTATCTTATAAGTTAAGACTTTTAGGACATAAAAACACCCCCTTTAACATCAGCACGCAATTAGGAAACGCCCTGTATAGTACTTCACAATGACGGCCCCTGTATAAAGTAATATGACGAACGGAGGCAGACGGACACTTTTGGCATACCCGAGTAGCCCAAAGTCGAACTGCATAAACTAAAATTTTGATAAATCTCGTTCACTAGATCTGATGCTGGCTGCCCTTGTAAAGTCTGGACTTGTAAATCGTGTATCACTATACTGGGTGGTCCAATAATAGTGGACGTAGGCAGTAGCCAGGGAACCGTTAATGACAGAACTCAAGAAAAAATATATTTATAGGTAAATCGATCAAGAAAAATCAAAATTAAATCATTTTAAAATTCGAAAGTTCGCCGTTTTTGCAACACAAAAGAGGTATAGGAGTGCGGTATATACAGGGTGAGTCGGGAGGATCGCCCCAAACTCCAGGAGTGTGTTCTATGAAAGATACTGATTTAAAAAAAGTCATATGTTCTTATTCGATTTTCATTTGTTTTCAACTTACGACAAAAATAAGATTTCAAGCATAATTCCATACATACAACATAATAATTATAGGGTGCTTAGAAATCAAAATAAGTTAATGTTCCATTTACTGGTACTATACCTGTCAGTGTCATTTTTGAATTCGTACCTGTCAGTGTCATTTTTGAATTCGAGCTGTTGAACATATTCCAAAATGCCGAATTTTTACTCACACTTAGAGTATGCGAATATGATATTTGTTTATGGTTTTTGCAATGGGAATGCTACAGCTGCTGCTGAAGAATACCGTCAACGATTCCCATTTCAACGTCATCCTCATAAGAAAGTATTTATGAGAGTTTTCAACAAACTATGCGAAAGCGGAACACTTCCCAGTGCCAACACAACTTCTGAAAGAGCTACTCAACAAACTTTAGAAGAAGTAGAAAATATTTTGGACCTAGTAGAAGAAGATGCAACCATCAGTTCACGCAGAATGGCTGCTCAGTTGGACATTCCACAAAAAAGAGTGATAAATACGCTCCACGAGCAAGGTTTGTATCCTTACCACTTACAAAAAATCCAACACCTACAGCCAGAAGATTTTGCCAAACGTATGGAGTTTTGTCGGTGGATAGACAATAATCGTCATCTTATATCGCGCATACTTTTCACGGACGAAGCAACATTTACTCGTGACGGTATTAATAATAGTCGCAATTGCCATGTCTGGTCAGAGGAAAATCCGCATGCAACAGTCGAGAGCAACTTTCAACATAGGTTCTCGGTAAACGTATGGTGTGGTATGATAGATAGTTATGTCATTGGCCCTTTTATTTTGGAAAATCGCCTCACAGGGGATTACTATTGTGAATTTCTCGAAAATGAATTACAAGGACTACTGGAGGATGTTCCCCTAAACATCAGAAGGCAAATGTACTTCCAGCATGATGGAGCTCACATTTCGCACATCAAGTCAGGCAACACTTAGACAGGAGGTTTCCAAGGCGTTGGATTGGTCGCGGTGGTCCTATTATTTTAAGATCTCCTGTTCGCTCCACTCGATTTCTGTTTATGGGGCTGGTTAAAAAATGAAGTGTACAAAGTGAGAGTGGACACTCGAGAAGCACTTATTCAGCGTATCAGAAATATTGCAGATGAAATTAAAGAAAGGCATGAGGCAATTAGAAGAGCAACAGGTGCCCTACGTAGACGAAGCCGAAAATGTTTAGAGCTCAATGGGGGCATTTTTGAACATTTAATATGATGAAATCTAATGATTGAAACGTTAATTTGTTAGATCTTGTTTATATTCTAATTTATGCTGTAAGTTGAAAACAAATGAGAATCGAATAAGAACATATGAGTTTTTTTAAATCAGTATCTTTCATAGAACACACTCCTGGAGTTTGGGGCGATCCTCCCGACTCACCCTGTAAATACAGGTTCATTAAGCATAGTTACATTTTTTAATTATCTGAAGTCTGAAGTATAGTCAAAAAGGAGTGCCATATTATTTAAAGAACGACAGGACACCACTGGTTTAAAGAGATTTCTTGGCCGACCTTCCTAAACCGATTGACTCCGCCCGGTTTTCTTCCGTGTCCCGCACTTTAATAATTACTACTCATTTATTTTCAACTCGTGTTGTAAAAATTTAGTTCAATAGTGGCAACGTCGCGCCCATGTTTGTTCGCTGATATACATCACGATACCCAATATTAGTTCATTAAAACTCCGTAGAGTGGTTTATAGTATTTTATGTTGTGTATTGTTTTTTTAAGTCGGAATTTGTAATTTTTGCGGATATTTAGTGTGTTTTGTATTTTTTTGGTGAGATAATTCTTTGAAAGTCCTTAAAATGGTTCTCCAGTGTCAAGTTTGTGAAAAACTAGATACTTTAAAGTGGTGGCAGCTCGCGGGTGAAAAAGTCAGTGAAGTGCAAATGAAGCAAGAAAATATCGCAATAATTTTTTTTCCCAGATTTTTTTTATATGTGAAAGGAGTAGAATATTTTTTTACGACTTATCTAAATTTTGTATCTAAATCAATTCTCCTATCGTTCATAGCAGCAAATTTATTTATAACATCTTCATAAAATAGATGAGTTGCCCTAATCTCCTCCGGACATTCCTTTTGAAGAATTGAAATATTGTCTAGAAAAATAAGTCTTTTTTGAGATATTGTATTTCTTACATAAGTTTTTACACGTTTGAGGCAAGAAAAACTTCTTTCCACTGAAGCACTTGTCGACGGTATTGTCAAAATAAGTGAAAACACTTTATATGCTTCGGTTAAAATATCTTTATTTTCGTTAATTTTTTTCAGCGATATATTCCAATTACTGTCATTGGCAAAAATAAGACCAAGCTCATTTTTAAGTCGTTAACTTTTTGAAAATATTTCCCCATATAACTATAACAAATTTTCAAAGGCCAGTCAGAAAATTTAAACTATATTCGGAAAATTTAGCAGAATCTGCCAAAGATAAAAATGTAAGTTTTTCAGAGTCTTAAAAGCTTAGTGTCATTTCCACTAAAATATGGTCCAATATTTCATAAGAAAGGGGTCTATACATAGCCCTAATTTCTTCAGGTGAAAGCTTAGCAAGCTCACGTTTGTAATTATTTATTTCTGTAATAGAATTTGCTTTATCAAACATGGTATTAAAAAAATGTTCATTTGTTTTTTTACAGAGCGCCTCACGACAGCGTTTTATATTGGATATGCAAAAATAAATGAATTTTTTTGAAGAACGCAACTTGAACAATTGGCTCAGTGATGAAAAAATGAGGGAATACCACTAAGGTTTGCAAAAAATTCGACATTTAGAAATATTTTTAAACTTTCCTTCATCAGGACAAATACAGCCTGCGGCGCTTTTTCTTTTTTTTTTTTTAAGGCCATTTAGATGGCCAGACATCACACTTGCGCCATCGTAACATTGCCCTATTAATTTATGTTTATAGTCAAATTGGTCCAAATTTTGATCCAATAGAGAATATAAATTTTTCGACGTTCTATCGAAGCTAACATTATAAAATCCTAAGAATCTCTCGACTACTGAACCTTCTGCATTAACGTATCTTAAAATTCTGGAGCACTGGGAGGTTTGTGTAATCTCAGTGGTGTCATTCAATTACACAGAAAAAAAACTGTGTGTTTATTATTTTATTTTTTACATGATCATTTAAACAATCAGAAATGCATTCATTTAAATTCAATTAATAATTAATTATTTCGTTTTGAATAGTTTTCGAGTCACCAGTAAAAACATTTTTAATTTTTTTGTGATGATCTTTTAGTTCTTGGGAACTTCTCGATATTAATAAACCTAAAAGCTTTTTAAATATTATTTATTGACTCGCTGCTCTCATCATGGCTGTGAAAGACTAACTCTTGTTGTGCAAGGTACAAAACTGCGTCAATTAACAAGCACATAAATAATCTATTTAATCGGACATTTTCGTTAAAATGTATTTTATATAGTTTAGAATTTTCTTTTAAAGTATCAGCTATAGTGCTTTGATTTTTTACAAATGTTTTTACCATTAATTCACATTTTAAATGCTCCGCCGAGTCTTCATGTTTGTGTAAAGACCTTCATATATTTAACATACCTGCAAATCCTTCCTTATTCCACACTGAATATTTATTGGGCAACAAAACATTTTTTGTAATATTTGACTACTACATAACCATTTCTACGCCGAAAACCAGGATGAAGATTAAAACTGTGATCTTGTTCCTTCCATCAATTAAATGGAGTTTCCAACAAAATGCAAACCACATCCGTGAACGGATTCATCAATAATGTAAATTAATAAATCCGACACCAAATAAAGTTGTAACAACACCATAAATAAATATAACACAAAACAGTCAAGTAAATTGTAAAGGAACTAACCGGTTGCAGCGAAATCCGCAAAAATAAAAGTAAACAACCACCCCAAACTGAACGACACGCGGGTGTAGAGTACTGCGTTAGCAATTCACCGAGTGCGTTGTATGGCGCCGGTTAACATTAATCTTCCATGCGGTCTACGTCATCACGTACGCGTTGTCATGGCAACGTAGTAGGAAAATCGTAAACTAAACATAGCACCTCCAGCAAAGTCGAAGCGGTTTGCGCCACTGTTATAGTTGTTATAATAAAGTTCGATTGAAAGTTTTAATAAGACATGCCGCCAACGGCCAAGTAAAATATTTATTCGAGATGTACAGTTTATTTTTGCCAATTAGGTGAATAAATAAATGTAATAACTTAAATTTTATGAGATATATAATTGTTTATTTCCCTGGTGAAGTAGCACTTTACCTACTTCACCTGAATAGTCGCCACTGTTTTTAAGTCGGAATTGTCCTTTCACAGGTTGGTTAAGTTAAGGTTAGAACACCACCCTTTCAGTAGCGTAAAATTTAGCATCTTTAAAATGAAATTAAATGAAATGCAAATGATGAGAAATTATTATTCTTCACAAGTCGTTTGTTGTGCAATTATAATACCTATGTTAGTAGATACAACTGTTAAACTCTTTGATACAATGTAGTACAATCAAGAAAATGTAATGATTTGTTTTATTTCGCGGCGGATAGGGTTAGAGGTCGAAAATATCAAATGTCTATACTTTCGTGATAAGTGCCGAATTTTAGGTCCATATTTCACTAGGTTAAAACATTCGTTTTGCAAATAGTATATTTCAGTATGATGACATTTTTAATACCCTAATTTCGTGAATCGTTTTAATAACAGATTTACTTGATATAAATCAAAAATAATATCTGACAGAGATTGGGTCAGAAATATGCTTGACAACATTCCATTTGTCTGTCTGTCAGTTCGCGTCATAGCTAAGAATTACTTACCCGATTGACTTCAAATTTTGATAAAAAATTAAGGGTTATATGGGGACGACTTGGTATTATCTTGGTAAAAATCCAATATAACGGACCAAACTGGCAGTCTAGTGAAATGGTAAAAAAATTATTACTATAAATCAATTTATCTCAAATTTTGCACAAAAACCAAATAATCAACCTGAAATATTTTGGTATGAATCCAAAACAGCAAAACAAAATGGCGGCCTAATAAATTATTAAAAAAAAAAGTTAAAAAAAAAAATACTTATTAGATAAATTTTAAGTTTTGGATATATAGAGATTAACTGATAAAACTGTGGTACGAATTCAGGACGGAGAAACAAAATGGCGGCCAAATAAAATGTCTAAAAAAATCAATGTAAAACAGTCTTCTTATTCAATTGACTTGCAGCAAAATTGAATATGATACAGGGATTAAATGGTAAAAAATCATTGTAAACAAATCGATGAATTTCCGTTACCCGGAACTTCCCTTGTTCTAGTAGTCCTTCCTTTTATTAAAAAGAGTGAAGTGTAATCCAATTTAGTTCATCACATAGTACATTTAATAACACGGGCGATAAGCCACCGGCTATCCTAGTGCAGTTTGCAAATGATGTTAGTCGTGTCTCGGTACTTAAAAATCGGAAATTATTAAGAACGACGCCACGCTGGCCCGTTCATATGTTATCGAGCGGCCATAAGTGATTTTCGAAAAGTTGGACTATATGAAAAATTGTTATTATTTTTTTAAAATAGAAGGGTTGGTTAAAAAAAAAACACGAAAAAAAAATTTTTAAATTTAATTATCACTCAAATTTTTCATCCTCCCAAACATACCAAATTTATTTGATTTATTCGATTATTAAAGGAACATAGGAAATTGTTTATTTTCGGAGGATTAAAAAAACTTTTGATATTTTTTTTTTATTTTTTTAGAGAAAATATGTTATCTATTTGTAGACTATTCGGTCAAAAAATTATGAAAAATTTTCCTGTAATATTTTTTGATTTTTTTCAACGTTGTTTTTTTCCATAATTTAGTAATTTTCAGAGAAGGGACCAAATACTATCGCCGCATATCGACGTTTTCTAATATTGTAAATAATATTATCTGAGGAATGTATTTATCAACAAAAAAAAAATTGGCTGCCTAAATTTGCCTATTCAAATGATATATGGATTTAAAGTAGTTGATTTTTGTTCATCGCCGAAATACAATTATTTTACGTTTTCCCATTAAATAAAATAATATGGTTCGTGTTAGTAGGTGTACTTTGGCAGAGTTTTTTGTAAATTGTGGTGGAAATGACGATTTGTTTTTTACAAGCCTTAAGCAGCATTTTGAACTGACCGATGATGGATTTAAGGCCCTCAAGAAGCAGTTACAAAAAATATTTCTAAGCCAAATTCGCCGAAGATGGAGGGACAGTAATCGAACTAAACATGTTTTTTTTAAAAAAAATTCTTCGTGGCTGGAAAAAAAAATACTTATTGATGATAAATGTCTATCAAATGCCCCAAAAAAAGGGAGACCCTCTAAACTCTTTGAAGAAAGTTCTAAAAGGAGTCAAAGAAGAAAATTAAGTCAAAAAAATTATGATTTAAGTTTGGCAGAAATAGAGAAATTATTAATAAGAAAATTGTTAGCTAGTGGCAAAATAGAAGAAGCCGATGTCATTAAAAAAATATTATCACAGGGGGCAAAAAGTTTAAATAAAGAACAATGTCCGAAGCAATTCTCCAAAACTGAAGCTTTAGCATTAATGGTAGACCTAAATATCCAAATATCAGTATCAGCATTTGAGAAAGCAATGCGAAGAAAAAGGCACAGCAGTTTTTCCAAGCTACTACCAAATTTCTGCTGCAAAATTGGAATGTTATCCAGCGAATCCCATAATAAGCGAGAGAGGAGCATCACTGCAACTACAAAATCTGTTGGATCACACAACAAAGAGGATATTTTTGTTAAATAATGTACTGGACAATGCAAAAAAAAGTGGATCTGGGTCATTTACTCTAATTTCCAAATGGGGCTGTGACGGATCGTCAGGAATTTGAAGGTGTTTACAAACAAAATTTTAGTGATTCAAATATTTCTGATGAGAGTGTTTTGTTGTTTCCCTAGTTCCACTTCAAATTATATCCGAAAACAATTTTATAGTGTGGAAAAATCCAAATCCTTCATCACCAAACTTTTGCCGACCAGTTTTTTTTGAATTTTGTAAAGAAACTCCGGAAAATACAACAAACATAGTAAAAAAATATATCCAAGAAATTGGAAATTTGAACAATACTGACATTGTGGTACCTGAACAATTTGAAGTTTGTCATAAGTTATCACTGACTATGTTAGATGGTAAAGTGGGGCAAGTGTTGACAGAAACATCGTCTTCAGCATGCTGCATTATCTGTAAAGCTAAACCATCAGAAATGAACAGCCTAGATAAAATCATTCAAAAAAAAGAAGACGAAACCGCCTTTCAATATGGGGTATCAAATTTGCATGCTTGGATTCGCTTCATGGAGTGCATTTTACATATTTCATATAAACTCCCCATTGAAAAATGGAGTGCTCGAAGTATTGAGGAAAAAGAGATAGTGAAAACAACCAAAAAAAAAATACAAGAAGAACTAAAACAAAAACTGGGTATAATAGTTGACGTTCCGCGACAAGGGACTGGAACTTCGAATGATGGAAATACAGCCAGATTTTTTCATGATACTAGTTTCGAAAGTAACTGGTGTTACTCAGTTACTTATTCAAAAATTTGCAATTATTCTACAAGTTTTGGTAAGCGAATGTCCACTGAATGATGTTGAATTTGGAAAATTTTGTTTTGAAACTGCTGAGCTCTATGTATCTTTATACAGTTGGTACTACATGCCATCAACAGTACATCGTATTCTTATTCATGGTGCTGCTATTATTCGCTCAGCTTGTCTACCAATTGGACAGTTGAGTGAAGAAGCAGCAGAGGCCAGAAATAAAGACTTTAAAAGGTTCAGGAAAAACAACAGTCGAAAATGTTCACGGTTTGCCACCAATCAAGATGTTTTTAATTGTCTCCTTGTATCATCTGACCCTTATTTGGCAGCATTGCGGCATACGTGGATAAAAAAAGAATATTTGGAGCTACATGAAGAAGCCAAAGAACTGCTTTTATAGATTATAGAGTACCAAACTTTTTTTTTTTATTTTTTTTGTTTTTATCTACTTTTCTTATTTACCTTTTGAGGGAAAATTTGGGTTGAGTATAGTCTACACTTTTGTTAGGGTAATAATATGTTTCTGCTATTTTTTTTATAAAAATATGAATTTTGTTATTAAAATATGTAATAACTAGCTAGCTGAAAACTGTTTTTTATTATAATTTCCTATCTCTTTTAAATTGATTTGCCAAATCTCACTTAATCCAACCATTTCTTGAAACTCGCCCCGATAAAGCAAAGGGGTGGGTTATTCCAAGGGTAACATTTTCAGTTACATTGCTAATAAAATTTAAAATCTGTATATAATTCTGTTATGTAACCTTAAACCTTATTTTTTTCGCTTATAAGTCAACCCCATCCCCCATTTAGCTTCATTTCAATAAAAAATGTAAAAACACTTTTTTATAAATTTTGTACATTAAATAAATTATTTTTTGTCCAAATTCAATAAATTATGTACTTTGCTTGAATTATGGCCGCTCGATCCCTATACCTCGATCCACCGTGCGCGACGGGCGTTTCTGTGCAAGAGGACCTAACTAAGTTTCGTCTTTCTTTAATGAAGAAATCCGTTCAAAATTTCAGTGGATGTTATGATTTATAATTTTTTTTTCATTTGAGTACATGTTGTGGACATCTAATTCATAATTGCGTGTTTTCCTCAAGACACTTACATTCTGCTTTGCTGGATAAAATTACGCATTTTACTTAATATCATTATATTAGACTCATTTTACTAATAATTGATGCCTATGTGACGATATTTTTTTTTGGTTCTCGTACAACAAAGATATTGTAGGTTTATTTTTAAAATCTTATGCAGGTAGCTGTAGGTTTATATCGTTCTTCTCTAAATCCTTTACCTTTTCTTCTTCTGTGCTGAAGTTTTTAAAGGTCTTTTAGTATAACCCACATCAATGTTCGTTCGATAATTTCACATTTCGACAGTTTTAAGGAGTATTACGAAAACAAGAACTTTGAGTTCATAGGTGTCACAGAGAGTTGGTTACGTTCAGATATCTCTAATGAGGCAATTCATTTACAAACCTATAATTTAGAAAGAAATGACAGACAGGACTATCGAGGGGGAGGTGTGGCTGTTTATATCAAGGACGATCTCAAATATAATGTTATTCTGACCGAAAAGTTTGATTTTTTAGAAATTATCTGGATAAAGATTTTTTTAAAAAAGTACGAAATTATTATTGGCACTATTTATAGACCTCCAAATTCTGAAATTGCCTCTTTTTTAAATACATTCGAAGACACGTTAATTAATATTTCCTCCTCATTTGAAAACATTTTTTGCATAGGCGATTTTAACACGGATAACTTAAATTATGAAAGCCCTTTGACAAGGCAGCTTTTGCAAACTGTGGAACCCTTTAATTTAGAACAAATTATTTTAGAGCCGACTAGGTGTTGTTGATTGCCAGTTTTCTGACCATTGCTCAGTTTTCTGTCAGATTAACTATTCTTGCGACCCTAAACCACCTAATAAAATACCATATAGATCACTAAAAAATATTGATATAAATTTGTTTCAAAGGGACCTGGAAGCAATAACATTTAATGAGATATATAATATTGAAAATATTATATATCTCGATTTAATAAGCATGCGCCTATTAAGCATCTTACTGAACGCAATAAACCTCTCCAGCCATGGATCACAGAAAATATTAAACGCATGCAGAAATTAAGAGATAAAGCCTTTCGTGATTTTAAATCTAGTAAACTGCTTAGCAAATGGGATTATTATACAGTTAAGGAATTTAACAAATAAATCAATTACATTAGAGAAAAAAGCTTATTATAGGCATACCTGTCAAAATACTTCCATAAAAGATAAGTGGAAAGAGTTTAATAAACTGAGTCCAGTAAACACAAAGGAAATTCCGCAGGTTTTTAAAGATACAAATAAATTCATTTTTTATAAATTCAACCAAAACAAATAATTCGGTAAATAACTACTAAATTTTTATTTAAATAACACTAAAAATAATCTGAATTCCTTGTTAACTTTTAATACTGTAACGGACAATGATATTCTTCAAATTCTAATGAAAATATTAATATAACTTTAATCTCCCTGTGCTGCCCTCATATTATTGGTTTTATAACACACATTGTTAATGAATGTATTCTTCATGAATATTTTCCTGACATTTGGAAAAAAGCTATGGTCACACCCCTTCCCAAAGTTAGTTCTCGAAGGATTTAACACAATTTCGTTTAATAAGCATACTTCCAACGTTTTCAAAAATTTTAGAAAGAGTGCTGGAAACTCAAATACGCATACATGTTAATCTAAATAATATTTTACCAACGAAACAATCCGGATTTCGCCCTAAACATAGTTGCGCGACGGCAATGGCGGATATTACTGACGATATCTTTTCCGCTCCAGACAATAACGAAATCACAGCATTACTTTTACTGGATTTTAGTAAAGCATTCGATTTTTTTTTTTAACATATATTAGGCAAACATTATTAAATCATTTCTCTTAGATTTCAACGTGTAAAAATTGATCAATAAGATTTTCATAAAGTTGAACTTTCCACCTCTTTTATTTAGCACTATACATGCACTTTCCATGCACACTTTAAATACTGTCAGTACCATCTGTACGCCGACGATACCCAGCTGTATTTATCTTTTAAACCTTCTGACTATAATCAAGCCATTATTAAAATTAGCTTCGATTTAGACCAATTGCTTAAAATATCCTCTAAACACATGCTAAATTTGAATCCGTCTAAGTCGGTTGTTCTTTTATTTGGTAATAAAAATATTCTTAATGAAATAAAGCCAGATATGGCTATAAGCATAGAAAATCAACGTTTAAATGTAGTTGAAAGCGCAAAAAGTTTAGGTCTTTTTTAGATTCACATCTTCGATTTAGTTCACATATTTCTCACATTCTTAAAAAAACATACTGCTCTCTGAAATCATTGTTTCCGCACAGACACTACAAAGGAGCTCTGTGATTCATTAATATTATCACATTTTAATCATTGCGATCATATATATGGTCCATGTTTGGATAGTTATGGCTTATGAAGAGTTCAAAAAGTGCAGAACGGCTGTATTCGATTTATCTTTGGTATTAAGAGGAGAGACAGGGTAACCGACGTAAGCTCCATGCCCTTTGCTTCTTTGCTTTTATTATAAATTACTTAAATTTAAATCACCTCCTTATCTGTATAACAGAATCACTTTTCGCACAGACGTACATCATTTCAATTTACGCAGAAATACCTTAACGATTCCGCGCCATAAAACTGAAATATTTAAGAGATGCTTCTCATATAACATTGCTTTAAATATAAATTCGTTGCCTCCAGATTTATTACAAATTTCTACGTCATTACAAAGTTTTAAAAGAAACATTACTACTCAGTTACTTAATTCTCAATAGCATTTAAATTACTCTCAGCCTTGCTCTTCCTTCTTGTTCTTCTTTCCTTTTCTTTCTTCCTTCTTTCCTTTCGTGTCTTCATTTGTTAATATTGTAGCATTTATTGTTGTATTTTTATTAACTAGCTACTTGCCAAAATGTCTTAATATTAGTTTGTAGCCGCATTGGTAGAACAGAATCTGGACGTCAGAAGTCTGAAATGCGTGCTTTTATTTGCCTTACCTTTGTGATTTTTAATTTTGTTTTTATATATGTATACATGTGGTAAATAATAAACGTTATTATTATTATTATGTACAATTTTTTTAAACGTTTATATTGGGCGCCATTTTGTTCCATCATATTGAATTCCTATCAACATTTTACCGATTTCTACCTATGCCACAATTGATTTTTGGGCATAACTTAAAACAAATTGATACTATTAAATAAATATTAAATTTTCCCCAAAAACCGAGCCGCCGCTGGCTCCAAAAACTCTCTGGTCGGAAATCTTCCACAGCGATATTTAAAGTCGGAATTTTGACGTTCTCTCTCTAATATGTCTTTGTCTAACACATGGGCAATGATTGATAAACCACAAACGGGTATTTATAAATGAGAGGTTGTGTTTCCCCCTTGCTTTTACGAGTATGTTTATGCTTCTAACAGTTGATACATTTATCTTTAAAAATAAATAAGAAAATGGAGTACTTTGCCATAAGAGAAATGTGGGAAAGAAATCATCTTTGCCACATAGATTGGTCTTATGGCACATAACTGTGAAGTTAGCTACGTTTCTCCAGCAACGTTCCTCGAGAAACGTTGCTGGCAACGAATTTGCATTGCCGGTACACGATCAAAGCGAAGCGACAAAGTATAATTATCAATGGAGGTGTTTTTTTTTATTTTTAAACCAAACAATGACTTTGTTACCATAAAAAACATTGAAACAATAAAAATTAACATTATTTAAAACAGAACTTGTATTACTTAGATAATCTGATTATGATTGCTTGTAGTAATCATAATCAGTAAATCAAATTAATAATTTTTTTTAAACCAAGACTTATGCCAACTACATATTTAGGTGGTGTTTGTTTCCCATAATAATCAAACTACGGTTTTAATATAATGGGCAAGGGGATAAAGGGATAAAAATACCACCATAAAATTTTAAAAAACCATATTTTTTAATGTAAGACTTGTGCGACTTACAGACTCTGGTGGTGTATACTTTTAACAATACATTAACTACTGTTTAATAAAATATCCAAAATCAGGGGATAAGAGAGGGTAAAAACAACCCCATAAAAATTCAAATAATCATATTTTTTAAACCAAAACTTGTTCCATCTACATATTTAGGTGGTGTTTGTTTCTTATAATAATCAAACTACGGTTTTAATACAGTGGCCGAAATTAGGGTATAAGGGGGAGAAAACAAAGGGTGTAAGGTGAAAACAACCCCATAAAAATAAAAATAAACGTATTTTTTAAACCAAGACTTGATCTAACTACATATTCAAGTGGTGTTTGTTTCTAGTAATAATCAAACTACGGTTTTATTATAATGACCAAAATTAGAGGATAAGGGGGTGAAAACACCATTATACATTTTTAAAAAATCATATTTTTTAAAGCAAGACTTGTGTCACTTATAGAGCCGGGTGGTGCCTAATTTTAACAATAATTTAACTACCGTTTTAATACAATGTCAACAAATAGGTGATAAGAGGGTAAAAACTGCCCCATCACAATTAAAATAATCGTATTTTTTAAACCAAGACTTGTGCCAACTACATATTTAAGTGGTGTTTGTTTTTCGTAATAATCAAACTACAGCTTTAATATAATGGCCAAAATTAGGGGATAAGGGGGTGAAAACACCAACATAAAATTTAAAAAAATTCTATTTCTTAAAGCAAGACTTATGCAACTTACAGACTTTGATGGTGTTTATTTTTAACGTATGAGACGATGAAAATTTTCAACAACCAAAAAAAGTTCTTTTTTTTTAGTTGTAGATATAATACTAACTCTGAAAGAATTATGAATATGAAAGGGTTATGCTTATTTTATAATATTTCTATCAGTTTAGCTGAAATAAAAATGACTCGGGGGGGGGGGGGATTTAAGCTACAAACCCCCCTTATATACCCCACTGATGAACGGATGATAGAAAAATTCTGATTTGATTTTATGGAATCGAAATACATTAGAAACACTTAAAAAACTGTAATGTTGCAAAACCTCTGTTTATCAGTGTTATTAGTTAAACAACTCAAATAAGTTCTGCAAAAAATTCAATAATTTTGTCCTCTAAACTATCTTTACAATTATCGATTTAACTAACTTCAATGAACCTCGAATTGAAGATACTCGTTATAACGACTGTTATGAACTTTCTGGAAATCTTGTATTTTATCTTAAATATTAAATTTTCTCGAGCAATTAAATATGCATGATTAGCAGTTTTTTATGGAATGCCGTTTTACTTTTTAGTCATACGCGTCTTTGATACCAAATTTAATTGCAAAACATATAAATGATGCTGCCTGCATACAATTTTTATTCTTTTTAATTCTTCCGATATCGAATTTTTGTGGATACCGATTTTACCGAATGACATTTTTATGATAAGCAATTTCTTTGCAGACCATTTCAATTGATACCACAAAAAAGTAGTTGTTTATCCTTTTTTAACACGTATACAGCCTACTTAAAATTTCTATATACATGCGTCTTTCCTTAGTTATTGCATTTCAACAAATCGATGTTAATAAAAATTGGTATGAAATAAATGCTATATACAAAAATCAGTTTAAATATTTAATAAATTGACTCTTATTAAAATGTAATCGCTTCAAACGGGATCGCATTAAATTAATATTAATACCGAAAACATTAGAATGCAATAACGACTTTGTGGAGATTAATTTATTTCAACCGTATGAAGGCAAATCTGATTTAATTAATTTAAATGTAATGTAATAAAAAAAATTAATTTATTTTTATCGCATATCAAAAAAAATTAAAGCATCTCTTACGATATCATTTCTTTTTAATGTCAATTCCATTAACACCCTAAAAATGTAAATAGAATAATGCTCATTATTTTGATTTTGATTTTCGTTTATATGTAATTTATACTACATCAAACGGATATAACACGGGCCCTTTACCATTGAAATTAAAATACTTGAATATACATTTGAATAAATAAATAAAAGTTAATACGAGATTTAATTGTATAAGAGTTGTGGAATTTAAATGATTAGCGGGTATAAGGTAACTGCTTTTATTTAATATGCATTGTTTTGATTTCGAATTTTTATTAATGTCGATTTTTCTGAATATCAATTTTTATTGAATGCAGCCACCTTGTTTCAATTTTAATTATCGGACGTGGAGCGATCTAGTGCAAACTAAGAACAACAAGAGCAGAAATCTGTAATTTTTTAAATACCCGAGTTTCTGGCTAGGCATGCGTTCGAAGATTTAAAAGTGCATATAAAATTAAGAGTGTGTTGTGCATGACGTTATGACGAGTCGGATGCGAATAATAAAAAACATATTCGTAGGTAATCAATGACAGTTAAAACGTGTTTAATTATTGTTCGATTGGGAATACTTAGTTATTAAATCATTGCGGAATACGATATACACCCCTATATTTAAAATGTGACCACGTACAAAATACAGATCATAATGAAAAAAAGTTAAAACGAACGTATCTAGCTCCCAACATCCTATTCCAAAACAAGCTATTCTATATATTTATACCAGAATAAAGAAAACAAGGTTTTGAATTTCCCAGCTATAATTCACAGATTACCACACAATGTAATTTGTAATGGCAAATTGCAATTTCTCCTGGAAGCTGTGTGCCGGCGACATGCTCTACTACAGTTTTTTTTGGCTTCTTAAACGTGATTTAAAGTAGGCTGTCCAGATTTTTTTAAAATGAAAAGAGTATATTTCGACGAAATGTAAAAATAGGTACCAGCGTATAATAATTAAGTAAAGTCTTATCACTTTCGCAGAATTCAATGACTTTCAATAATAATTATAATACACATAATAATATGGACTAAAAATAACAAAAATAATTAAAAAATGGCACCAGATTTCGCAAAATAGAGATCATTTGTCCCAGATTTCTCATAATAGAGGATATTTGTCGTATTTATGGAAATAGTAAAAGTACCAGAGTACATGGACCCGAAAAAGAGAACATTCCTCTTAAAAAGAATATATGTGGTCACCCTATTTAAAGCAAACTGTAGTAAGGTTGTATAGGTATATCACTATATCTTTATTTATAATATTTATTTGATAATTAGGGCACTATTTTCATGTTTGTCTCCCTTTTTTAATATGTGAGTAATTATTATAATTTATAGGTATGTGCACTTCACTTTCAAAGCTGCGTGTCGATCAAGATACGGATTTACAAAAATGAACACATCAGTGGTGTATTTAGAATGCCGTCTTAGAGGGGGAGGCAAACATTTGATAACTAAAAAAAAGGTTCTTGTTGGAACAACATAAGCATGAAGACTAAAAAAAACAAAGTTCTCAATGTTTGTGAGGTAAAAGTCCCGAAATGCTTTATATAATGTAATTTTTGCTTGGGTTATTAGCTCGGGGGGAAAGGGGGTGCAGGGTGCATTTGTCTCCTGCACGTACTCAAACCGAAACTGTCGTATGTTGGAATGCAGAACATGTTATATTGAAGAATACCCCAAAACAAAAACATTGCATTCATGCCCTATTATCTTGGTAATTTTGTTCACAAGGTCTCTTTACACACAGCTTTGTAGGTTACACAAGTTTAACCTACAAAGCTGATTTTTTTTTCTATTTTTAGTTTTTACATTCTGGTACTCAGGCACATATTATGAAATCAAGGGCTTTTAAAAAACGCAGGTCTATCTAAAAAAAAATTAGTTGATCTGACCCCGAAAAAGAAACGTCGGATTTCAAATCTATGTGCACCATCTTGTTGATAATGGAAAGTAGCTATAAAGATGTAAAATTTATTTTGTGATATCTCTTCAAATGCAGCCTGAAAAAAATAAAATATGTATAGCTGATTTTTCGGTATTTTACGTACCTATATCCTCGGAGGTAGTCATAATTGTCTAACTTTGTCAACTACTTATTATTCGGTGTTAAATTGTGCAACTTTGCTCTATTTTAACCGACATTGTATCGAATTTGTAACACCCTGTATATGTTTGCGTGTTTTCATTCGTTGGGACCATTCCGGTATACTACCTCAATGGTTGAGATATTTCAAGTACAACCATATGTAATTCTCACATTGAATGCTATTTTTTAACTAATTTTTATTTCTCAATCTAGAGTGCTGTGATTTGGCAAAAACTATTAACTTACCTCCAAGAACCCTGAGAAAAATAAAATTATCTGTCTATTCACTAAACATCTTTTACGCCCATTTAAATATTAAACGGTTTTTTCTAAAAAATCTTTTTTTTTAATGTCGCTCTTCGGGTTAGCCTTTGCGAGTAATATATAATGATACCCCCCACAACAATATGCAGTATTTTAAAAAATCGGCAAATAGAGGCATAATATGCATTTAAGCCTAAGCAATTTCTAGTCACCCTGATATACGAAGGTTCTGGTTTGACACGTCATGGTTGAAGTTGCAATATCATAGTAAATCAAAATAACAAACAAATATAGGGCGCCCCATTTAAAAAACAAAAGTTAATAGCAGAAATTCGGAACTAAAAGAAGATACGGCAACACTATTACAGTAAGATATATCATAAAACAAAATAGATAAAAACTTAAAGTGGAGGTGCTACAGATAGAACGTTTAAACACGCATTTCAAAACATAAAAATAGCTTTCTGGATAAAAAATTAGATTCAGCTTTTGCTGGAAGAACATTCATTGCTTTATTTTACACCTACCAATAAAATAAAGGTTGTGTTGTTTGATTGAAATTGTTATATCATTGTATAAATGGGGGCTTAACAATAATGGTTGTATACATATATATATATATATATATATATATATATATATATATATATATATATATATATATTTATTTGATAAATTAAAAAATAAATCCGAATTCAATGGCCGATTCAAATTATAAACCTTTCATTAACATCAGAATCAGACACTATCACTAACCGAGAAAATAAGTGTTACTTCAAAGATTGTTTTGTAATCTGTGACAATATAGCTTGTACAAATTTATTTAAAACTAAAATCTCGAAGTGTTGAAAGTAGTTTGCCGAACTATCGACGTCGCACGTCATGCGAATACTATTTTTTGCCTTCGCCCTCCCACTTCATATACTAACGGCCCGCCACTGACTCAGGCCCCCGCCGTCGCGTCGGCAGTGGCCCCAGCACAGAGCTTGCGCGTCTTGTTTTTGCGGGGATTTAATGATTGAAAAGGCCACAACGCGTAAGGCTCAAATATGTGGTGGGGGCCCCGAGAGACATCAGCGAGCGAAATACAAAACTGAGGATCTTTTCTTTTTTTGTCATCATGTAAATTTTGAGTTGCTGCCGAAGGGCCCTCAAATACGTAAAACCCATTGACCGTTTTTTGTCATCGCAAAACTTTGCCTCGCCCAGATGAGCCCCAACCATCGTAAGTAGTTAATTCGGCCTTGTTGCTTCTAGAAAAGCAGCCTCTATAACGCAACATGCGAGTCGCCTTTTAATACTCACTGTTTATAAAATTATGATTAACACCACGATATACTTACAACGGTATGCCCACGCCGGTCTCTTCAGCATTCAGCAAGAAAATAAAATTGAAGTTTACAAATATCAGATTATCTAAAGTGCTCATATTTATTTTGATTAAAATAATTAATTAATTTAAAATAAAAGTTAAGAATGCTGCAAGTAAAATAATTGCAGGGGAAACTTCCATTCATATTTTATAACATTTGTTACTTGAGTTGCTGCACTAGTGCCGTCTATTGACATTTTTAGTTTTTACTTGCAATTGAAAAATACAAACCAGTTTCAAAAGTGCCCTATACAAGTAGCTAAAGCCATATTGTTCTATTATTATAGTAAATATATCCTAAATTACCATTTTTTAAATTTATCTTCACAGCTTGACGGTAAGCACCAATCCACTTTTTTGAAAATGTATTATTTTGGAAATTTGAAATATCTTATATCTGTCACTTTTGTTTATCGATTATAATTTCAATCTCGATTTCTACTGCCTGCAACTGCACAGGTAGGACGTAGTAAACTGTATTGAAAATAAAATCTTTAGATTCAAAATAATTAGTTTAATAATTTTAAAAACATTTTATTGAGGCGTAAATTCTACAAACGTTTTCAAATGACAATGCATTACGGCTTATTTGACTCCCAAACGCTGTACATAGATGTAACGTACTTGCGCGAGAAAGATGAGCTTAAATTCGGTCCGTATCATCGTCGTTTATTGCACAAATGATATTAAAAAATCAGCAAGCAAGATTATTAGAATGCAATCCAATGTTAGCGCAATACGCAAACCAAAGAAGTCGGCTCATACTTCAAAACACAGAATACCAGACCAGAGAAGCTCCAGAATTTTACAAACCTTTTTGAGCGCGAAGACTTCTCTTTCGTATGACGACACATTCGCAAATTAATTTGAGTTATCGAACACACTCACGCAAACACATTATATTTCTTTTGGGAGGCTATAGATGGCGAAACTTCCGATAATAAAAATGCATTCGAGGTGCTTGTATTCAATCGAAATTGATATCAATGGAAATTGGTTTCAATGAAAATAGATAATCATAGAAATTGCTGTAAATGAAAATACTATTCAAAAAAATTGATAATCGGCTATATTGTTTCCCACAAAATACTACAAAGGTACTCGTTAAATATTGGATAAATATTGATATCAACAAATTTGTAAGTAATAAAATTATATTATAATAAAAAAAATGCATTTTAATTATAATAATATAATGAAAATTGAATTAATTTTGTAAAGACCCATCCAAATATCCTGACATACATTTTAATAGCTAAATCAAATTAATTGATTGTTAAAAATCTATATGAAGGCTTTAGCTCTAGATGTTCCAAGGATTCAGTTAAAATTACATTTTTATTATAATATTATAAAATAAATTGCCATAATGAAGTCCCATTCAATTTAAATTAATACCGGGCATATAGCAGACTAAAAAGTAAAACGGCGTTCCATAGTTTTTAAATTTTATTAATATGTTCTTACCTTGACTACTTGAAGAACTGTGGTTTCCTGACGATTCGGGGTTGGTCGAAACACTGACGTGATCGAAGTCATTTGTTCCCTCCTGTCGCTTTAGAGCCTAAAACAAAATAAATAACCATTGTAGTAATCTTATACAGCGTCCGCCATAATGATAGCCACATACGGAAAAACTTTCAGTAGGTAAAATATGGGCCAAGAAAACGGTACAAAATTCATTTTTCTACAACCGTCCTTAAAATCCTATTTTACACACTGATTGCAGTAGCTAAAGCTTGTTTTCAAGCACCGATGCGTGAAATACAATGCTTTCCCTAAAGGATTTACTTCACGCACCGGCTCAATAAGAAATGCATGGGCCGCCATTAATTTTAGGCACCGGGCCCGCACTGGTAATAATTTTATTAGGCGGCCGTGCCTCGCAATTTGTATCGTTGTCATGGTAACGAGTTGTCAAATTGCCAATGCAAACAGTTTAAAATAGACACTTTAAGTTCGAATAGTAATTTGAACAGTTTATTATTTTAAGTTATAATAAGCAATAATTATGGACTCTGATATAGAAATGTGTACTCCACCAGATATTACGGAAGCAGCGAAAACAGCTAGTAATTCTCTGTTACCTCAGAAGTCAAAGGAAATTTATGAAAACACGTACAATAAATTTATGACCTGGCGCAGTAAGAACAATATTAAAACCTTTTCTGAAAATGTTTTACTCGCATATTTATCAGAATTGTCAAAAAATGTGAAATCATCAACACTATGGAGTCATTATTCAATGCTAAAAAGTACTATTAGCATTAAAAATAACATTGACATTGGTAAATATCCAAAAGTTCATGCATTTTTAAAACGGAAGAATGAAGGATATATTCCACAAAAATCTCGAATATTGGAGAAAGAACAAATTTTCAAGTTCATAAATAAGGCTCCTGACGAAGTTTTTTTATTAACCAAAGTGATATTAATATTTGGGATTGCTGGTGCTCTAAGAAGAAGCGAAATTTATAAGCTAAAAATGTGCGATATTCAAGATTTAGGAAGTGTTCTTGTTGTATCCGTCCCTGATACAAAAACCAAAATAACAAGAAAATTTACCATTACCGAGCATTTAGAATTATACAGAAAATATGCCGCCCTTCGTCCCCAAAATTATCAAGAAAACAAATTCTTCATCAAGTATCAAGGAGGAAAATGTACTCGCCAAGTCGTCGGGATAAACAAATTTGGAAAATTGCCTAGTGAAATAGGAAAATTTTTAAAACTACCACATCCAGAAAAATATACAGGCCATTGTTTCAGACGATCATCTGCTTCCTTGCTAGTTGAAACCGGTGCAGATTTACTAATGTTAAAACAACACGGCGGTTGGAAATCTTCAACGGTAGCTGAGGGTTACGTAGAAAATTCCCTTAACAAGAAAAATGATATTTCAAATAGACTTTTGTCAGTTCAAAATCCAAATATGACCTCGATCACAAGCAGCAATATTATTAACAAATCATCATCAAAGGAGGCTACAGAAGTTAAATTTAGTAATCTAACAAATTGCAACATTACTATTAATAATTACAATAATTATAAAGAAGAAAATTAAATAATTTAACTATAATTTCTATTAAAAAGTTACAATTATTATAAAGTAGAAAATTAAATAATTTAACTATAAGTTCTATTAAAAAGTTACAATTATTATAAAACAGAAAATTAAATAAATAGTTCATTAGTTTAATTTGTATTATATAAAGGAGAAAATTAAATAGTTTAATTTTATTTCGTACTTGTATTATTTACGGTTGTAGAAAAAGTATAGTGTGCAATACGTGCGTGAAGACTTTTATACCCTTGTGTGATATTGTGACCCTCGCCTTCGGCTCGGGCCACAAACATCACACTCGTGTATAAAAGTTAACTTCACGCACTTGTTACACAATATACTATTATGACTAGATATAAGGAAAATGACTGTTCGATTGTTTAATTGATAGAAAACAATAATTGGGGAAAATATATAAACAATTGCCTACTAAAAAGAGAGTTGTTTTCCATTTATAGAATGGGTAGGTCCTATAGAAAAGTGATATTTTTCTAAAATTTATAGATAATTCAAAACACTTAGCCGGTTGCACAAAACTTTTAATGACGTAATAAATGATATTGCCACTCATATATGGTCTTTCACATTCTGAACCGTCTGATTAGTTAATATTTATTTAAATGATTTGTACAACCCTTCATCTATCTCTAGAAATATGTTCGGTAAAAAAAACCTTAATTAATTTCCGAGAATACCGTGGAAAAAACCCTAAAAAAGGACTGTTTTGCAACTATCAATAACTTATGCCGAAGGAGTAGGAAAGCTTAGCTATTTGTTTATCCCGGGATTTCAAACACCACAGATTTAAGGTAACCGCACAAAAAGAAGTCAAGAGGTGTTAGGTTCGAGGATCTAGGTGGCCATTCAACAGGACCTCTTCTTCCAATCCACTGGTTGCAAACGAGAGCTGATAGAGAATTTTCCAAAATAAAACGTCAAAAATTGTCTCAAAAAACATATTAATTTATTTAAAATTTCAACGTTTAATAACTTTTAAATACACACATCGATAACGTTTTTATGTATCTAAACTGCTAGAACTTCGAAGTGCACCAAGGAAATTTTTGACCAATTCCTGAAGTATGCAGGTCGATAAGGACAGCCTCAGGACTCCATCGATCGCAACCGTCTTATACAGGGTGTTATATAAGACCCTGTCATGTTTTGAAAAGTTTATTCTACCAGAACTCTTACTGTGGAAGATTTCTTGTTCTCATTGTGCAACCAAAATTATTTAAAACTAGGTACAAAAAATAATTTTCAGCGGTTTTGAAATATTTTCTTCCTTTCCGACATACAGGGTTTTCAGAAAAATTGATTTTTCAAAAAATGGTCTGCTGAACAAAGCCCACTTATAGCAATCAGATTCAGTATGATCTATCAGATTATGAACAGGATTGGCAGTTTTAAGTATTCCACCATGAATATTGTATACAGGGTGCACCAAAACTCTACCGATTCTAAACTTTAATAATGTAAGTTAATTCGATATAATGGGTAAACAGTTTAAATAAGTCTATATTAACAAAAATAACATGTGAAACAGTTATTGGAAAAAAGAGAATTACATCAATGATAAAAGGCGATTTTTATTTTTTTTTAAATGTGTTTCGCAATATCTGAAAGAACTAGAGCAAATTTCGAATGTAAAAAAAAATGTTTCGTTAAAAATGTCTATTATTACTAAAACTGGCATTAGAAGCAACATCAAATTTAAGATTGATAGAAAAAACCAAACCCAACAAAACATTATTTCACGTCCACCTCTTAGTTTTTGGTGAACACTAATACAATATTCATATTGAAAAATTTAAGGGTGCCAATCTTATTCATAATCTGATAGATATACCTTTGATTACCAGAAATGGGCTTTGTTCAGCCTAGATTATTTTCATCAAAATCAATTTTTTGGAAAAATCCCCGATGTCGGAAGCGAAGAAAAAAATTTCAAAATCGCTAGAAATTGTTTTTTCCTACCTAGCTTTAGATTATTTTGGTTGCACAAAGAGAAAGACAAAACTTCAATTCTGGTCGAAGAAACTTAAAAAAAAATGACAGGGTCTTATATAAACTTATACAGGGTGAGTCGGGAGGATCGCCCCAAACTCCAGGAGTGTGTTCTATGAAAGATACTGATTTAAAAAAACTCATATGTTCTTATTCGATTTTCATTTGTTTTCAACTTACAACAAAAATAAGATTTCAAGCATAATTCCATACATACAACATAATAATTATAGGGTGCTTAGAAATCAAAATAAGTTAATGTTCCATTTACTGGTACTATACCTGTCAGTGTCATTTTTGAATTCGTACCTGTCAGTGTCATTTTTGAATTCGAGCTGTTGAACATATTCCAAAATGCCGAATTTTTACTCACACTTAGAGTATGCGAATATGATATTTGTTTATGGTTTTTGCAATGGGAATGCTACAGCTGCTGCTGAAGAATACCGTCAACGATTCCCATTTCAACGTCATCCTGATAAGAAAGTATTTATGAGAGTTTTCAACAAACTATGCGAAAGCGGAACACTTCCCAGTGCCAACACAACTTCTGAAAGAGCTACTCAACAAACTTTAGAAGAAGTAGAAAATATTCTGGACCTAGTAGAAGAAGATGCAACCATCAGTTCACGCAGAATGGCTGCTCAGTTGGACATTCCACAAAAAAGAGTGATAAATACGCTCCACGAGCAAGGTTTGTATCCTTACCACTTACAAAAAATCCAACACCTACAGCCAGAAGATTTTGCCAAACGTATGGAGTTTTGTCGGTGGATAGACAATAATCGTCATCTTATATCGCGCATACTTTACGGACGAAGCAACATTTACTCGTGACGGTATTAATAATAGTCGCAATTGCCATGTCTGGTCAGAGGAAAATCCGCATGTAACAGTCGAGAGCAACTTTCAACATAGGTTCTCGGTAAACGTATGGTGTGGTATGATAGATAGTTATGTCAATGGCCCTTTTATTTTGGAAAATCGCCTCACAGGGGACTACTATTGTGAATTTCTCGAAAATGAATTACAAGGACTACTGGAGGATGTTCCCCTAAACATCAGAAGGCAAATGTACTTCCAGCATGATGGAGCTCCAGCACATTTCGCACATCAAGTCAGGCAACACTTAGACGGGAGGTTTCCAAGGCGTTGGATTGGTCGCGGTGGTCCTATTATTTGGCCTCCAAGATCTCCTGACCTCACTCCATTCGATTTCTGTTTATGGGGCTGGTTAAAAAATGAAGTGTACAAAGTGAGAGTGGACACTCGAGAAGCACTTATTCAGCGTATCAGAAATATTGCAGATGAAATTAAAGAAAGGCATGAGGCAATTAGAAGAGCAACAGGTGCCCTACGTAGACGAAGCCGAAAATGTTTAGAGCTCAATGGGGGCATTTTTGAACATTTAATATGATGAAATCTAATGATTGAAACGTTAATTTGTTAGATCTTGTTTATATTCTAATTTATGCTGTAAGTTGAAAACAAATGAGAATCGAATAAGAACATATGAGTTTTTTTAAATCAGTATCTTTCATAGAACACACTCGCGGAGTTTGGGGCGATCCTCCCGACTCACCCTGTATATAAGACGGTTGCGGTGTCCCGAGGCTGCGCTTCTCGGGCTGCATACTATGGATATTGATCAAACAAAAGCCGAAAACCGTAACGAGACTTTATATATCGCCCCGTGTAACATAAAATATAAAAAGCTAATGTCGTATTTGACAGAACTCATTTATTATTTAATATCAAAATTACGTTTACGGTATAAACTAATTCTTAGAATTTCACAAAATGTGGACATAATTTATGAGATTTATTCTACTTTTCGATAAATATCTATTTTTACCGTCCCTCAAAGCATTTGAGAAGATATTTGCGACTTTCGGGACCCACGTCGAGTTGAAAAATCTGTCCGCAACCCTGTTATCATGGAAACGAGGAATACAAACAGTAACGCTCTTGTCATTATTCTGACATCTTTGAGTTTGAGTTATTCAAATTTTAGGAATTAATTCACCTTTTATACATATATAATATTACAACAATGTATTGCAGATTGATGCTGCTAGTGTATTTGTATGTAGTACGTTTATTATTATAATATATACAACATTTTAATCTAGCAGGAAAAAATTAATTTTCGGGAATTTAGGCAATTGTTTATATATTTTGCTCAATTATTTTGGTTGTATTTTTGTATTTTGTATTTACATTCCTAGCCTATTTTAGATGCTATGTATTTAAGCGTAAATAATGTTTACTAATTTAATTAAAGTAATTAATTATTAAATTAATCCCATTTAAAAAAATATTTATAAAAACATGAAATATACATTTTTTAAAACTTTTTCAAAAATGCAAAATGGGGTTCTAAAAATTTTTTAACGTCTCATATTTCTTTACCCAACCGTTTTCTTACCAATTTCAAAATTTATTTTTAAATTATCCGCCAAATTGGAAATCAGATGTCATATGTCAGCAATTGAATTTTAGATCTTTAGACATGCAAAATACTAATACCATTTTTTTCCATATGTAGCGAATATTATATGGTGGACATTGTATAAACAATATCAAGTATAGAAAGTTAAGGCAGAAAAAACATCAATAATATTAACAAAATTTGTAAACAGCAGTTTTATATATATATACAAGCAAATTATATTTTGAAATTTTAGACGGCACATTTTCAAGAAGCTCAAGAAAAAACTTAAAAAAGCACAAGCAACATTTCTACATCAAATTCTAACAAACTGAAGAAATAAATCTCTCAAAATTCGGTATGTTTTTATTATATATAATTTTCATCAAAGAACAATATATAGGATGGGAGTATTAAACGTGTATTTCTTGAAGTAAAAACAGATAACGCTATAAATTTTCGGGTGAAGCGTAGGTTAGAATTGGTTTAATATAGTGTTTAAAAAGTGTGATTTTGTTTCTAATATTAAGACTACTATTTTGGTGCAATAATGAATATACTTGAGCTAGAACACCTCTAGCTTTCTTAATACTATTTTCAATATTCGCAGACCACCTAAGGCCTCTATCAAATATTACCCCCAAATATTTAATTTACTTAGACCAATCTCCTGTTCTGGAATTTTGACTTTTTTAGCCGTGGAGATTCTACTAATTTTTATGAAAATAATTAGTGATGTAATGATTCGAATTAAAATACTCGTTGAATCCGAGTATTGAGATACTCGGAATCATCCGAGTATTTAAAATGAATTCGGAATACGGATGGGGAATAATTATGCTGTTAAGCAACGTCCCGGCTACTGCTGATTATGATGCCAGGCCAGAAGAGAAAGCACGGAAGTACATTTTGCATTCGCATTTCGAATGAAAAATTCGTTCGAGGGTTCGGTAGCAGCGGGCCGATGCCGATGGCTGAATCCGAATAAATATGGGATAGGAACATTACTGAAAATGTCATTTAGGAACGTAGGCGCTGCGTGACGTAAAAAATCGCGTAGTCATAATTTCCATTTAGGAACGTAGGCGCTGCGTGACGTAAAAAATCGCGTAGTCATAATTTCCTTAGTTTTTAGGAACGTAGGCGCTGCGTGACGTAAAAAATCGCGTAGTCATAATTTCCTTAGTTTTTCGTAGTTTAAGTGTTTTTTAATTTAAGAAAAGTGGAGTTATTATTTCCTATTGAATTTAAGAAAGAAATGAGTTATTTTACACCCTGAAAACCCACGAAAAATAACGATTTACGAGGCTTTCATCATTGGGGTTAAGCTTTTGTTTACATTTTATAGTTCCAGCTGCGTTCCAAATTGCACTTTATTTTCCAACTTGAAGTGGTGGTGAAAAAGGAAAAAAAAATCAACGGAGGATTGGAAGGCATTCTGCGTTTAACGTAAAAATAACAGTACCGTTATAATGATGAAGACATTCAAATGTTGTCAGAAGAAAGAATTTACAAACTATTGTTGCATCTATTGTCATGCAGTCTTTCATCCCAGCTGTATGGAGAGAAACATTTCTACGGTTGTGAAGACTGGAGGATATCTAATACTGTGCTCTGCCGAATGTCAATCAAAATATAATGATGATGATAGTCAGAAAAGAATACTCGAAGAAAAATTAGCTAAACTGGAAAGAGGCGATCGAGAGCGAGAAACACATAAATCGATTAAGAAGAAGCAGTGTAACTTTTGAACAGACAGTTTATGAGGTTGAAAATGAATTTACTGCTAAACTAGAAAGTTTGAACAGGCGCAACGAAGAACTTAATAAAGAAATTCAAACACTAAAAACCCGAGAACAACAGTATATCTCCCAATCTAAAGACCTCTTGGAGGAGAAAAAAAATCTGGAACAACAAATCGCCGATCTCAATGCAATAACCAGAAGTATGCAACCGACAATTCAAACTCTTGAAATCGACAATAACACCTACATCAATGATCTGAAACAACTGAGGCAAAGTTTGTGTGATCTTGAATTTGAAAAAGAAAATTCGTCAGTTCAAATATCATCGCAAACGAGTAGTGTCGTTAATACATGCATAAAACATGCAAAACACTTTACTCAAGTCATTCTATGATAGAAATCCTGGTGTGTTTATACCTTTGAATTGTTCTCAAGAGGATGGCATTTTAGATTTTCAAAGTAAGAAAGAACTAGTAACTTATATTGTTCGAAGTCACGTCATTGATGGCTTAAGCAGTCATTTTTTATCGTCGAAACAGAGATACAGGGGCAGTCATCACTGGTGAGTCATTCTCATTCAGTGTCTGTTCTTGATAGCACTCAAAACGCAAGGGACAACGAGAACTATAACCCACCGGCAAATATATTAGGTGTGCAACCGGTATGTGAAACCTTACATTTATACTATCAGAACGTACGAGGCTTAAGAACAAAAACCGTGGAGACATTATGTTCTGTAAGTGCTACGAACTACGACTTCATTGTTTTTACCGAGTCCTGGCTGACCAAGGACATCGAAAGCAGTGAAATATTTCCACCAAACTACCAGGTCTATCGCCAGGACAGAGACTATGAAGGGACCAATCGTACCAGAGGAGGAGGTGTTTTAATTGCCGCAGCATGTGAATTCAAATCCGAAATACTACAAACGACTACAACGTGTTATCATGAGGAATTATGGGTTAAAATTAAAGGCAAAGGGAATAACATAATTCTGGGTGCAATTTATTTCTGTCCATGTTCTCCACCTGAAGTTTATAGGTCACTTGTTGAATCTATTGAAGTGATCAAGAATAGCCACCCTAAAACAAGATTACTTATCGCTGGGGACTTTAACCTTCCAACAATTGAATGGGAATTGGATGATGGTGTACTAGTTGCATCGGACTATCGAGGTGAAGCTGCCGAAGTTCTTCTTGACCATATTTTCTACTTAGAACTCAAACAAATTAATACTATCCAAAATCACCTTGGCAAAACACTTGACCTGGTTCTCGTAGATGATGTCGATGGCTTTAACGGACTGTCAGTCGCCAGGACTTCTGAGCTATGTGGGTTGGATGAATTTCATCCAGCTTTACAGGTCCAGTTCCGTGGCGACTGTCCAGAACTATTATCCATAAAATCAAATTTGAAAGTTCATGTTTTTCACAAAGCTAACTATGAAAGAATTAATGAGTTTCTGGGACTGGGATTGGAATTTTGTGGACACTGTGATGGAAACTGACATGTTGGTTGATAGACTTTATGACATTCTGTATACTGCTGTCGATAGGTTTGTTCCAACGAAGTATATCTGTGATAGTAAATTTCCTAGTTGGTGTAGTCCAGAACAACAGGAAAAACAGGCTTCACAAAACTTTCAAAAGAACTGGTGATACCGAGCAATATAAAGTACTTTTGGTCATATTTAAACAGCCTGAACAAGAATATCGGAATCCCTGTTAACATGAAGTATCAGGGAGAGGAACTGCATTCGCCAGAGGAAATAGCATGTGCTTTTGCAAGGCATTTCCAGTCATGTTACTGCGACCACGATGATGTTAACATCTTACCAATGGAACATATCTGTCCTGTGGTGCATCTGTTTCAATATACTTTCACAATCGACAAAGTCGCAACTAAGTTGGGAAGTCTTGACTGTAGTAAGAGTGCAGGACCAGATGGTTTGTCTCCGTTGTTCCTTAAGTCCTGTGCCATTTCTCTTTCTAGGCCTCTCTGCAGCATATTTCAGAGATCTTTTTCAACTGGAGTATTCCCAACTAAATGGAAACAATCCACCATTTTTCCAATATACAAATCTGGCGATCGAGACCACATTGAGAACTATAGAGGGATTTCTCTGCTCTGCATCTTGGGAAAGATATTTGAATCCATGGTAACGGAGGACCTATTTTATGCCTTTAAACGGTACATCGCTCTACAACAGCACGGATTCTTTGAGAACAGATCTACGACGTCCAATCTGGCAGCATATCAGGACTTCCTCGTGCGTGCCTTAGAGGAGGGTAATCAAGTAGATACCATTTATACAGACTTTTCAAAAGCGTTTGACAGTGTGTGTCACAAACTTTTATTGTGTAAGCTTGAATGCTTAGGGGTGTGTGGACCCTACCTGGCGTGGATCGCTTCCTACCTTTTTTCTCGAAAACAGACAGTTAAATTGTTTGGTGCTGTTTCTGGTGAAATTGATGTTACTTCGGGAGTTCCCCAAGGATCTCATCTGGGCCCAATATTGTTTTTATTGTTTGTGAACGACATTACTTGTAATTTTGTGTTCTGTAAATGTCTACTATATGCTGACGATTTGAAATTGTTTGCAAGAGTAAAAACTATCAGTGACTCTGAAATGTTACAAAATGATCTCAATAGACTGGATAATTGGTGTGAACGTAATTATTTGAAGCTCAGTGTTAATAAATGTAAAATCATGAGATTCTACAAAGTACAAATGCCTGTGATATTTCATTATACTCTCTGTGATAATGCTCTGCAATCTGCAATAACATTTAACGACCTAGGTGTAATTTTTGACCGTGAGCTGAGTTTTAATCAACGTATTGATAGGATAGTTGCTAGAAGTTTTAGAATGTTAGGCTTTTTAAAAAGAAATTGTAGATATATAGAGGACATCAAAGCTCTAAAGATACTGTACAATTCATTGGTTAGAAGTATATTGGAATATGCGTCTATTGTTTGGTCACCAATTTATCAAGTCCACATAAATCGTTTAGAAAGAGTACAGTCAAAATTTGTGAAGTTTATTCTATTTAAGCAACATATACCATACACTGACATATCACACGAAACTCGTTTATTATTAGTTGGATACTCTAGCCTAGAATCTCGGCGTAAAAACAGCTTTTTATTTTTCCTTCATAAGCTGGTTAATGGGCACATGGATTGTGAAGAACTCTTACGAGCAATAAATTTTCGTGTACCTAACAGAAATACTCGCCAAAGACTCTTATTCAATTGTTTAATACACAGAACTAATTACGGACAAAAGGCTGTTGTCGACAGAATGTGTAATATATTTAATGAAAACTTTACAGATATTGACATCTTTAATATGTCGATAAATCAAATAAAACACATTGTATTTTAAATTGTTGTTTAGTTTATACTTTAAATTTGGAATTGGAAATATTATTTCTGTAGTGTACTGATTGAAATAAATAAATAAATAAATAAATAAATTACGAACAGGTTGATTTCGAATTCGGAAGATTTTTAAATTCGGATTATTAATAATAAAATTGAAAACTAAAGCTGGGGTCGAGGATCTGCGTGTAAGTTTTAGATTGTTACTTAGGACAGACAGGTTTTTCAACATTATCTTAATAATAAAACCCTCTTCCGCATATCTTTTCTTTATGGTTAAATTTGTATTATTTATTATTCTGCACTTTAAGTTGATATTGAGATATCGGATTTTGGTATGTTAATTACAAAATACATTAATTATTAACTCTCACACATTGACCCTACTCACAGCATAAATTACTAATTCTTTCTTTACTCTAATTCCTACTTCGAATTTCGACGTTTGACATCGCATTGTACATTCGTGGAAACTGCAGTTCAGTTCCGAGGCTGCCGATTCGGAAGCATAAAAATAAAAATTGGGACTAATTTCGAAATCGGATGATTAATCCGAGTATTCTGTTAATTTGATTCCGTATAATCCGATTCTTTAAATAATCCGAATATTTACATCACTAAAAATAATAGCCTGGGTATTTGAGGGATTAAGATCCAAGTTCCAGTGATTCATCCAGACTTTAATGACATCAATGTGACTTTGAAGCCTGGATGATATGTTTAAGTTTTTGTTTGTAGACATTAGAGCGGCGTCATCTGCAAAAAAATACAGATTGGCGTAATTGTTGGTCGGAATGTCAGAAATAAAAACGTTCAATAATAGGGGAAAGCCTTGTGGGATTCCCGCCCTTATTGGCATACGAGTGCAGGTGAAGCTATCTATAAGTACCACAAATGTCCTGTTAAGTAAAAAAGAGTGAACTGCTTTAACTAAATATTTTGAGATACCTGCTCTAATGAGTTTTAGCACAAGTGCCATGCTCCTTTTGATGTCAAGGAAAATGGCGCCAGAGCTTTTTTTTCTGTTAAAACCATTAATAATGTCAGCTGCTAGTCTAGTTGTTTGATTAATGGTGCTAATCGAGTTTCTAAAGCCGAACTGAAAGTCTGGAAGAAGGCCTTTGTTTGCGACTTCTTCCTGAAGTTTAATTAAAATAATTTTTTCCGTGATTTTACCTAATACAGGGAGGAGACTAATTGGTCTATAGCTGTTAGTTAGATATGCGTTTTTTTCCTAACAAATATTATTTTTGCTTGTTTCTACAGGAGTGGAAAATAGCCTAATTTAAGAATAGCATTAATAACTAAAGTTAAGTGTTTAAAAAGGTTCAGCGAAGATTTTTTGATGACTATTTGTAATGTTGTTTAGGCCGGAGGCTTTCTTAATATTTAGATTTTTAATAACAGATTAAACCAAAGCAAGAGGGATTGAGGATGCAATGCCAACCAGAGTTCTTTCGTAGATTCTGATCGTGTGAACTACATTATTTTCGTGAGCTAAATTGACTGGCTGATTCTCACTAAACTGCTCATACGCGGCGTCTGCAAAATGTTCCACCTTGTCTTTAAGGTTAGAGATTATTGAGTTTTTGAGAGTACTCTTGATATGGGGCATGGGGAATTTAGGCCCTTTGGTGAGGTTCCTCGAGAGTCTAAAGCATTGAGTACCTTGATCATTAAGTCCTAAAGTAGAATTATAATTTATTTAGTGGTTTTGTTGGCAAGGCTTTTGAAATGGGGTTCTCCAGTTCTGTAAGCCAGATTTTTTGAGTCTGTTTTTTTCTTTTGTTTTTCCCCTGATGTCTGAGGGAATCGACCCTTGATAGTTTTTGTTAGTTTGAAGATTGTAGAAGAATTTAGGGCAGAAATAATATCTGAGGTTTAGATTGATAACATGATGATGAAATGGATATTTTTTATTTTTTCTTGGTATAAGTTCCAATTGTTTAATTTTTTTAATATGAGGTCATTATGATCACAGGAAAGTTTATGGATAACCGCTGGTTGGGTTATCCCTTGGGTGTTTTTAGTTAGAAAGAAATCCAGAAGTTCAGATCTACCTTGTTGACTGATATGAGTGGGTTCAGACGGGGTTAGAATATTATATCTGCAGAGTTAATCAATTACAGTCCGTGAGTATTTGTGATATTACACCCCCAATCCCCTGTGTGTAGCACTGAGGTCTCCTAGATTGTTAGTATTAAAGTTTTCTAAAGGAGAAGGCCCGCAGCCGTAATAAAGGTATCTTTTAGGCCGATTTATCAGGTTTGGAGTAGTAAGTAAATAATCTTCATTTTTTTATCTTTCATTGCATTTGTATTACACGAGGCTATTCTAATAGAAGGACGCAATTCGTTGTAATTCATTTGGTGATATAAGCTAAGTTAGGTGAGATCTGCGGTAGAATTTGCTGGCATTGTGATTGTAAAGTAGTCATAAATATTTTTAATTGAACATTCATATTAGCGGAGAATTGGATCAGTTGAGGCATTGCGCTGACGTCATTAGTGCATCAAATTGTCTTTTTGTTACTTATTAAGTCATGGGATTCTAGAAGATTGTTTTGAGTCTTTACGATGTTTGACACAGCCTTGAAAATTTGCGGGGTAGTTGCCCCCACAGTTTTGCCTACATGTGCATTTTATTATTTGTTAAGTTGACAGAGATTTCCCGCTTTGAAAACGGTTTTCATGTTGAAATCCCTGGCTATTCTTCGAATCTTTTCAGAAGTTCCCTTAATATAGGGTATTGTGAGAAAGGGTAATGTTTCTTGTGGATCGGAATGTATCGTAATATGATTTGTATATTTGATATTGTATTATGTATATATGTGGATCATTTTTTTATGTTTTCAATTTCTGCCTGAAGGTCCAACGTAATATTACAAATTGTTACAGCTCTGTTGTTATGATACTCTCTTTTAAGAAATCATGGTTCTTGGGATTAGACCGTGTCAAAAATGGAATCACTTTCCGACGTTTCGTCTTCGATTGCACGAGGCATCTTCAGGGATCTTCACTTCAGGAGATCGGAACACTGAATTCGCACATTCAGTGTTCCGAAACGTCGGAAACTGATTCCATTTTGACACGGTCTAATCCCAAGAACCATGATTTCTTAATTGACCACAGCCGTGAAAGCTTTCGTTCTATGATACCCTCTTTTGTTGCCGCAGAATGATTAGAACACTGATTGAGATATGGCGCAGTGTGTCTGGATTTTAATACATGCTCTTATGCTATTTAAGTGATTGAACAATTCTGTGAAATGATAGTCATTTGCAGCCCAAATAATAAAAGTATCATCGACAAACCTAAGCCAAGTTTAGGATTGATTTGAGTAGTATTTATTGTGTGCTCTTCGAACTTCTCTATGTAAATATTGGCTACCACTGGAGAAAGGGATGAACCCATCGAAAGACCATCATCTTGTGAGTAATGACCGTATTTCAACAGATCCATCACACCCACCAGAGGCAACGCCGTTCTTTCAAAGAGTGTATCGTCTTCCCTTAACGTTTGCCCAATTATGTCTAATGATTCACATAGAGGAATGTTTCTATATAAACTTTCTACATCAAAACTAACAAATCTGTCTTCTTGCCCTAATGTTATGTTCTTAAGAATATTAACAAAATGGTTAGAATAATATATAATAATTAGACAAAAGTTAAGGGAAGATGATACACTCTTTGAAAGAACAACGTTGCCTCTGGAGGATGTGATGGATCTATTGGAATTCAAGTGAAAAATAGGTTTTACTCACAAGGTCATCTCTCTCTCTCTGGTGGTAGTCAATAAATATATATATATATATATATATATATATATATATATATATATATATAAATGACAATCATTTGACAGAATTTTTCAATCACTTAAACAGCATAGGAACATGTATTACATTTACAATGGACTTGACTCTTCCTGACTTTCTCGTTAAGAGATCTGCAGAAAATGAAAACATAAAAAAAGATCTTCTGCAGAATGGTTACTCTGAGGTTAATAAGTAACACACTATTAAAATTACAAAATAATTATCGTATTGCGATACATTCCTATCCACAACTTGTGAAAAATACGTTAAGAAGTGTCTTGACGTCTGAGACGTCAAGATCTGGCATAGCAGAACATGTCTGGTCAAACCAGCACCGTATGCAGTGGTCGAAGGCCATCGCAGTTTAGGTAACCTGGGGGACGAGACTTCACGCATCACCGCTCACGACTAATATATAAGCGCCTAGCTTTAGACTTAGCATTTTTCCCCTCAACGACTTTCATACCACCAACTTCAACCAGATGCCAAGCCGAAGAATCAAAAGACGTAATAGCTAGCCAGAGCTGACGTAGATAAGAAGAGGCCCCGATCTAGTTAGCATTTAGTTTGCACTTCAGTGAATTTTAAAATATGTTGTTAATAAATCTATATGTGCCACCAAAAAGTTATTTTGAAATATTTAATCGTTCCTTACAGAGGTTGTGTAGTATTTTGCCAAGTATTTTAATTGCAAATTTCTCAAAAAAAATAAAAACTGTATTATTTTGAACATCCACTGCCATCTACAAGAATATCAAGAAAACAACACCTATTTATAAATGTATTGCAACAATACAAAGATGAAGCGATTGTAAATAAGCTAAGCCACTGTTAGCATCCAAAGAACTAGAGAAAAGTCCAGAGAATTTTAACACCAAATATATTTTTTTGTCAATTAATGTAGTATGTATGTACCAGGGTAATGTAAATCGAACGGATCCTTCAATTATATTTACTTTTGTCTAATTTCTAGAAACATTTTTCGATATTCAATTTTTTTTTAGTACTATTTTTTCGATTTTTGGATTTATAAAAAGTTACCATGTAGTATGTATTGGTCGTATATAAAGCTAATCTCAGCTAGATGTAATCTAAAAATTGCTAAAGCTACTGAGGTTCCTTCGTGAGCAATATTTGTAGATAAAGGTGGATACACTGCCTATCCTGTTCCAGCAAAGTGAAGAAGGCAAATGCCAAAATCTTATGTTATTTAATCGTGGAAAGGGTATATCGGATGCTCCTCTAATCTTTTCTGCTAATTTAACTTTTTCCATTTCATTTTCGTTGCAGACATACAGGAAAAAAGGAAAACGCATAGGTTCTATATTTTATTTAACCTCGTAGGATTGCTTTAAAACCAGGATTTTGTAAGGAAAACACATACATTTTTGAGATTGCAATAAAAAACACATAAGGAATTGAAACGTCTCTTGTTATATAAATAAATATAAAAATTATTCCACCAATTATAATAAGGAATAAGATATATCCAACTCAGAAATTTAGATATAAAATTTCTGATGTAAGGGATAAAAAGTTAGTTTTGTATTTTCGAGATTTTCATGTTTAAAATTTAAGGATTTCAGGCTAAGAGACTGTAAAATCTAAACGGTTCGACTTAGAGCATTTTATGATCTCAAAATATCCCATCACTACACATAAGACATTTTTACAATATAATTTAACAAAAAAATTAAATTCTCTTGACTTATCATGCAACAGACAAAAACACGGAAAACAAAACAGCATCGAACATTGAACTAGATAGAATTAACAGAAACCAATTTGTTTGTATCCAAGTTTATAGAACCGGGTGTTTCTTTATCTTTGATATTATTTTGATAAGCTATAACTTTTTATTTTTAAAGATACCAATTTTAACACGGTCTAATTTCAATAACCATGATTTCTTAACTGACCACAGCCATGAAAGCTTTCGTTCTGTATTTCCAAATTTTCTTTTAACTCATTCATTGTATTTATAATTTTTCGTTTCAGCTCTTCAGCATTATCGCTTGGTGTTTTATATATTATATTCTTAATGTATCCCCAAAAAAAAGTCCATTACAGTCGAGTCCAGACTGTTTGGGGGTCAACCACTTGTTCCTGCCTTTCCAATCCAACCATTTGGATATTTCAAATTAAGAACTTGAATTACGCTATGAGGTGGAGCACCATCTTGCTGCCACATTATCCTAGCTGAAATGTTCACCGGTAAATTATCAACCTGTTGTGCTATCTCGTTTTTTAACAAATGCAAATAATATTCCCCAGTCAATTTTTGATCAATAAACACGGGACCTAATATATTTCCGTCTATCACACCACAACAAAGGTAAATTGACTGATATCCTTGACTTTTTATTTATTGAATTATATGAGAATTATTTGTAGAACAGTGTCGGGTGTTCAGACGAAACTTTTATCAGACCAATAAATATATTTTTAAAAATCCTGACAACTCTTATCTGCCACTGTTGGTAGGAAAGTTTCTGGGTTTTCCCAAATGTAAAGGGTTTATCTTTGTATTTTTTCAAATATTTTTGAACGGAACTACGGGAGACAGGTATTTCCCGAGAACATTTATGACGTTGATGGATATTCTTCATAAAACCCAAGTATGTTGGTTTCAGTTTCTTCGACTAAAGCTCTACGAGGTCTAGGGCTTTTCACATCAAACACGTTTTCTTTTTCTTGCATTCTTTTTAGTAATCTTGCAAATATTGGTGCTTTTTTGGTTTCGTAAGTATATATATATCTCCATTACTACATCGTATCCTTTTTAGAATACTAAATAATTACAACCGTCAATCATAAATGACTAAAAATGTAATGTTCAAAATATTTTGAAAGGGATATCTCAAAATGTAAACAATTTTGTTTCATCATGACACATATCTTTTAAACGACAATAATAAATAAAAAATAAAATGGTAAAATATCATTATATCATGTATAATTAAAATATCCACAAATATATAAGGCTTCCTATTTAAAAAAATATAAATTAGGTTAATATCTTGAAAAAACTTGCTAGAAAACTATGCAAAATGATTTTTGTTTAATTTTCTTTAAAAATATCTTTAAAAACAAGAAAGTTACCGCTCATTAAAATGATATCAAAGATAACAAGACACTCATACTTTCTGGATCGCAACATTGTCGGTAGAGAAAAACTTTTCATATAATTTACGAATATTAAACAAATTATTAATTAACAGAAACAAATTCGCATCTTTTATATACATTGTATACTATTTTATGAAGAAATTTCCACTTTATTACAGATTTTCATTTAAATTTCTCCATCGTGAAGAGACATAAATATGAGTTACCATCATTTTTGGGATGAGCCGGCAGCGTCGCGATTAGTTGGCGTCTACATCATCGCGGCAACCACTAGTATAACGAATCAGATTTGAGGACCTACCTATTCCCACACAAGCCTATCTTTACCCGATGTTGCTGTGTTGACATATCAGGAAATGAAAAAAAAACAGGGATAGAAGTAGAATGTTATTGGGCAAATCCGCCAGAAAATGGTTATCACTTCTTGACTGTTTTGCCTGCAATCTTTCTATCTCCGATCTGTTAAATGTTACGATATTACGTGTCAACACAGCAGAAAAATTCCAAAACAACAAATTTCGATGGACATAAGTAAAGTGTTAGGTGGCTGATGCTAATCGTATCTAGTTCAATGTTCGAAGGAAAATATATGTTAATGAATAAACACCTGTGCAATTATGTTGGCAACTTTGTCCTTATCGATGGGCGTGGTCACCCTCTTATTTTTAAGGTGGTGCGGGGTGTCGCGTCTGTGCAATTTCGACTGCTTCCCCTCCTCCTTCGAGATCTCGTCGCTGTCGCCCTCCGAAGATAAAAATCCGACGCGACGTCTCAAGAAATCCTATGGGACAATCAAGATACTGAGGATAAGCAAAGGCGTAAATTACACTCCATATAAATTCTTACTGTACCGGGTGTCCATTTAAGAATGGTTTCGGGCCATAACTCAGCAACCGTTGATCACACAATTTTGGAGAAAACATATTTATGGGTAAATCGGCTAAGAAAAATCGCAGGAAATTATTTTCAAGTTCAAAAAATGGACTCTAGGGGGCGTAAAATCATCATCGTCATCCAGTCTGTCGAGACCACTGCTGAGCATCGGCCTCCATTAAACTCATCCAATTACCTCTATCTTAAGCTTCTCTAATCCAGTGACCGTCGACTGTTTTAATGTCATCACTCCAGCGGGTTGGTGGTCTTCCTTGGCTTTGCTTATTCTGATTTCGTGTCCTAGGTACTTGTATCCTCTGACTTCTTATATGATGGTGTTTCCCCCGCGTACTAAATTTGTCATGATTTTCGTTTTCTGTCTATTCATGCAAAGCCCTACTTTTGACGTCGCACAGTGTGGTAAATCGGCCATGTAGTACGACATAATTATTCAAGCATTGTTTTAACGTTTTTTAAATTTAATATAATACTTTTTTAGGATGGGTAACAAAATGTTTTGCAAAAAAAAATGTAAACAAGATGCGGGTTACTAAAATGGCTTCAGTTTTTAATAAAAATGTAATGTTTTGTGTAACTTAAAAACACAGTTGATGTCAAAATGCATGAATCATTGCTTTAAACTTATTATTAACTAATAGCTATATGACGCATATAAAATTAAGATAGAATACAAGGTGTCTTGTCAAATATTGCTTTATTTAGGTTATGTAGAATTGTGAGTACAAAATATCATTGAGTTTCTATTCTATTCATTACATAAACAATAGAAGAACTTTTAGACTAAACAATACGTAACAGATAATGTTTTAGAAAATCGCACTACGTATGCACCTGCACCCAAGCACTACTTAATTTTTTTGATATTGGTAATAAAACATTCAAATAAAAATTAATTAGTTAGGTATACTTTTCGTGATAAATCAATTGTTTTTGTTATTTGCCATATACAATGAAGTCGATATTTTTTAGATATTGCACTTAATATATTTTTATATTTATTTTTGTATTTATTTTATATTTTATATATTGCACTTTATATATTTTTATATTTTTATGAAATTATTTTTACAAAAATGCCAATTACTGGCACTGAACTGGTAGCTTAGGAGATATCTTCGTTTAAGATTTATTTTTGTAAAGGTAGAAAAGTCGTTAAAATTTACCTAATTGATTAGTTTTTTATTTGAAATTTTCATTTCTAATATTAAAAGAATTGAAGGGAGTGTGGTTTTATAAAATTATATCTTAGTTATTTACCGAATTTTAAAAGTGTTATCATTTTGCTTGGAAATAATGTGGCATTATAACTGTTAATTCAGTTTTAACACGATGTGGCATGTAAAACTTCTACCGAGGGATAAAATATCCATATTTTTAAAATGGGTTCGCCATCTTGAACTTTAAAAAGATGACAGCTGTAATACAAAATTCCGAAATTTTGTACCTTAGTCTTTGCAAAATGTTTACCGTTATTACACTCGGACGATTATTTGCAAAGTTCTGGTCATATAAAAATCGTGCAGTTTTTTTTGGTGCAGTCAGTAGTAATTAAGGAGCCATAGTTAAAGCTATATAAATCCCGAATGGGCATCTATGAGCAGCTAATTTTTTGGTTTTTGGTTAAAAGGGATCCTTTTTCTTATTTTTTATATAAAAATAAAAATTCAACAAAAACAAGTTAAAAAAAACTACGTAAATATAGTAATACCTAAAAAGACCCAAATTTTCTGAGGTAAGGGCTTTAATATTTAAAAAGTTTTGATACCGTAGAAAAGTTTGATTATAAACAGTAGTCATGTAAGAAATTAGAAAAACATTTGCTATGTTTAGTATAATATTTTCTGTTTTGAAAATGATGTATAGAAACATGTTAATTTCAGATTTAAAATATTTACTAACTTTAAGGCTTCCCCTCCGAGAACTGTAATTATAATTTTGTTTCTCAATTGCATTTTTCTATTATTAACACTATCTTAAATATAGATTTTTAGAATATGTTAAGAATATTGCAAAATTACATTTGGGACTTATGTCGTGCTAGACGGCCGATTTAACTCACTGTGCGTCGTTTCATTTAGTTCTTCGATCATTGCAGCTGTTTCTTTAATGTTACCTGTTATGAGTGTAATGTCGTCTGCAAAACGTAAGTTGTTCATTTTTTTCCCATCTATATTAATACCCTTGTTTTCCAAATTAACTTGTTTAAAGGCATACTCAGGCACAGTCGTAAATAATTTAGAAGACAAAGTGTTGCCTAGTCGGACACCGAATTTTATTTCTATCAATTCTATGTATTAGACGAGTATATCTATAATCGACGCGACATTGTTGAAGAGCCTCCAAGATAGACTGCGTTTCAATCGTGTCAAAAGCTTTTTGAAAATCGATAAAGATGATCACTAGTGGTCTGTTATACTCACGTATAACAGACAGACTGGTCGTCACCAGGAGCTTTGTTATTTTTCATTTGAGTCATTGCTGATTTAATTTCATTTACAGTAATAACCGCTAGTTCTTCTGACCCTTGATTTACGATTCCGTGAGTTATTTTTATTTATTTAGGTGATTTTTCCAACTTTTTGCTACTTTTGTAGAGATTTCCGCAAAATTCTTCTAAGATTTGAAGTATCTCATCCCTGTTCGTTGTAACTTGATCATTTTTATTCAATGAGTTTTATTCTCATTTTCACTATTTCCAAGCTTTCTATTCAGTACTTCTAAATTTTAATAATAATTTGCTCATTATTACGGTTTCTTATGTCTTTCCTGATGTTTTTTGAGATTTCTTCGCTGATTTATTTTGAGGATATCGATATTCTCTTGTTTTTTATAGGTTTCTCCGATCATCTATTAGTTGTCTTGTCTGCTGACTGACTTTGCTTTTTCTCTTCTGTCTTGAGCAGCATTTATTAACTGCTTCGTTAACTGATTCCATGATTTGTTTGTTCAAATCTTCGACGTTATCGTACCGCGGGTATTTTAGTAGTGCGTTGTTGATAGTTTCTTGATTTTTTCAATGTTTTCTGGGCTTATCCACTTTTTAGTGATCTTTGATTTGGTCAGTCTGTATCTTTCTTTGCCTATATCGTACTTATATATTTTATTGTAGCTCTTATCATTCTGTGGTCGCTTCCTAGAATGACTTGGGGTTCAGTACTGTTACATCTTGCAGTATGGATTTCTTATCAGTGATAATGAAGTCTTTCTCATTTCTTGTCCTTTCATCTGGGCTTATACAAGTCCACCTTCGATTTGGGGTTTTGAAGTAGAAACTATTATTGAAATTAATTTTGTGGCTATATCGTAATCTGACACTTTTATTAAAAAATGGCAGGTGAAGCAACGTTTCATCTGAAAATTTTGGGTGCAAAAAAACCTAGAGCTTACAACGAGTTTGAAAGTCCTAAATTAAATGTATGGCGTGGTGCGTCAAAACAAAAATTTTCTTTCTTTTTTCTTCCAAGAGAAAGAGAAAACTGATTCTAATAAAATTAGTGTAGATTAGTTGTTGTTGTTGTTTCTGTTGTTTGTTCTGAAAGATTATAATAAATTATACGTTTTTAGAAAGGGGGAGGATCAGGTTTCTAAATGAGTGTTAGATATACAGGGTGTTCTATTTGAAATAGGCCCTTAATCTGCATTGGAAAAAACTTTTTTTTCGGTATTTTCAAAAAATTATTGAGACTTGGCAACAATGTAGGGAAAACTTGAAGCAATTCTAAGAAATTTAGTGAAAACCGCATCTCAATACCTTTACTTGATTTTGAGTTATAACCTGTTAAAATGTGATATTTTATAAATGGACATCTTGTACAGGGTGATCGCGTATAATGTTACCCCCCTTTAACTTTTTTGTTTCTCACTGTAGAAAAAAAAGTATTATATAAAAGTTTTAGAACTCACTGCATACTATTTGCACAACATATTTTTGTATATACAGGGTGTGTCATAAACAAATACCAAAGCAAAGTTACCTTTTTTTAAATGGAACACCCTATATATTGTTGCATTTTTGGATTCTACATGAAATTCTAAACACATTTCATGTTTAATGTCCTATATCTAACATGAACCGTTTTCGACTTATTGCTGTTTGAAAATTAAATAATATGAGAAATAAGGTCGCGCAGGTCAATGTACATGTGTAATGAAACAAACTAAATAACACAAAGCAAAACTACGACACTAGAAAGCAAATATAAGTAGCTATACTAAATATAGAGTTGTTCAAAAATGGTCCTCCATTAACTTCAATACAGTTTATTTTAAGGTTCTTATATTAAAAATTTTTCCAAGGAAAGTTTCTGATCGACTCAGATAATTAGTGTTTATTAGATTAATTTCATTTCTTATGAGTTGTTTAGGTGTTCAATTCTCTATGTAAATTTGCATTAATTCTATCTTTCAGTGTACCCCACAGGAAAGCATCCAAGGGTGTGAGGTCCGGACTATTGAACATGGCTATTTAATCAAGAAAATCCGAATAAGTCAATTAGAACCATTTCAAATATTTGAGTGAGATAATCCAAAAAATACATCAATATGTTGTGCGGCAAAAAACACTTGAAACGTAAGTTGGTTTAAACGTGCTAGTGGTAAATCATCCAAAACTCTGCTCACACAAAGAGAGAAATTGCAAGATATATATTGCCGTGAAATTTAACACACCTTAAAAAAATGTGGCCAAACAATTTTATTGTCAAGTATGCCGCGCTATACATGGAATGATAAACAGGACTGACGACCCTGATACTGGAATTCTCGGTAACTGTGGGGATTTTCTGTTGCCCAATGCCTCGTATTCTTCCTGTTTATCATTCCATTGGTGGCAAAAGTTGACTCGTTTGTCCAAAGAATTGTTTGTAGAAAGTTATTATTGTGGTTTATTATTCCCAGCATTTCACGGCAAAATTCTACTGTTTTCTCTCTTTGTGTGACGGTTAATTTTGGAGTAGGAATATATTTTGAAAGGTTTGAAGCCAGCCAATTTAAGTATTTTTTGAATTTTTCCATATGATGTATTTTTTGGATTATCTTGCATTTGCCTTAAGTCGGTTGAAATGGTTCTAATTGACTTATTCGGATTTTCTTGAATAGCCAGTAAAAGGTTCAATTCGGTATCCTCGTCTTGTGGAATGCATCTTTTCTTTCTGTCTAAGTTTGAATCTCGTTGAAATTTAATAAATATTCTTCTAATGGTCTGTTTACAACAACTCATAAGAAATGCATTATTTCTTCGTAGTTCTTGCTGCGCCATTTTCACATTATAATTATTTTTAATATAAGCCATTAAAATAAACTGCTTTTCTTGTTCGAATAAGGCATTTTTGAATATGAATTCTTACTGCTTATCAAAATTGACAACTTGTGTCACGAAGTTAACCAAGTTAACAATATTGTTATCCATGGAAACCATAAAATACATCTTGACCTGCGCGACCTTATTTCTCATATTATTTAATTTTCAAACAGCAATAAGTCGAAAACGGTTCATGTTAGATATAGGACATTATACATGAAATGAAAGGTAACTTTGCTTTGGTATTTGTTTATGACACACCCTGTATATACAAAGATATGTTGTGCAAATAGTATGCAGTGAGTTCTAAAACTTTTATATAATACTTTTTTTTTTACAGTGAGAAACAAAAAAGTTAAAGGGGGGTAACATTATACGCGATCACCTTGTACAGAAAATAAAAAAGCAAAAAGTTGGATGAAGAATACAATGGTTATATTTTCGACAAACCTGAATTAGGAAAATTCAAGGCATTCCATTTTTGAGTTGCTATTATGCCTCATAGCGGCAAGTTTTCGAACCTGATAATAATTTCCAGCAATTTTTATTGGCCGATTTACCCATAAATATTTTATCCCCCTAATCGTGTTATCAACGGTTACCGAGTTATGGCCGGACACCATTCTTACTTGGACACCCGGCACACAATTCAGCGATCTACCAAATAAACATTGAAAAATACACTGCATTATCTACGAATAATAAAATTTAAAGAAAAAGTTGATGTTTTAAATGAAAACTTACTACATCCCATTTTGTGATAAATTAAGTTTTTTTGACTAAAAATCAGTAAAAAAACAATTAAGTTTATTATTTTAATTCGTTTAACAGACATGTCATCAGTATTTGCTGCCATATTGAATTTTGAAAAAAAAAAACGCTTCGTTCTCCGCATTTTGAAACAAATTACAAATTGCGATGTCACTGAAAAGGAAATTCTAAGCTCTATCCAAATATATAAAAGAATATACAGGGTTCTGACTAAGATCAACTTCCGGAAAAAAACCGGAGTAATATTCAATTTTTTTCCATAAAAATACAAGTCTCAATGACAGCTGCAACACACATATCAAAATAACTTTAAAAACAATTGAATGGCGATGTTTAAAACGATATCCTTGACACTCGGTATATATTATAGGAGGAGAAAAAAATGTTTTTGTACTTTAATTTTTAAACACCCTTAAATTTCAAAAAAATTAGGATGAAGCATACCTATATCAAAATATTTTGTTTAGTTAGTTTAGAGTTTAGTGGAGGCTTCAGACCCCTAGGAGCCTCCCCTGGCTACGTGCTTGTCACCTCTTTTATAAGAATAGGTTGGTTGATGACCTAGGATCAGATCTATGCCTTACAAGGCAAAGAAACAGTTTAAAATAAAGCTTTACTTACCTCATCTAGTTCTTCGTCTTGGCTCGGTTCGCTTTCCTCATGACCGTTCCCGGTGATGCTGGACGGATATTCTTCGGAAGTTTTCCTCGACGCCGTATCTACGCTGGAGGGAGAGTCCACTTTCGTGTTGACGTTTGAAACGGGCTGTTGCGGCTGTGCGATATGTGGGTTCACAGCTTCGGTAGTAAGGACACTGTCTGTTCATAAAACGATAACAAATCGTTAACGGAATACATAAAACATTTAACATATCAAAGCAATTTGTTTATAAAGGCGAACATAGTAACATTTTTAAATAACTGTTACCATACTTGCTAGTAAAATTAAAATTAAATTTTAGAGTGGTTCTAATTTTTGAATATCAGTATGTACGAATTTATAAATCTATAGTAAAATAGTAAACCGAACAAGGCGATGTTGCTTTGACTAAAAGCATTGTTTTGAGCGATTTATGTAAGTTTTTGGATGATATTTGACAATTTTTGTGCAAGCTCTTGAACAAGTAATTGCGAAGTTTGCAAAAAATTTGGACTATTTAACTTTTAATGTCTCTATTCTCGGGTAAGTCAAAATGTTATTGTTTTTCCATATTAATCGACGTACACAGGACTGGATTTTTCCTAATATTTATTCATTTGTAAGTACGGTTAATTTCTTTAAGTGTTAATAGGACGTGTAATTGTTATATTATCGTTCTTTAGGCAACAAAATTATATATCTGCACTTTTTTCTTTAACCTATATAATAAAATTCAGAGGATCCGAGACAAAACGAATGTATGTAGATTGAAAGAACCCATGTATATACACATATATATATATATATATATATATATATATATATATATATATATATATATATATATATATATATATATATATATATATATATATATATATATATATATATATATATATATATATACAGGGTCCTGCAGCTCACCTCCCGTCTTTTATTATACCTTAACCATTTATTTTAGAAAAAATATTTAAAAGCCACTATATGCTGTTGATTAGAGAGCACATTTTAAAAATATTCTTGATTATACAGGGTGTTACAAAAAATAGTGGCGCATAAGAGTTGTATTTTTTTAAATGGAACACCCTATATTTTTTACATTTTTGAAACACTCTTTACCTAGTCTACAGACTCCTAGAATAGTATCTCTCTTTTTTTAATAGTTTCGGAGAAAAAAGGTAAAATCGAAGAAAAAAAAAATTATAGTCTACATTTAAAATATTTATAAAAATTAGATAAAACATCTTAAAAGCTAAGGTAACCTAGTAGCTTACTGCAAAAGGTTTATAGTTATTCTGCTATGAGTATTATAAGTCTTACTTATACAGGGTGACCCAAATTCCATGTCAAACGTTGCAAAATAAAAAATAATTTTTCTCCATTTTTTCAAATGGAACACCCTATATATTTTTTTCTGTCCGGTACAGAATTAACAGATCAACATTTTTCATTATTACACTTATCTCAAAATTCCTGAAGGTTTTTGAAATATTCTTAAAAAACTAATGTTGTACTTTGTTTTTCAGTACGATAATTGAATAAACTCAATAGTAATGTGGAAAAGTGGAACACCCTATATATATTTTTTTTCTGTCCGATACAGAATTAACAGATCAACATTTTTTATTATTACACTTATCTCAAAATTTCTGAAGGTTTTTGAAATATTCTTAAAAAACTAATGTTGTACTTTGTTTTTCAGTACGGTAATTGAATAACCTCACTAGTAATGTTCATAAGTAAGCACCTTCGCGATTTTGAATAATAAATAGGTCAGCGTAGTTATAGCTATGGGAAAAAACCTAAAATCCCAACATTTTTTGTAATTACGTTTACCGCATAAAATTTGAATTACTGCCAAGAGTTAAGCCGTAAAGACGTTTTACATGCTGCAGGTCTTCCTACAAGTTGCAAGAGACTTGCACAAAGGCATACGCTGACACTTGCAATTGAAATACAACTGCCGCTTTACAGTCTGCAAGACAAATTGCGCGCAATATCTTGCAGGTGCAACCCCTTGCTGCAAGAAACTTGCAGCATGTAAAACGGCCTTAACCTTTATTTAATATTATTGACAAGTGTTGCCCAAATTATTAACTAGAATTTAAGTAGGCCATGAAAAACAAATTGTCTAGAAACTGTCAAACAACTAAAACATTTCGGCAATTTACTTATTCGTTTTTTAAGTTTTACAAATTGAAATAATTATCGGATTTTTCATATAGTGGTCTTTACCTTCTACGTAGTTCATTTTTCGTTTGTTTGCGTCACTGTTTAGAAGTTTTATTTGAACGTTCTATCGTCATGGAGTACACCCGCGAAGAACTGGTTGATATGGTTTTTGTGTTAGGAGAATCGCATAGAAATGCCTTTTTGGCCAGTAGGATTTATGCGCAAAATTATCCAGAACGAAGGCACCCAGACAGAAGGAGCATGACGAACTTATTAGAGAGATTTATGGCAACGGGAAATGTAAATTATACAAGACCAGTTAGAAATAGGCCCGTTCGAACGGAAGAAAATGAATTAGCTGTGCTATTAGCTGTCACGGTAAATCCTTCTGTTAGCCAAAAAGCAGTCGGGGATGCCGTAGGAGTAAGCGAAAGAACTGTTCAGCGAATTTTAAAGAGCCATAAATTTCATGCATATCATATTCAGTTGCATCAAGAACTCCTTCCAGCAGATTTTGAGAAACGTGTTGACTTTTGTAATTGGGCACAAGCTAAAATTAGGTTAAGCTTTGATTTTTTTGATAAAGTTTTATTCTCTGATGAGGCCACATTTCATAAGAATGGATTTGTAAATCGTCATAACTACCATTACTACGCCGACCATAATCCAAGAGTTTTTAGGCAGCTTGATCTACAACACAGATGGTCAGTTAATGTGTGGGGGGAAATATTGGTGAACATGTTATTGGTCCCCATTTTTTTAATGGACATTTAACTGGAGCCATGTATCTCGACTTCCTAGAAAATCACTTGCCAAATTTGTGCGAAAATTTGCCGGTTAATCTGAGAAATACAATGTGGTTGCAACAAGATGGTGCTCCAGCACATTTTTCGTTGCCAGTTAGGGATCATTTAAATAATAATTTTCCAGATCGATGGATTGGAAGACAGGGAGCAAGTGCGTGGCCGCCCCGGTCGCCTGATCTAACGGAATTAGATTTTTTTCTATGGGGCTACGTTAAGGAAATTGTTTACAACAAACCTCCAACAACTCCCGAAAATATGTAGCAACGGATTAGAACCGCATTTCAAAGTATTACGCCCGAAGTATTAAGAATAGTAGGAAGATCTTTTCATACCCGTCTTCGTTTATGCCTCGAAGAGAATGGAAGACATATCGAACATATGTTCTAAGTAAAAATTAATTTTAGCAATAATTAGATATTTGTTAATAATGTTAAATAAAGCTGTTACACCTTAAGTCGAGCCTTAACTCTTGGCAGTAATTTAAATTTTATGCAGCAAACGTAATTAGAAAAAATGTTAGGATTTTAGGTTTTTCCCCATAGCTAGAACTACGCTGACCTATCTAATATTTAAAATCGCGAAGGTATGAACATTACTAGTGAGGTTATTCAATTATCGTACTGAAAAACAAAGTACAACATTAGTTTTTTAAGAATATTTCAAAAAACTTCAGGAATTTTGAGATAAGTAATAATAATAAATGTTGATCTGTTAATTCTGTATCGGACAGAAAAAAAATATATATAGGGTGTTCCATTTTTCCACATTACTAGTGAGTTTATTCAATTATCGTACTGAAAAACAAAGTACAACATGAGTTTTTTAAGAATATTTCAAAAACCTTCAGGAATTTTGAGATAAGTGTAATAATAAAAAATGTTGATCTGTTAATTCTGTACCTGACAGAAAAAAAATATATAGGGTGTTCCATTTGAAAAAATGGAGAAAAATAATTTTTTATTTTGCAACGTTTGACATGGAATTTAGGTCACCCTGTATAAGTAAGATTTATAATACTCGTAGCAGAATAACTATAAACCTTTTGCAGTAAGCTACTAGGTTACCTTAGCTTTTAAGATATATATATATATATATATATATATATATATATATATATATATAAATAAAAAATTCGAGACAGCCACAAGTCTCATCAGTAGACGTCGATAAAGAAGTGCACAATATATCGTACTACAACCTCTCAGAAAGTGAGAAATCCGTACGTAAGGGTTTTTATTTTGCGATATGTTCTAGGGAAATTCCTAAAGAAGAAATAACATCTGGAGTGGAAGCTGTCTTTGACTCCTCTGAATATATACGAATATAGAATATATATATATTTTATATATATAATATATATATAAACAAAACTATATATATATCACTGAACAGAGGGCACTAACAAAGCTTCGAAAAAATAAAGACATCGCAATCCTTCCAGCAAGTAAAGGAAACGCAACCGTAGTTATGAAAACCCAAGGCCACACACAAAAATGCCGGATATCCTACAAGACAATACATACCTCGAAAAAACAACTAAAAATAACAAAAAGTTCGCCAATAAACCCCGAAATATAACAAAAGAACATATCACGGGAAAAGTCGAGCAGATGCCCTAACCTCTATGGTTTACCAAAAATACACAAACCAGGGGCGCCCATCAGACCTATCGTTAGTGCAGTTAATTCGCCGCTACAAAAACTGGAAACATATTTTGCTGAAATTGTGCAACCAGCTGTCGAAAAATTATACGAGATATCGTTCTTGAAAAAGACGTCTAGATGTCAACTCTTTGTATGCTAGTATTCTCATCGACGAAGCTCTAAACAAGATTGATATGAACGAGAATTTCCAGGCACATATAATACAACTCTCGGAGCATTGGCTTAAAAATACTTAATTTTCATTTAACGGGCATATGTATAAACAAACAGATGGTGCTCTAATCGGCTGTTCGCTATTACCAGTAGTTGCAAATCTATTTATGAAGCTCTTGAGAAAGCAAGTTTGAAGCCCAAGTTATGGATTCGTTATGTGGATGACATATTTATTATATGACGACATGGTCATATAGAGCTCGAACACTTTGTAACACGTAAATTCTATACATCCCAGAATACAATTTACTCTAGAGTAGAAAGGAAAACAACAAACTTCCATTTTTAGATGTTTTTATCACAAAACTGCATAAGTGGCAGGCATTTCGAATATCCTGTGTACAGAAAACCAACACATACCGACAGATATTTAAATGCAAGATCACAACATCACCCAGCGCAAATTCAAGCTGTCTCCAACATTCTGATAACCAGATCAGTGCGATTAACTGAAACACAGATGACAAAAAACGAACTTCACTGATGCTTTAAAGAAAAAATGGTTACACAAACCGCACTATAGAGAAAGCTATTAATGCACAGGGTTCCCGAACAACGAACACCAAAAATTATGAACCTATATATATATATATATATATATATATATATATATATATATATATATACAGCGTTTTCTTTTCTGGGGTGCCCGACAAGGAGGTCACACTCAATTGCAGTATACGTTTTTGAATTAACACAAGCAGACGTACCTGTGTAAATCATCCCGATGTTTTTTGTTATGTGCGTGGTGAATACAATTTGAAAGAGAGCAGAAAAACGATTTCTGACTTTGTGAAAAGAACTTTAAACTATTTTGGCGTTCATTTATAGATTAAGAAAATTTCTTGGCCCCACATTTCATATGTAAAACATGTGTTGAACATTTGCGACAGTGGACAACCGCAAAGAGGAAGTGCCAAGTTTGATTCTATCCCTAAATGGAGATTTCATGTCGGTATCTAAATATGATCATTTGTTAGCGGATAGCTCTTTTGAATTCTCTATAGTAAAAATCAAAATTTGATCTTTATGTAATTTGTATTTATAGATCACCAAACTCTGATGTACAATCATTTATTAAATATATGGTAAGTTTATAGACAGCCTATATATAAATAAATAAAATATATATATATATTTAATATTGACTATTACTGTTTGTGCCATCCAGAAATATCTAATTTTATATTCGACTCTTTCGGTCTTTCAATGCATGTATCCTCGCCAACTAGAATTTTTTTCTATCATCGATTACATGGCGTCTGATTTTTCTCCATCAGAGGTGCAATCACAGGTCTATAATAGGTCTTTCCGATCACGAGGCGGTAATTTCCAGGTTTAGTTTACCTATTAGGCCCTTACCAAGATCTCGCCATAGTCGGCCGCAAATTCAGTATTTCATAATATTTGCTTTAACACCAATTGGAATTTTGAATCTGATAATGTCAACACAAACTTCAGAACTTTTTTAAATAAAACTTTAAGTGCTTTTAACAAGGACTTGCACCTTCCCGCTTAAGAATATCAAACCTAAGCGGCATAAACCGTGGACCACGAAAGATATACGAATTTCTGCTAAAAATATCGCTCCTTATATAAAAAAATTTCACCGACTCCTTTCTTATTCTGACTATATCTCTAATTATAGGAGGATCTACATTCTTATTAAGTCAGCAAAAAAATTACACTACCGAAAACGTCTAACAAACTCTAATAACGTTTCAAAAGAAACCTGGTCCATCATCAATAACCTCAGAAACAAATCAAACCCTGTGACTCAGATCTTGCCAGGGGCTAATGATCTAAATGATTATTTTATTAATGTAAGCAAAAATGTTACCTCTAGTATCTCGCCAAGTATTGGCCGCGCTTTCGTTTCATCCCTCCTTCAAAAAATTTAGCTGATAGCTTTTTCTTAAGTCCCGTTAGCAACACTGAACTATTGAAGGTAATACATAATATCAAAAGTAAATCTTCGTGTAGCACTGATGGCCTATCAATTAGAATATTCCTGAACTTGCCACTCCCAGTCATAGAGGCCCTTACAACATTAATAAATGAGTCCTTTATAAAAGATCTGAACTTAAAACAAACCCAAACTTATAATTATTCCACTTCATAAAGGCGATGAAAAAACTAACTCTTGCAATTATCGCCCAATTGCACTAAAGTTTATCAAAAATCATCGAAAGGCTGATGAAGAACCGTCTTATGCCATTTCTCCTGAAACATCAGATAATATCCCCGGAGCATCGGATTTTCAATCCAGTGACGCCTTGTTCACGTTGAATAGATCGGCAATTACTCATCTCTCAATTGGACCCAACTGCCTAGTTTTTTGTGACTATTGAAAGCCTTTGATTGTGTTAGTCATGAAATTCTGATAAACAAACTACTTTTTATGGAATTCGTGGACTTCTTTAAATTGGTTCAAATCTTATCTTGGAAAAAGGCAACAACTTGTAAGGGCTAATGGTTCCGATTCTGATTGTAAGTTGATTACAAGTGGAGTTCCTCAAGGTTCAGTCTTGGGACCTATTCTTTTTTTGTTATACATTAATGATATCACGAACCTAAAAATTAATGGAAGAACCTTTTTGCTGATGACACAAGCATAACATTGATTTTGATACAACGTCTTTACACTCTAGTATCTCCAAAGACTTGGTTATAATTAAGCAATATTCCAAATGAGAAAACGTTTCCTGACCAACGTCTGCTTGGTCCGATTCCAATATGCTTTGTTTTAACGTCGATAAAACGGTGGCGTTATCTTATAAGGGAACTTTACAACCACTTCAGGTACATAACAGCAATATTGAATACGTAGAGTCGGTTAAATTCCTGGGTTTAAATATAAATAGCAACCTAAAATGGTCTAATCATATTGACACCTTAACTAAAAAACTTTCTACCGCCTGCTTCGCCATTCGATCAGTTTCAAAAGAACTTAGACGTTCCTTCTGCCAGACTTACTTTTTCTCTTTATTTGAATCCCATCCGCTATGGTTGTTGGGGCTGCTGTACCACCGAGCAATTTCGTAGTATTTTTATGCTTCAAAAGAGAGTATTCGTTATTTTTTTTTTCTAAAAACGGTTCATTTTATCGACAAGCAAGAGCACCTTTGCTTTACTTAATTTCAAAAAACATGAAATATTAACACTTATCATACCTGCATTATTTATTTTGGAAACGGTATGCGTTGCTGAGAAAACATATAAACACCCTCCCAGAAAGGTCAACATGTATACCCTACCAGAAACTCTAGGCAACAATATTTATCTATCCCATTCCTTCCACAGAATTAATAAAAAAATCAATTATTTACAACGCCATAAAACTTTACAACAATCTGCCAGTACATTTAAAATCTATCCCTATGCTTGCACAATTTCGAAAAAACACCAAAGCATATATTGAGTCGTTTAAAAGTTTTACAGCGTTAAATTTTTTTTCCAGTGAGTAAGTCTCTTTAAATTGGGGGCTTGTTTACTTAAATCTTTTGTGAGTCATGTCCTAACTCATAGCATAGAATTTTGTAAATCATTATATAGGGAAAAGAACTGTCGAACATTCACTTAAATCTTAATTATTTTTGTTCTATTGGATTAAAAGAATTTAATTCTTTTTTATACTACATTCTACACTAGTTCAATATAATTCTGTTTAACATCACAATTATTTGTATAACTATAATAACATAGAGTTTAAGGTCGCATAGTTGCAATTTTGATTTCAATGTGTCGAAATTATTCACCTCGTACATGTGTGTTTGTTTACTTTTTGTTATATGATTCGTGGTGCAATGTTACTAATTCTAAAGAGATTGATAATTTACATTTTTAAAAAAAAAACGATTTCTGACTTTGTGAAAAGAGCTTATCTTGCCGATTTTGTTTTTAAGAGATCAAGGTAAATTTTGGGCCCCACATTTCATATGTAAAACATGTGTTGAACATTTGCGACAGTGGACAACCGCAAAGAGGAAGTGCCTAAAGTTTGGTGTACCAATGGTTTGGAGAGAACCGCGAAACCATCATGACGACTGCTATTTTTGTCTCGTTAATATTAAAGGCATAAATAGAAACAACAGACACAAATGGACATATCTTGATCTAGATTCTGCAAGAAGGCCTGTAGGGTAATTCGGAAGAAATACCCCTTCCATCATTCGGCAGCCTACCCGAACTGACAGAAGATAATACAGAAACATTAACGACTGACGAAGTTCAAAGAATTCAATCAGAAAACGACAGCGAATTTGAAGCAGATTTAGCAACCCCACAGTGTTTCAATCAATAAGAACTAAACGATCTTATAAGAGACCTGAATCTCTCGAAGGAATCCGCTGAATTACTTGCATCTAGAAAGAAAAAAATCTGCTTTGTCCAGGTACTAATATTACATTTTATCGTAAGAGAGATAAGGATCTGCTGGCTTTTTTCGCTCAGGAAAATGACTTAGTATTCTGTAACAATATAAAAGGACTCTTAGAAAAAATGGGTTTGCCTGAATACACTCCAGATGATTGGCGCCTTTTTATTGACAGTTCAAAACGTAGTTTAAAATGCTGTTCTTTTACATAACGGTAACAAATATGGCTCAATTCCTATTGGTCATTCTACTACCATGAAGGAAGAATTGCATTAGTTTTGAGAAAAATTAAATACGAAGAACATCAGTAGGCAATTTGTGTTGATTTAAAAATGGTTAACTTCCTCCTTGGGCAGCAGAGTGGTTATACAAAATATCCTTGTTTTTTGTGCCTTTTTGACAGCAGAGCTAAAAATGAGCACTGGGTTAACAAAAATTGGCATTCAAGAGATGTCATGATTCAAGGAAAACAAAACGTGATCAACGAACTTTTGGTTTCAAGAGAAAAAAATCTTACTTCCGCCCTGCATATCAAGCTAGACCTAATGAAGCAATTTGTGAAGGCTTTAAATCGAGATGGAAATTGTTTTGGGTATTTGTCACGTAAATTTCCTGGCATTAGCACGGAAAAACTAAAAGCTGGTATATTTGATAGTCCTCGAACAAAGCAACTTGCTAAAGATCCACAATTCACCACATCAATGAACGAGACTGAATCTAACGCTTGGTGTTAATTTGTTCCAAGTAGTACAAAATTTTCTTGGCAATCATAAAGCAAAGAATTACGTAGAATTAGTGGAAACTATGCTTTCAAATTTTAATATTCTCGGCTGTAACATGAGTATAAAAGTTAACTACCTCCACAGCCGATCGTTTTCCAGAAAACTTAGGTGATTGTAGTGAAGAACAGGGGGAAAGATTCCATCAGGATATTAAAACTATGGAAGATCGTTATCAAGGACGATGGGATAGCCACATGATGGCGGACTACTGCTGGAGCCTTCAGCGAGACTGCCCTAGTAAACTCCATTCTAGAAAGTCGTATAAAAGAAAATTTTTATGTGATTAGTGACTTAATGTAATTATGTAAATTAAGTTTTTGCAATAAATACTTAAATCCATGTGTCTTCGTTTTTCTTAACTGGCAATAGTAGTATTATATAGTATAACAGTTAAAACGTAAAATATATACACAACTTTTTTTTTAAACTAGATCTGATAGACAACATCTGAAAACTTTTTTACATTCTGCATCCAAAAATTACCCAGGAACAGTTAAAAAATCGCAGGCACCAAAATGTGTGTTGGACTGTGTGAGTTTTTATTAAAATTTTAGTTTTGAGCATATACAGGGGCCAACAATGAGAGTAATTTTTCTCCAGAATATTTGAAACACCCTGTGGATCGTTTCAGCCGTAACAGCGGGTATACGCTTGATGCAAATTTAAAAATAGAGATATTGACATAAAACAAAAACCAAATTGTTAAGAAAACATGGGGCTATAATTTGCATCAAGCGTATGTCCGCTGTTACGGCTGAAACGATCCACAGGGTGTTTCAAATATTCTGGAGGAAAATTACTCTCACTGTTGGCCCCTGTATACGCTCAAAACTAAAATTTGAATAAAAACTCACATTTAGCGATAAACAAATCTACATTTTAAACAAAATTCATCAAAATCCGTTCAGCGGTTCGCAAGAAAATCCACATTGAAATGCTGTGCAATTCATAGTGGTGCGTTAATTTTGAGGCGTAGTGTATATATATATATATATATATATATATATATATATATATATATATACAGGGTGTTTCTTAATTGAGTGTCAATATTTAAGGAGGTGATTTTTGGGTCCATTTTAAGAAGAAAACTTCATATAAACATATGTCCTAAACGGTGTAAATTTTGAGATACAGGGTGTTAAACTTTCAATAATTTCATAATTTTTCGATAATAACTCGAATAGATATTGTAATGAAATTTGGTATAGAGGTACTATGCATCTAGTGGAATTTTTTGATGTCGAACATTTTTTTTCCACCAGTGGCGTCCGTACGGAATCCGACCTGCATATTTTCCCCAGACATTGATGGTACGCCACTGATTTTTTTTTAAATAAAAATTATTTTTGAAATTCCCATTCATTTTTGAGCAAGTTTGATCTCTTGGTAATTTTGAGTTGAACGCACGGTTTTCGTTTTAAAAAATAAAAACCGTTTCTCTGCAGAGTTTTAACAATATCGCTAATATGACAACATCGCCATGGCATGCAAGGAAATTTTTTTTTGACTGAAATTCAAGAAATCAAATTTGCTTATGAATAAATAATAACCAAAGATTTCAAAATTAAAATTTTAGCTTATAATTTTTTAACAAGAAACTATAAAATAATATTAGTTCATCAATAAAGAAAGATTACTAATAATAATTATTATTGTAGTAGGCTTTGGCTGTCAGAATTAATACTTCTCTTGTAACTTAATTTGACAGTTCAGCTTTCAGATTCAGTCGGGTTTAATTAATTTTGTGTTCTAAATATCTGATATATCTGAGAAAAGAAATGGTTGAGTTTACCAATGAAGAGTTGGCAGACATGCATTACATGTATTGTTTGGCTGATGGCAGTTCACCGGAAGCTAGGCGATTATATCAAGAGCGCTTTCCTGTTAGAGTCATACCAGATAGGCGAATATTTGCAAATGTGCATAGAAGGTTAACTGAAACAGGTACATTCAAGCCAAATAATCAATTAAAAGGGGCCCATCGGATTGTAAGAACTCCAGAAATTGAAGAGGCAGTATTAAATTCCAAAGATGAAAATCCTGAACTGAGTACTAGGAAAATTGGAATTAACCTAAATATTTCGCACATCCTAGTTTGGAGAATTCTACATGATTTTTTTTATACCCATATCACATTCAACGAGTGCAAGCCTTACTTCCCCGAGATCTTTCCGAGTTAATTTTTGTGATTGGCCGATATTGTTAGAAGATATACCAATTCTGATTAGAAACAGAATGTGGTTCATGCACGATGGCGCGCCCGCTCACTTTAGTATTGAAGCCAGAGAATATTCGAACCGCACATTTAACAACAGATGGGTAGGTCGTGCCGGACCCCAACCAAGATAGTTTGGATTTTTTCCTATGGGGACATCTTAAATCTTTAGTTTACAGCACCCCAGTAAACACTGTAGAGGAGCTGAAGGATCGTATAAGAGATTCTTGCGATATTATCAGAAACACCGAGGGTATACTTCAAAGAGTTCGCGACAACATGAGGAAAAGGGCTGAAGCGTGTATTCTCCAAGGTGGTGGGCATTTTCAACAACTTATATAATTTTTATCTTCTATTTTGTTTAACAAAGTGTGCTGTCAATTTGTTAAAACCTAATTATTTTTGTTGAAATTATTAATTATGTACCTAGTTGTATTAGTATAGTTTTGTAAATAACTTGTTATTGTTGAAGAATGTCATATTATTTTAATAAAATTTATAAAAAGTATTTATGAAGGAACAGACTTCTGAAAAACATTGACATGGTGGTCCTAGATTGGTGGCTGAAGACTACATACTATTATCTACAAATATCTCTGACTAAGATAAAGCGATTTCTGATTTTAATAAGAATGGACATTGTAATTACTTTCACGCCACTGATTTTTCTAAAATAAAGCATTTTTATTGATTCATTTGTTTGTTTTTGAAAACTTTTAGTATTTATTTTCGACAAGATTTGATTTCTCGAGTTTAATACAATAATATTCCTCTGCATGCATGGCGATATCCGTCTTATGACCAGGATTGTTTGGACCATGCAGAGAAACGGTTTTTATTTTTTAAAACGAAAACCGTGCGTCCAACACAAAATTACCAAGGGATCAAACTTGCTCAAAAATGAATGTGAATTTCAAAAATAATTTTTATTAAAAAAAAAATCAGTGGCGTACCATCAATGTCTGGGAAAATATGCAGGTCGGATTCCGTACAGACGCTACTGGTGGAAATTAAAAAAATGTTCTACATCAAAAAATTTCACTAGATGCAATATATATATATATATATATATATATATATATATACAGCGTTTTCTGGGGTGCCCGACAAGAAGGTCGCACTCACTTGCAGGATACGTTTTTGAATGAAACAGCACAATATGTTGAATCTTCCTGTTATTATGGCTATGATACAGAGAGAGTTGCAATCAAAAAGGTATATGACGTTTATTGTCAAAGAAGCCCGGAGTAGAACAAATCAATTTAACGAGTAGAATGAATCAGAAATTATTCCAGTTAAATGTTCACCCTGTATATTTATTTATAAAGTTTATTAAATGCTTACCTAGTTCATTGGAGGTGTTATTTGAACCATCGGGACGCTGATCGGACTCCTCGAGAGAACCTTGTCCATGAGTACCACCTCTTCCAAACAGTTTATGAGCCTTAGCTTTGAGTTCCCGCGGGTGAGGCGTATTCTGGCGCACGAAAGGTGTCTAAAATAATATCGCCAGTAAATTATTTGTAGCCAAAACGAGTAAACGAAAATGAAACGCTACTAGCTAATTATTAAATGGTATGTTACCTACCATGCCTAACAACTTGTTTTGAAGTGGTAACGCAAATACGAATCTTTCAGTCACTAAAGACACACTTTTTAAGACACTTACGAGGGAAGTTCTGTACATTTTTTAGTTACAAAAAAAACTAGAAAAATAACTGTTATTTTTCAAAAAAAACCTTTCCTAGGCGTAATACATTTGTTCCCTGTTTGAACCTGCTTTTCAAAACTAGCAATTTTTGTTCTACCTGCACGAAACTAACAAACATCGTTGGGGGATAGATCTGGATTGTATTGTAAATGACCAGCTTAACATCATCAATTAAATTCAACATTTAAACTTTTCGCTGTAGTTTACCCATTTAACGCTGATATCTTTTGTTGGCATTTCTTCATTTTCAAGCACTAAATAACTTATGTGCTGTTTTGCCTCGAGGTCAAAACTTAGATATTAAAGATTCATTTCCCCTATAACAATATTAAACACTCGCTTTAAAAATTTTGTAATTTCTAAAATCAGTCTGCATCAGATCGAATGAAAAATTATTCCTACCAATGTCTAGTTCTTCTTGAATATATGTATGAGTAACATGCGATTTTCAGCATAATTAGATACTACAGGTCAGCCGTCTCTCAGACACCTACTATAGAACATGTACAGATTGGATTGTCTGCCATTACCATATAATAATAAAATTCCCTATTGGAGTCACACATCTTTTGTCATTCGTTCATTAATTCACTGCCAGACAATGTTTTTCTAACACAGGCCAGCTCATTATTTTCCAAATGGAAATACCCTCCCAATAATAAAAAAAATAATGGGAAATCCCTAATACGTACCATTTTTTAATAGCTTAATTAGAACCTTTTATATTGGCAGGTAAACAATTTTATTGTGAAGCGGCTAAAATGGGTCCATTTTAAATTTATAATTTAAAAACATAAAATAAACGTTAAACATCACTCTTCTGTTGAGTTTCGAATTGAGTGGTTGGTTCTCTATGTATCGGTAAGCAAGTGTATGTGAAGACGAGAATGTCGAGTCAAACGCGCCGAAATTGCAAAATTTCTCCTGACAAATTTTGTTATATTTGTGGAGACTGGTAAAATCACAAGCCAGGCCGTTTTCCGAAATTGTGAAAAAAGCTTACTTTAAATATTTTGGTGTGTTAATTGGGATCAAGATAAGCGGTGGGCTCCCCATGTGTCCTGTGTTAGTTGTAGTGTATCATTGGTGCAGTGGATGAAAGGAAAGAGAAAAAGTGTGCCTTTTGCAATTCCAATGGTATGGCGAGAACCCACCAATCATTCTGACGATTGTTATTTTTGCCCGACAAAGACTGAAGGTTATTTCAAAAAAGGAAAGCACAATATAGAATATCCAAATTTGTAATCTGCCATACGACCTGTTCCTCATAATGCAAATTTGCCAGTGCCGATTACGCCTTTAAATTGGCAAGCTATTGATTTGGGAAATAATGGAGATAACGCATCATCAGGCAGGTCAGAAGAACAGTGCACCGATCCCACTTTTACCACCGGTCCCAGTTCCGGCGAGCCACATTTGATTATTCAAAGTGAACTAAATGATTTATTACGGGATTTGGGGTTATCGAAGCAACAGTCAGAACTTCTGGGTTCTCGTCTTAAGGAATGGAACCTATTGGCCAAAGAAACACAAATTACGAATTTTAGAAAAAGAAATGTTTGCTAAAATCTACAGTATGGAAAATTCGTGATATAGACAGTTTAATGCAGGAACTTGATATTGAACATTCTCCCCGTGAGTGGCGCTGATTCATAGACTCATCTAAATATAGCTTAAAAGCTGTGTTATTGAATAATGGAAATTTAAAACCCTCTATACCAGTTGCCCATTCAGTTGCAATGAAAAAAAATTATGAAAATATGCGCACGATTTTGGATAAAATAAACTACAATAGGTATAAATGGCAGATATGTGGGGACTTAAAAGTTATAGCGATTTTAGTGGGACTTCAGGGAGAATTTACAAAATATTGCTGTTTTCTTTGTTTCTGGGACAGTCGTGCAATAAATCAGCATTATGTAACAAAAATTTGGACAGAAAGAAGCGCATTTCAACAGGGATCTCAAAATGTTAAATTTATACCTCTTGTTGATCCCAAAAATGTCCTTTTGCCTCCTCTTCACATTAAACTTGGGCTGATGAAAAACCTTGTAAAGGCTTTGAATAAAGATGGTGATGGATTTAAATACCTAAGACAAGTCTTTCCCCAGTTAAGTGATGCCAAATTAAAAGAAGGCATTTTTATTGGGCCACAAATCAGAAAATTGCTGGACGATGTCAATTACGGAAAAGCTTACCAGGCAGGAACTCAGAGCATGGAATTCATTTGTAGTATCAGTCATAATGTAGTAAGAAGATTTTTAGGCAAAAATATGGATGAAAATTATGAACAATTAGTTAATTAGATGCCTATAAAGCGCTTGGTGCCAGAATGTCATTAAAAATTCGCTTCCTCCATTCCCATCTGTCACTTTTTTTCCTAAAAATTTGGGAGCTGTTAGTGACGAGCAGGGTGAAAGGTTTCACCAAGATATCAGAGCAATGGAAATTCGGTACCAAGGACGATGGGATCCAGCCATGATGGGAGACTACTCTTGGTTTTTGAAGAGAGAAGATAGGACACCTCATAAACGGAAAAAATAAAGTTTAATTAGTGTTTTAAGTTAATATTTTTCTCGTTTGCTTTTCTCTTATATGTATGGTATGTTTAATAGGCGAAAACTGTAAACATAGTGAATAAGCAGGGTTAAGAATTTTCTGAAATCATTTTTTCTATAGATATTAAGTATGGTAACATTCGATATGGTTCTACAACTCGAACAAGAAAACCCAACTTTCTATTTGTCATTTTCGTATTTGGATAGGTCCATTCTATTAGATTATACTATTTTGATTTGTGTTACAACAATTTTTTTTTGTCGGCCAGTGAATTATTATTAATAATATTGTTTTTCTAGGCGATAGCCAAGTGTAGTCACGATTTCATTGCCACTTTTATTATTAAGGAAATATTAAATGATATTCGTTCTATTCATTTTCAGTGCTCGGTGGTCTCAGATCATGTCTGTAATAAAACATTTAATAGAAAATGATTCCCCCCGCCCAAAAAAAAAGAACATTTCGCAGTAAAAACAAACAAACAATAAAAATAGAAAATGCTCCTATATTTAATAGTCCAATTCAATATAGAAACTGGACGGGGCTGAAGATAGCTGGCACGTATTACGATATTTTTACAAGTTTTGGGTATTTTTTGTTCTTTTTGTAAAGGACCGTACATCCTTGCAGAATATCGAATTGCAATGAATTTGACATATGACACTGACATTCATCAGTTACCTGATAGTGACCACCAAAAGTTAAAACAACGACCATTCAGATGATGTAGATTCTTTTTTTTTTATCTGCATCTATTATAGCCTGCTACTAAAAATGTACAGAACAAACCTGGTACACTAACAAAATTTTCGAAACCCTTGACGAGACATGTGACGGGTCGCAGAGGTAAACGCTGTGGTGGTTAAGCTCTCAAAACATAATTATGCGCAAAATCGAGAAATGGAAAATTTACATTCGAACTGCAGATTTAATTTATTACGACGTATTTAAAACAAGGGTATTTCATTTTATTTGCAAATGCAGAATGCTGTATATGTGTGACCAAAAACAGATAATACCTTCGATAGACGATCCATCCAATATAAGATAAATTAACCCTTAAATGAATGACAAATTTGTATCGTATCGTCCTAACACTGGAACCTGTGGTGGAAGAGGGATCAAAATACAAGAGTTCTAACCACACTACACCACAACTTGTTTAGTTCTCGACGCGCGTTTCGCTAACCAAGTTAGCACCATCAGCAGATGATATAAACTGTTTGTATCATCTGCTGATGATGCCTAATTTGGTTAGCGAAACGCGCGTCCAGAATGTAACAAGTTGTTGTGTAGTGTGGTTAAAACTCTTGTATTTTGATCTGTTGTATCGTATTCCTTAGAGTTGGGATCCATGGAGAGATTTCCGCGTTGCTGACCTCGTACAAGCCCAGAGTTGCCAGGTGGCGGCGTACTGCATCCCATAGGCTGGTTACATTTGTTGATACAGGGTTATTCACGCTCACTGGCATATTAGAAGTATATATAGAACCAATGAATAGATTATTTTGAAAATTTGCTCTGGCAATAGATGAACATAAACTATAATTTCAAAATATCCTCAATTTTCAAGAAAGTGGCGCTTGAAAATTGACATTTTTGACCTGTTAAAGCTCTGTAACTCCCAAACTTAAAATGGATTGCACCTTCCGATCACAGTTTTTAGTTATCTATCTCACACAACTTTCTACTTTGACAGGAAATGCCAAAATTTCACACTTTTTGTCAAACCAGAAATTGGGGTGGAGAAATAGGTAATTAAAAACTAAGATAGAAAAGTGAAATTCATTTCGTTGGCAGTTACTGGGCTTCAAAGGGTCTAAAATCTCAATTTGCAAGCGCCATTTTCTCAAAACAGAGTTGAATTTAGGTATAAGAAAGATAACACCAAAGTGTTACTGGATGTACAGGGCAACACAAAAATGCAATAATATACAGGGCATTCAATTTAAAAGACGGGTTTGGCCTCTGGTTTAAGGCAGAAGCGGCAACACCGTACAATTGAAAATATTTTAAAAAGAGAGTTTATGTTCATCTAAAGCCAGAGCCAAATTTTCAAATTAATTAAATCATAGTTTTCGTATCGTATTTCTAGTCAAGCAGAGGTTTCCGGCAACACCAATTCACATGTTGTTGCGTCCGTGCTAATTAAACTGCGACACGAACAGTGAATGTAGCTAGTTTATTTGTATCTAATGGACTGTCTATTTGAAGGATAGTTGGTCTTTGGTTTCATAAACAGGCAATAAACTGTTAGACAGATGAAACAGATAATCAACATTTTTAGTTTCAAAGTGAATATTTTCATAAGGAAAAGCGATATATATATATATATATATATATATATATATATATATATATATATATATATATATATATATATATATATATATATAATATATATATATATATATATATATATATATATATATATATATATATATATATATATATATATATATATATATATATATATATATATATATATATATATATATATATATATATATATATAATATATATATATATATATATATATATATATATATATATATATATATATATATATATATTTATATTGTATATATATATATATATTTGAAGGATATATATATATATATATATATATATAATAATATATATATACAGATATATATTTATATATATATATATATAGTTTCATATATATATATATATATATATATATATATATATATATATATATATATATATATATATATATATATATATATATATATATATATATATATAAATAGATATTGTAATCGAAGCTTTTATAGATATATATATATATATATATATATATTATATATATATATATATATATATATATATATATATATATATATATATATATATATATATAGAAAATTTTCAGAAACTGGGATATATAAGGAAATATATATATATATATATATATATATATATATATATATATATACAATATATATATATATATATATATATATATTATAAAAAATCGCCAAGGTCAAAGAGTAAGGTACATAATCTTTTATTATTAATTTGATTGATTAAGTTTAGCAGACCCTGCAATTTTTTGTTTGATACAATAAAATAATATTTAGCAAAATTCAAAAAGCAAAAATAATTTCCACCATTTTTTACAATTTTGTTTTTTTCAAGAAATATTTATTTTTTCTATTCTTTAAAATTGTACTTATTAACCTGTAATAAAATATAACCCAACTGTTTTTTATGTATGGAATATTAGAATGTCCAAAAATTAAATTAAGATTAGAATGAAACATATAATGGGTCCTAACACTGAAACCTGTGGTGGAAGATAGATCGAAATACGAGTTCTAACACACTATACCACAACTTGTTACGTTCTGGACGCGCCTTTCGCTAACGAAGTTAGCATCATCAGCAGATCATATAAACTCAATTGTATTGCCTTCCCAAAATGCATAAACCCGGGAAGTCCATGAGACCTATTGTTTCAGCTGTTGGATCACCAACGTAGAATACTTTAAAATGGTTAGTAGAAGAATTCAGCAAATTAAATATCTCGTACGATAACTTTGAGGTTACTAACTCGTTAGAATTCTTAGATAAAATTAAGAATATTCACTTAAAAGAAGGTGAAATTTTAATATTTTTCGACGTAAGCTCATTGTTTCCTAGTGTACCCATACCACTAGCTTTAGAGTACCTAAAGGAACTACTTGAATTCAATAATTTGAAGAAAGAAAGTATTGATGAATATTTGCTTCTCACAAAATGAATCAAAATTTTTTAGTTTAACAATAAAGATTATAAACAACTTGAGGGAACTGCGATGGACAATTGCTTATCTCCATTCCTTGCAAATTTGTTTATGCGTAGATTAGAAACCCAATTCCAAAAAGAACTCAAGTATTTCCCAAGTGTGTGGTATAGATACGTACACGATATTATTTGCAATTTTTGATACTCAAACAGAAAATTTGGACTCTTTCTTAGAAACATTAAACAACAAATATCCTTCTATTAATTTTACGTACGAAAAGAAGAACAATGGGCAATTACCTTTTCTCGACACGTTAGTTATTAGAAATAACGATAAATTAGAATTTTATATTTATAGGAAATTTACTAATACTGATAGGTATGTAACATCCGACTCATTTCATTACCGTCAACACAAAATGGCAGCATTTCATTACTTAACTCATAGGTTAGTCAATTTTCCATTAAGTAAAAAACGTTTTAACAATGAAATGAATCGAATTAAAAATATAACTAAAAGTAATGGACATAATGATAATTTTGTACATACATTAGTAAATAGACATAACCATAAGAAAATGTTAAAAGATGTAACTACTCTTCAAGCACCTGAGGCTCCCAATAAGTTCATAGTAATCCCATATGATCCCCGCTGTACGAGAGGTCTAGAACAAGTATTTAAAAACGTAGGTTTTAGAGTAGCCTACAAAACGAAGAACAGTTTGAAAAATCTCCTTGGAAACCCCAAAGACAAAGTCGACTTGAAGGAGAGGAGTGGCATCTATGAAATCAGCTGTAATGATTGCGATCTAAAATATGTTGGGCAAACTAAACGCTCCACAAACATTCGTTTTAAAGAACACATGGCACAGTTAAGATACGGAAGAACAGAAAAGTCAAGCCATGCCCAACATGCTTTGGAAAACAACACCAAATAGGAACAAATAAACTTAAGTTAATTAAAAATGTATCTAATAATAGATTATTGGATGCATTTGAGAGTATAGAAATAGTTAAATGTGGTAAGAAAGCACTAAATAAAGACAGACGGCTTATTCCCTATAAAACCCTCTATTGCTTACTTAGCAACGGTGTAGTCGGGTGCACAGTTACTTTAGTTTATATCATCTACTGATGATGGTAACTTGGTTAGCGAAACGCGCGTCCAGAACGTAACAAGTTGTGGTGTAGTGTGGTTAGAACTCTTGTATTTGGATCAAAACATATAATAGCAAACATTTTCGCTACCATGTGTCCAAAATAATCTTAAATTACTTTCTAGACAACCTGTATATTCTATATAGAATATGGGTGTTAAAAACTATACAAAAAAATAAAGACTTTAATAAAAAAAACAATTTGTAATTTTAGAAACGATTATTTTAACGTATCCTGTACAGTAGATTTCTTAATGTAAGGTCTTTATATAACAAGTGGTCAAAAAGATGTTTTTTTTTAATGATGTGTGCCATTTACATAAAGCACACGAGTAAAAAAAACGCTGATTAGCCAAGAATTATATACAATATTTTTTGTGACTGATCATTAGGTGTCAACATTTTAGAATTTAAAAGTGTTAAGAGAGCACAAGAATTCTTGAATTTTCGTAAAGTTGTTGCCGAAAGTGTTTGGAACTGTAAAAAAAAGTGACAGAGGTGCAGTTTGAGCATTGGTACGATGAATTTTATGAGGATTTGTACTATTCAAGAATGACGTCATTTAAAGCTTGGGTTCTAAATAGAGGGTTTTTGGGGTAAAATACTTAAGAATTGATTGAGTTATAGCCGCGTAGAGCTCTTTCTGGTATTGGTGAGTATTAAGAAGGGTTTTAATGTAAAATTAAGTGTATTTTATTTTAGAAAGAAAATGTATACGGGGTAGTGTTCTTAAGGGAAACACGATGTTGTAAATATAAAAACAGAACTTTAAAAATTGTAAAAAACCTTTTTAGATTAATTTAATTATTTAAATTTGTTCGTTATATTATAATGTTACAAAAAACTGAGATTCTAACGCCCTTTTTAATCTGTAAAATAATTTCTTTATTCAACATGTTAAATAAAAATCGTATTTCACCTTACATAAAGACGATTTTTGTTTCTCCGTAACAGTTATAAAAATAATACTTTAATAAAAGGCGATAAAAAACTAATTTAATTCCAATAAAATTTGATACAGACCTACGAAAAGTTCGTTTTAAATATATCTTCTCCTTAAGAAAAGTCCAAAATCTTTGATTATCCGTTTCATCTAACTCGTCGTTTACTAGGTTCAATTTTTTTCCAATTAAATATATAAAATTAATGATATTTTCGAGTAACTAAACAATATCTATTCAAAACAATATAAAGAAAAAGTTGTATTAGATAATTCTGCAAATCATGTGATCTATGGCATTTGACAGAACCGTTCATCATAATTTTTAAACATCTTTATTCTTTTCAAAACATTTAGGAAGATAGAGAGCTGCATTCTACAATAGATGGAAAAAAGGATCATATTAATAATCTATTTAAAAAGAAAATATTTTTACACAGAAGTTAAAAAAGAAAACAGTCCAAATGATTTATTTGTTCAATAGTGTCGAGTTTGAACTGTGGTACCATAACCAAAGGCCATATGTTAGTTTTTGTTGGAAATATAATACCACCACCTTTACCAAAGTGCAATTACCAAAAAAAAAAAAAGAAATGCAGATAGTATGAAAATACTGGATTACTCTATGTCATGTCACGAAAAAACAAGCATGAATTTCACGTCCTCATAGAAAAAAACAACCATGCAAATAAATAATTTATTTAAAAAATATATGATTGACTATATATACACCTAGGTTAGCTATAGTATATATATAGTCTGTCGATGATCTACATACAAAGAAACTTAAAACAAATATTCGAATCAAAAACGTTTAAATAATACTTAACACAAGTATGTTTGTACTAAAATAGTAAAATACTTAGTAGTCCAGTCAATGAATGCCCAAATAAGGGGTGAATAGAGCATGGAGGGGGGCAGAGTACTTGGAGTACTTACGAGTCGCTAACTCAGAAACTACTCGTCCTACAGATAAAACTTTACTTTCTTCTTTTCAAGGACATGAAATTTTCCGTCCTCAAAGATCAAAATTGGTGCAGTCATTTAAGCGCAATCGATAGTCAATCTTTCAACGGCCGTAACTCAAAAACGGCTACTTCAAACGAAAAATGTCATAATGAAAGTTGTAAAGCATTAAACATTATTAAAACAGCCCTAAGATACAAATTAAAAGACTTTTTTTTCAAATCAAATTATTTTTGAACCCCAAATTTGCAAACAAGTTTTGGTGTCAGAAGAAGAATGTGGGGCTAAAAGATGTTATTTGGCTGGTTCTACGATAGGGAGAGATTTTCAGGCCCTACCTGGAGTCACAAAAGAACCCTTCTCCCTCTCCAGATGTTGACCTACTTGCTTTTGAAATGAGATTTTGGGAAATCATCTATTATTTACTTCTATAAAGCCTTATGAATGTACTGAAAATACTGTGATTTTATAATTTAAATAATAGTTTATTGTTTTAATGATGGTTTTATCGACGAACCTGAGCTAACCTAACACCTAACGAGATAGATCCACCTTACAGGACATATTTTGTTAAAAAAAAAAAAAGTTTTAATATAGGCTCGGAATTTTGTTGACGCTTTCTTTATAATATAGATGTATTCTCTTTTTTATATTCAGAATCTGATTTCCTAGGAAAATCAATATAATGAGGAATTTTCGCTAAAACAATTTTGCCTTTTTATGTTCAGAAAAGTATTTGGAATGACAAACAAAGCAAAATCTCCATGTAACAAATTTCCGCAGAAACATTTTTGCATTTTTATGTTAAGAAAAATGTTCAAACTGCAAATTAAAGCATTTTTTTATGTAACTGATTTCAAGTAATCTAAAGTGTAAAGAATTTCCTCGAAATATGGAAATAAAAAATGTCCGCAGGAAGATTTTGGCATTTTTATGTTCAGAAAAATATGTGGAGTGGCAAACAAAGCAAACTTTTATGTAGCTGATTTCAAGTATTGTAAAGCAAAGTTTTTATGTAACTGATTTCAGGTATATTAAAGAGTGAAAAATTATGCATTTCCGCATGAAAATTCTTATTTTCCGCTACTAAAAGAAGCTTCTAGAAGACATAAAACTAGTTGGTTGCCTTACAACTGATTTCAGGTAAACGAAAGTTCTGGTTTTTAATTTGCATCTTGAGCAAAATTTAAATTTCAGGCACTTTCATGAATCAAAATTTGATGCTCCACATCTTTCATTATAAGATATTTTTCATTTCGAGTAGCCGTTTTTGAGTTACGGGCGTTGAAACTTGAGCGAAACTTAATTTTTGTCCAAATTGGTAAAAACTGCCAAACTTTGAAGATCGATTGCGCCCAAATAACTGAATCAATTTTGATATTTGAGGACGCAAAAATGTATGCTCTTTAAAAAAAGAAAGTACACTTTTTTCTGCAGGACCAACAGTTTCTGAGGTATAGACAAAAAAACAAAAAATTCAAAAATGTCGGCCCTTTTGAGCCCCCCTGCGGCCGCCTCACCTCGTAGACTCCAGGACTTTTGAAATATTTACCTCCTAACTATCCCAAATACATCTCTGAAGTCAAATATGCTGCCCCCTTCCACGCATTCCATAATCATTCATTGACTGGACTATGAGACAGTAAAATTGTTAAGCGGTTTGAAAAATAAATATTACAATAGTTTATGTAAATAACAATAGCCACAACCAATTAAGAACATGCATTTTGTGTTAAACAACGGATATTTATTTACAGTATACATTTCCAACAAAAAAATGTTTGGCAAAAATTCAGAAATTACACTGAAAAATAACAACAATATTGTGTACAAATATTTACTTCTTAAATAAATAACTAGCGCGTAACAAATACATGTAATTTTTGAATTTTTTGGTAAATATTTTTAATCTTGATTAAAGTGTTTGGTACATTCTCTTAAAAAATATATCTTAGTGTAAAACATTACTAACTATTTGTGATTAGAAAGCAATAAAATACTGATTAAACGACTTTTCAACTGTCACTTGGAAGACCTGCTTGACTCGTACATTGAGATCAGTCTTGTAGAAATGCTACTCTTAGATTAAGAAACGTTAACGGATTTACCTAAGGTATTTCAGGAAGACCTAAAAGTTGCCAAAAGTACCTCCCCAGGTTACTGTAAAAAAGTATTGCCTAGCAGCTGATTAAGCTATACCGGTAAAAAATATAATATGGAAGTGTTCAAAAAACTTTTAGATTTAAACATTACTTAATTCTTTTTTTAAGTCATATGCATATGCAAGGTGATCCAGATAACTCTTTAAATGCTTCAAACAAAAGTTGTTTGAATAGAAGTATTTTATCAGTTTATTTTTAAACTGTGAAATATATTTTTAGAAATATTTATAATCAACAGCAAAAGTTATGGTACGAGCGGGGATCGAACCCGTACCTCTGGATAACTAGTCCATCGTTCTAACGAATAGCGCTATCGGACTACTGATAAGCAATTCCTTAGAACTTGATATTCAAACCCACCAGTATCATAACTTGACTTATACAGGCATATCTAGGGGTTCGCGATACCGAGACCGAAACTGAATCAGTCTCAGTCTCGGTCTCGGAAAATGTTTACGGTCTCGGTGGTCTCGAAAACATTATTTTAAAAATAATAATTGTTCGCCTAAATGTTATTTAGACAAAAGTACAGGGTTTTTTTTTATATATTGCCACCCCCCTTATCTTTTTTATTTGACATTTTAGAAAAATGTGTCCCAAATGAAAGTTTAATGGTTTCAAATGAATTTTTATGAAAACATTTTTTTTCATATACAGGGTGTTACAGAAAGTCTGGGCGTGGTCCAAGTTTCTTATTTCAAATAGGCACCCCATTTTTTTATTGAATTTTCGGATTCTCCTGAGAATGTTACACATTTTTTATAAGGGATATTCTATACTTAAATCTAAAGCCTAAAGAGATATTGTTATTTTTTGAAAACTATTATGTAAAACAGGTAAACATTTTTCTGGTCGTAAACTGGTCATTGACGGTGACTGTTTTACTGTTTGGTAGACTTTCTGTCAATTTCTGGATAAAATGTCACATTTCCGATGAGGACAAATCCGACAACCTTCGCATAGCTTATGAGAATAACGAAAATACACAGGCAACCAGAACAGAAATCACCATCTTCCAACGAATCGCCATCTAAACAAACATTTTTTGAAATATCAGACGTGGATTTTTTTCCTTCTACGGGGTATTCCAAAAACATCGAATTTTGGAAATATGCATATGAATCTAATTAAGGCAACACATGTTTTTAAAAAATATATGTATAATATTAACGAAAACAGAAAAGAATATTTTAAAAACTACACACAGCGTCAAAAAACTTGGACCCCTTCATAAGTCGCAATGCAAATAAGCTTTCCTCAAGACCGCGTATCTTCAGTAATAAATGAACCAACGAAGTGATTGAAAAATGATTATGTCAACGAATAGCGGGACTACCACTTTTAGTTAACTGAGCCATGATATTGTAATCAGCAAGCTAATAAGGAGAGTTTAATTTTTTTTAGCCAGGCCTCCCATTTAATTTGCATTAGGTCCTGTGTTGAGAAACTTTTAAACACTCTGTAGAGCGTTCTAATTACAATAGAATATTTCATGTGGCTAAAAGTGGCAGCCCTGCTATTCGTTAACATACACTTTTTTTAATCACATGGTTGGATCATTTATTACTCAAGATACAAGGTCTTGAAACGGAGCATTTTTGCATTGCGTCTTATGAAGGGGTCCAAGTTTTTTGACGCTGTGTTTATTACAAAAAACTACATATTATTGCTGAATATGTCCACCATTCATTTCAATACAATTTGTATAATCTGCTTCGATTTTATTAATCGCATTAATAATGAATTGTGCATGATTATTGTTTAAATCCTCAATGGCTTCAATTATTCTCCTTCTTAAAACCTCTATATCTTCCGTGGGAGTTTCATATCTTTTATTCTGCAAAAATCCCCACAGAAAAGAGTCAAGAGGTGTTAAGTCGGGACTATTGGGCGGCCACCGAATCGGTCCAGTCCGACAAATCCACGTTTCAAAATTTTGATTTAAAAAATTTAGGACCGCAAAAACATTGTGTGGTGGGGCTCCATCTTGTTGCCAAATAATTTGGTTGTATTGACGGAGGGGTAAGTCATCCAAAATAGGTTCCAGATCATTATTTAATAAATTTAGATATTTTTCTCCATTTAAAGATCCATCAATGAAAATCGGTCCAATAATTTTGTTGTGAAGGAGCCCGCACCACACATTTAAAGTTTTCCGACCTTGGGTTTTAATTTCACGCATGGCTCGAGGGTTTTCCGTTGCCCAAAATCTAACATTTTTCCGGTTGTGAATCCCGGCAGTACTAAAGGCGCATTCATCTGACCATAAAACTTTTTGAAAAATATTGTTATCTTCATCTTTCATCAGCAACATTTCCTGGCAAAACATGGTTCGTTGGTTTTTCTGATCTTCAGTTAATTTCTGGCCGGGTAAAATTTTGTATGGGAAATATCCATGCTTTTTTAATGTCGAATAAATTTTGAAAATAGATTTATTAAAAAAAATTGATGCGTCTTTTAAGGCTGCATTTGGATTTTCTGAAAATAAATAATATTTGCGTAAGTTACTTTATATCCTGTGGGTAATTTCTATTAACCTACCTTGAAAAAATAATAAAATATTTAATTCCTCCTCCTCATTAATAACCGCAGTACGTTTTTTTCTTTTAACAGTCATTCGATTTCGAAAGCCAAGTTCAATATTTTTGAAAGTTTTTCGAGATGGAATAGCTCGCATGGGGAAAAGCCGCTGATATTCTCTTCTTGCCGCGCAAGCATTGTTATTATTCTTGTAGAAAATGCGAAGAATATCACATCTTTCTTCGTCAGTGTAATGCATCTTTTCAATGAATTGACAGAACGACAGATCACCGTCAATGACCAGTTTACGACCAGAAAAATGTTTACCGGTTTTACATAATAGTTTTCAAAAAATAACAATATCTCTTTAGGCTTTAGATTTAAGTATAGAATATCCCTTATAAAAAATGTGTAAAATTCTCAGGAGAATCCGAAAATTCAATAAAAAAATGGGGTACCTATTTGAAATAAGAAACTTGGACCACGCACAGACTTTCTGTAACACCCTGTATATGAAAAAAAATGTTTTCATAAAAATTCATTTGAAACCATTAAACTTTCATTTGGGACACATTTTTCTAAAATGTCAAATAAAAAAGATAAGGGGGGTGGCAATATATAAAAAAAAACCCTGTACATGGAAGCCTACGTTCGAAACCCAGAGTTTTTCCAATCTTAAAAATTTAATGCAAAAAACCCAATGTTTGAACATTTCAGTAAAGTAGAAAAAATGTAGGTATATTTATATAAAAAATTATTCCAAAAATCTATAATTCGAAATGATGTTGCCAACAGATGGAATCAGTAAATGAAGATATACGGACAATAGTAGATGTAAGTTATGGGACACCTTATCCGTGTTATTATAATAACCTTCATTGTTCTCACTTAGGCAAGCCAACCTTGAACCAGGGAACAAGCAACAGCGTTGTCCGTCGCCGAGATGCTTTTTGCGTGTGAACCAAGTAGTTTAGTTTAGAATCAGATCTTGAACTGTTAAGATTAATTTTGGAAATAAAAATTGTTTTTAAAAACGGGTTTTACAGAGTTTAACATTTAAGTGGCGCAGTCGGTAGGATTGGTCAAAACGGCATCAAGGGACATAATACCGGTTTGTTTTAACAATTAAAAGACCAATCGAAAATTCGAACATTTTTTTTTATACCATCGCGGTGTATAAAAAAACTCTCTAAGTCGTGATATAAGTGTCCAGCTAGGCGAAAGGGATAAGTAACCTAGTGAGAAGAGTTCCTGAAGGAAAATCAGTGCTCTTGGATTATTTCATGGAGATTTTGATGCTAACGCTGTAAGTGCTCTTATAGAGGCCCCCGTAGTAAATCTAGTAGTACATCTAATTCTGATTCTGACTCACCCCTCTTGAATCGTTCAAGAAAAAGTAGATCACGTTCGAGATCTCCAATTACAAAAAATTTTGAAGAAAATAAATTTCATAAAGAATTAAATTTTATTGAAACTTCTTTAAGCCAAATTAGAATAAAAATGGCACCCCCAACATTAAAATCTGAATATTTAAATATGATCCCAGATTTTTGTGGTGAAGCAGAGCTTCTCCCTAGATTTTTTAGAGATTTGTCAAAAATTAGTAACGAAATTTTACGATACTGAGGATGAGGATAATTTTCAAAATGAATATCTCATGTCTAGTATAATTTCAAAAATTAAAGGTGAAGCTGCCATTAATATTTCTTCTTGTGTAATACGAAAATTCGATGACCTAAAAACATCTCTTATTCACGCATATGCGGATAAAAGAGATTTATTCACTTTAGCTCTTGAATTGGCAGACTATAAGCAACAACAAAACGAATCTCCTTTCGAGTTTTATTATTAAGTATTTGTTGAATTCTTCAACAAATACTTAATTTAATTTGTTCTTATATTACAACACACAGCGCAAACAATGCATGTTTGATACTTAAAGAATACCATAATGCGTTAGCTTTAAGAGTATTACTTAGAGGCCTCAAAGATCCCATTGGCTCCTTAATGAGAACCAAAAATCCGCATAATTTGAATGAAGCTCTTGGCATGTTAACGAATGATTTTCAATTAGAATCATGTCAAAATAAAAACAAAGCGCCAAATAAACCATCTACAAGTTTTCAAAATAAGAATAATAATAATTCCCACACACAAATTGTGCGAAGGAATTATCCGTTTCAATTAGCTCATTTTAACAATCAAGGCAATGTTGCTCATTTCAATCGCAATAACCAAAACTTATTTACAAGTCAAAATAATTTTACCCCTAGACCAGGTCCAAGTGTGTCTGTTAACAATCAAAATGTTTTCGGTGGAAACCAAAATAAAAATTTAAATTTACCTAAACCAACACCCATGAGCATTTCAACAGTAAATACTTTCAGGCCAAATCAAAGCAATCAAAATTTTAGACAACCCAATCATAATTTTAGAACAAATTCCCAAAATTTTAGGCAAACAAATTCAAGGCCTAATTACGTAGTAGAAGAATTGTATAATATCGAAGACCAACCAGCGGAATATTCAGAAGAGTATTTAGAGGATGAAAATACTGAACTAATTGATCAGTTTTTTCACCCATCAGCCTCGGAAACAAATATACCGGAAATAACGGAAATTGTGGAGAACCACAACCCCCAAAATTCGAACTAATGAACCTGTATATAAACGATAGCAAACTACCGTTTATTATTTTCCCAGAAAACAACTTAAAAGTTTTAATCGATACGGGAAGTACAAAATCTTTTATACGACCTGAAATTGCTCAAAAATATTATAAAAATTCAATAAAAAAGGATCCATTTAAAATTTTTACAGCACACGGTACATCTATAGAAAACTTTAGCGCTGTTATACCTTGTCCAAAAATATTCGGGAAAAACAAAAAGTGTTTAAAATTCTATCTGTTTAATTTTCTTAGCCAATTCGATTGTCTATTAGGAATAGATAATTTAAAATTATTAAATGCTAATATTATTCTCGATAAAAATATACTAGTTACACCTGAAAGTCAGGCAAATATATTGTACCACGAAAGTAGGAACGTTGTCTCTAATAACATCATATTACAACCTCGCTGTGAGCAAGTAGTTAAGATAAGAGTAAATAATATTGAAAACGGTGACGTTATTATACCATATATGAAAACATGTGGAGTGGAAATACCGGAATGTGTGACGCGTGTAAATAAATACGAGGCAATATGTATTATTTTAAATCCCTCTGAAAATTCAAAAAAACTCGGAGTTTTAGAACCAATCGATGTTATTGATTTTAATCAATTTGAATGTAGGGACCAGATTAATTCTAATTTAAATCAATATTACACGGAAAAATTTAGGTTCGATATTTCAAAAATTAGGACTGAACATATGAATCCTGAAGAGCGTTCAGCTATCTTAAACCTAGTTAAGGAATATTCTGATATCTTTCATATCGAAGGAAATCAATTGACCTTTACTAACGAAGTCAAACATTCTATTAAGACTAAAGACGAAATACCGGTGTATACAAAGTCGTACAGGTACCCTGAAATACACAAAAAAGAAGTGCATAAACAAATTCAAGATATGTTAGACCAAAATATCATAAGACCTTCTAGTTCACCCTGGTCTTCACCGATCTGGGTAGTTCCCAAAAAAATGGATGCATCAGGAAATCGGAAATGGCGAATTGTGGTAGATTATCGTAAATTGAACGATAAAACGATAGGAGATCGATATCCGCTACCAAATATTGCCGATTTACTCGATAAATTAGGCAGATGCCAATATTTTTCAACCCTGGACCTAGCGTCGGGATTCCATCAAATAGAAATGGCCGAAGAAGACATACAAAAGACAGCGTTCAATACTGAGCAAGGCCATTATGAATATCTGCGTATGCCTTTTGGCTTAAGAAATGCACCAGCAACTTTCCAAAGGGTAATGGACAATATCTTGAGAGGTGTTCAAAATGAAAGATGTTTAGTATATCTTGATGATATTATAATATTCTCTACAAGCTTACAAGAACACATACTAAGGCTTAGAGAGGTATTTGAACGCCTAAGAACTGCAAACTTTAAGATACAGCTAGACAAGTCAGAATTTCTTAGAAAGGAAGTGGCATATTTGGGACACATCGTAACACCGGAAGGAATAAAACCAAATCCCGATAAAATACGCGCTATACAAAAATACCCAATTCCTAAAAATCCTAAAGAATTAAAAGGCTTTCTCGGTCTATTAGGCTACTACAGAAAATTCGTCAAAGACTTCGCAAAACTCACTAAACCATTAACAAAACGGTTAGAGAAGGACGCTATTATCAATGTAAAAGACCCCGATTATATCAGCTGTTTTGAATTATGTAAACAACTATTATCTAATGAACCCATATTAAAATATCCTAATTTCGAAGAATTGTTTATACTGACAACAGACGCAAGTAATTTTGCGTAGGAGCCGTATTGTCACAAGGAAAAATTGGGTCAGATTTACCAGTGGCGTACGCTAGCAGAACACTTAGCGAATCGGAAATAAATTATTCAACGATCGAAAAAGAATTATTAGCAATAGTGTGGGCGACAAAATATTTCCGACCATACTTATTCGGACGAAAATTTAAAATCGTTACAGACCACAAACCACTACAATGGCTGTTTTCTCTGAAAGAACCAAATTCCAAGTTGGTCAGGTGGAGATTAAAACTTGAAGAGTTTGACTATGAGATTATATACAAAAAAGGTAGCCTGAATAAAAACGCAGATGCCCTATCTCGTATAGAACTCAACCTAAACGAAACAGGACCATCGAAACTAATACAAGACATTTTCGGATATATGTATAGTATAATAAACTCTCAAGAACTTTTCCATGAAATTGCAAGAATCGCATTTCACTACAAAAATTCTTTACCTTACGACCTAAGATACGAAAACATCTTAAATTTCGAATCCCTTCTAAAAATGAATTGCAAAATAGACTTTAATTAAATTACTTATTTCTTGTCCATTCCTATCGATTTTGATAATGAATTTAACTTATTCTATATACTGCCTATTCCTTCAAAACAGGACTCAGAATTTTTCACAATAGTACCAAATACTAATTATATACTCCAAAACAAAAACGACGGTTCAATAAAGCCTCTATTCGACAAGTGCACTAAAGGTAAATGGTATCATTGTCCAAAAAATAACATGGCTAATTACAGAGCACTTTGCGAAGAAAATATTCTAGTCAATCAAAATTCGAGTAATTGCGTTTTTGTCAAACTCAAAATACCCGAAAATCACATTGAACAAATTTTTGAAATAAACCAGTATCTTGCAGTCTTTCCAATAGAGGAAAAAATCGAAGTCGAATGCAAAAAGTCTATAGACACATATTCGCTTAAAGGGATTTTCCTTATCAAAAAGGACGTTTGCAAAATATCGTTTAGGAGCAAAGAAATTTCATTTCAAGAAGCAAGTAACGGAAAACCTTTAATTATCGACTTTAACCTGCAATTAGGGAAACAAAAACATGGTAGCCCAAAATTTGAAATAGACCTTAAAAAATTAGATTTTAAGGGTATACCTGCAAATACCATTATACCAATTGCGGATGAAGAACCGGTCCAACTTCACATTCCTAGCATCTGGACAATCATCCTGTATGTTTCCATAATAGCCACTATTATATACTTGGTACTAAAATGGAAGAAAAGAAGAAACCCAGCCGTGGTGCAAGAAGCCAAGTCAGAAGAAGTAGCGAAGAAAATCAGCCTCCCAGGGGATGCTTCCTTCTAAGGGTGGAGGAGTTATGGGACACCTTATCCGTGTTATTATAATACCCTTCATTGTTCTCACGTAGGCAAGCCAACCTTGAACCAGGGAACAAGCAACATCAGCGTTTTCCGTCGCCGAGATGCTTTTTGCGTGTGAACCAAGTAGTTTAGTTTAGAATCAGATCTTGAACTGTTAAAATTAATTTTGGAAATAAAAATTGTTTTTAAAAACGGGTTTTACAGAGTTTAACATTTAAGTTGTATCAAAAAAAATATCACATATCCCTTGTTCTTTGGACATCAACAGAAAGACCACACATAACTAGAGTTACTTAAACAACCATCCACAGAACAATAATTATTTGACATTTCGAAAGATATACAAATGGAATAAGATATATTAAACACAAAATAAGGACACACTGTATAATGCTGTCGAACTCATGCAAGCAACGTGCTGGGCATTCTAGGGTCAGACGTTATAATTCAATAGGTAGAAAATGATCGATGGCTAAGTAAAACACCCTTAGGTATTCTGTAAACTTTGCTATTTTGAACCAAACTTTTATTACTTTGATGCGTATTTACTTTCTTAACCAGGACCGTTCTTAGGGGTTTGCACGTTGTGCTTTCACAAAGGCGGCTATGGTTCATAATACTACTTGTGAATCAACTATTTTTGTTCTTTGGTAAATTAACTATACATTTTAAAAGTGGAGTAGATTTCAAAAGTAAATTTATTCATTAAACAAATATCTACTTGTTCAATTTTTCGCCTGAAAGATCAATCTATAGCCTTTTTTGAGAAAATGTACAGGTATAAATATTATATTGTGCCTGCTGAATCACCAATAATATCAAGTTCCTGAAGCGATGATAACTATGAGATCGATTATACATCACTATTTAAAAAAAAGAAATAATAAAATATTTGCAATTAAAGCGCGCTCCAACGGGTACAGATATTTTAGAAGAAACAATTTCCAAATTTAGCCAAAATGACAAAAAATCTTTTGTCTATACAGGCGACCTCTGTAGTAGTAGAGCGTTTATTTTCACAAGCAGGGTTAATTGATACAAAACTAAGAAGCATGTTAAATGAAACCTCAAACAAATGCTTATTATGTATTCATTCATGGTATAAAAGTAACTTGAAAAATGAAATTATAAAATATTAGTTTAAAATTTCAGTAATATTTTTAGGTTTATTATATAGGTTGAAATAAAATCTAAAAATATGCTTATAATGTATGTTTAGAAATTTAAATTTTTACTTTGTTATTATAACAGTTCTTATTTTTCAAGCGTATTAGTTGAATTAGCTTTATTGATAATCTATTTAAAATTCTAAGCCAAATTCTACTTTGTGTTTTGTTTGTTGAAAATCTTGTCCGTATGTATATGTATTATTTTTATTATACACATAGAGTTAAAAATTTTATATCATTCATTATTTTCAAATACAAACAAAATCAATACAAAAATATTGTTCTATAAAACACGTACCTTCTTTAATTAGCAAGCCATCGAAGCGATTAAAGAAGGAAATGTTAAGAAAAATATTCATTGATTTTTTTAACAATTTTTTGTTTATTTTAAGTCGGAAAATTTTTAAACAAAAATCACCACAATTACTTCGTCTGTTGGAGACTTTACCGTATCTATACTATATAAGAATATGATATTGCGATGTTTTTAGTTGTTACAGTCTATATTAATTATTCAACCAAAAAACTAAACATTTTTGGATTTTAGTTACTTTCAATAATTAAACATAAAAACCGATTATAAATTTATAAAGATCACAATATCAAAATCTTATATAGTAAAGTGGTGATAAAGTGTCTCTCTTTGAGAACAGGGTAGCAATTTACGGTTTTCGACATGTGAAGTGGAATTTCGCTACTAGAATTTCTAAATTTGGGAAATTCTTTTTTTATGGTTATTTATATCGTTTTTTAAATGATTATTTCACTAGTATCATTGTTATAAGAACATATACAATGCTAGTATAATATAATTGATTATGGAAAAATTATTTCTTGCATCAATTAACTTGCCCCAAACATATTATTTGAATTATTTTGTCAAAACAAATAACAAATCAACATTAGTTATTTTGCTACTTCAATTTGAGATCGAGACCGAGAGTCTCGAAAGGTAAGTCTCGGTCTCGGTCTCGTTTCGAGACCGAGACCGATACCGAGAGTAGTCTCGTGGTCTCGCGAACCCCTAGGCATAACGTAAAATTATAAATGTAACAATATGGACGGTACTTAATAACGATGTCAGATTTGACGACCAGTCAGAAAGAATTTTAGAATATTTGGCAAGATCAACAATGGTTATGACTGGTGGGTTGAATATGTACAAGTTCTACCGAATTGCTTATCAGTGGTACGATAGCGCAATTGGTTAGAGTGGTGGACTAGTGATCCAGAGGTGCAGGTTCGATCCCGGCTCGTACCATAACTTTTGCTGTTCATTATAAATGTTTCTAAAAGTTGTTTGATTCCATCTGCTTTTTATACGCTCATATTTTGATGAATACAGGATGTCATCAAAGCAATGCAAAAGCCAACTTTGTTCTCTTAAATATACCATACTTTTTAATGTTTTTGAATTTTATATTAAATTTTGCATATGCATATTTTTTTATAATATACCCCATGTATCAAAAAGTTACGATTTCCGAAATATGGAAGGTTTTAGAAATACGAAATACTACAATTTTTCGGACAAAATTGCGTACCTATTTAGATATCTGCTGCTAACTAGAGATAAAGTTTCATTTTTTAAATGTCATAACATTGATGTTTGAAGTCTAATTTACTAATTGATCCATTTTTATTTTGTGCTAATAATTAAAAATGAGCTATTTGATTGCTGAAAAATTCAAAATGGTCGAGCTTTATTTCAAAAGTTATCTGGACCACCCTGTACACATTTGGCACTTTTCAATATATGAAATGTTACGCAAATCCCATCTACCATTAATATGTACAGGGTCTTCCATTGAAGAGGAAAAACGTATTTCTCAAGAAATTCAAAACAGCCAATCGATGTGTTTTAGCTTGGAGAATTCGAAAATCGTAATAAAAAATAAATGAATGAGAAACAAAAGACTTACTCCAAGGATGTTGCGTTTTTTAAACAGAATACCCTATATATTATTACATTTTTGGATTCTATGGTCAATTCTAAGCGCTTTTTTATTAAGGGTACCTGCTATATGTCTATCTTCAACTGTTTTTGATTTATTGATGTTTTAAAATTGTCATTTTTGCTTCTTTGAGCCGTCATAGCAATTGAACGGTTGGACCCAGAGCAATCCGAGAATATTTCAAACCATTAAATTTCAAGGGAGAAGTTCCGTTCATGTTTGGTGTGGTGTTAAAAATAACAAAATTTTGGGTCCAATATTTTAATAATGAATCAGTAAGTGGTCCACGATATCATGATTTCCTTCAAAACCAAATTGAAAACCTTTTGGAAGAATTGCCCTTGGAGGAATATCGGATTTTTTTTTGGCAAGAAGACGGGGCTCTTCCACATGCCACGCGTGATGTTAGAGACTTTTTGAACCGACGCACGCCATAATGAATGGATTAGAAGGAATGGATCCATCGCTTGGCCAGCCAATAGTGCTGATCTTTCACTTTTGGATACCTTTCTTTGTGGGCATCTCAAGAACGTGGCAAACCAAAGTAGAAACGAAAATATTGATGAAATTATGGAAAAAAATTGTGAACGGAATTAATAGAGTTAATCAAGAAAATGAAATTATAACAGCAAGTTATATAGCAAAGAGGACACCAATGTTGCTTCTAGAATAATGGGGTACACATTGAGCATTTAAATTATTAGTTATTATGTTTTGTTACTTTAGTGTTAATATTAACTATTGTTTTTTTGTTATGTAATGATTTAGTTTTTTCAAATAGGTTTTTAATCCTTATAATTATTTTTACGGATATATTTCTATGAAAATTGGCAATATATGTTCTCCTTGCTTCACTGGCGTTTTCATGACACTTATAACACAACGTTACAATCTGTAGTTTTTCATTTAACGAATATCTCATTACGGCAAATAAATATAATATCTACTACGTCAAAATTACAGTGATTTTGAAGTAAGGTAATCACCTGCATCACCTACATTTCATATAAATATATTCAATTAAATAGGTAGCAAAATAATTTCCGTTTTTTTGTTTGACTGACATCATAAGATAGCTTATTAAAAACTAAGATAGGAATGTGAAAGTTATTTTGCTCTAGGTGCAATCGTTCAGGTGCTATGCCGTCTCGAAGATGCAAAAATGTGAATTTTCAAAGATCAATAAATCAAAAACAGTTGAACATAGACATATAAAATCCTTCTGTTTCTCGTTCAATTGATTTTTTGTTGCGATTTTCGAATTCTTCCAGCTAAAATACATCGATTGGCTATTTTGAATTTCTTGAGAAATATGGTGGAAGTCAAAAAAATACCGTTTTTCCTCCTCAATGGAAGATCCTGTACTTATCTAAAATTGACACATGCTGTATATTTAACTTTATTTGAAAATTAACAAAACCTTGCCATAAGAGCCGATTTACTTCTTTTCTTTGTCTACTGACTCCCTCAAATGTTAGAATGATAACTCTTGCTTTCTCTCAATCGCCATCTTCGTCTCCAACTCCATATCTCTATCTACATCTCTCTATCTCCGTCTCTTTATATCACTCTTGCTTCCCTATATCTCTTTCCTATCTATAGCCTATTTTTCTTTCCACTCTATATCTCTCATTTCTCTCTCTTCTTTCTCAACCTCTCTTTCTATATCAATTTTCTCTCTCCTTACATTATCACTGCTATAAAAAGCCTTTCTATTTTGATTGTAATACCAGGTTTCATATAATAAGACTGGACCTTGTGACAAACAATATACAATATCTTTAAATAAAACTGAAACAACGTTCTCCCACTGTCTCTCCTCTTCTCCCCCCTCTCTTTCCTCCCATGTTTCTTATGACAAGGTTTTTGTCAATTATCTAGGTATACCAAAGAAAGGTTTCTTGCATGATCGCAAAAACTACGTTAATAACCCTAAATTCGAAATTTGAAAAATAAGAAAATTAAGGGGGGGGGGGGAGATACATTATAATAAAGACTTTCAATTTTTTTAGTAAGCTGAGAATGAAGTTTTGGCAAATTCTGTGTCTCGTTGAAATAAATCCCATAAGTCCGTTGCCCGTTCTTCACCTATTTTGATGTGTTGTTGTGTAACTAGTGTTACGTAAACTACTAATAATAATGGTCATACTTAAAAGCGTACTAAAGCAGTCACCAAATAAATTATAATTTGTTAGATACGAAGATGAAATGGGTTTATTAAATGATGCAATAGTATCTAAAAATAATTTAGTTAAAACAGTTTCCCCAACTCTCTACAACCAATAGATTTTACCCAGACTTTAATTTTTGTTTTCAAAAACACAACGATATTATGTTTCGATTAAAGTAAATTTATTTATATTTGTATAGATAGAGTAACTCAAAAAGTTAATTACATTAATTGAACATTATATTCCTAAGTTAATTTTACGAAGAAAAGATTTGATAATAATGTGCTTCAATTTCAATAAACACTAAATTATATTTTCCAAACGTTTCAAGCTACCTTATTTAAATTTTGGGGGCTTGCATACGACGTTCATAACAATAAAATTGTTTATTGTTTCATACATATTTCTCTATATAGAAATGTGCATATATCCTATCCGTTTAATTAAATGTACAAAAAAATGTTGTATGTCAATGCCTTCTCCAGCATTGCTTCTTAATTTATTCAATAATTTACGAAAATTACCTCCTGCATTACTTGAAAAAATTTGATCAATGTACCAAAACTGCCACAATTTTAATTATAACCCAGTTGTAAAAAAAGTGATTTGCTGAAAATCTAAATGGATACACTGCTGAAAATAAGCCCATTGCGTCATGATACAAGCAGCAATTTCCCTTCTCATATTGCCCCGAACCCATCTCAGTATTATCCTATTACTAAGGGCTTCCTTCCTCTGAAAAGGAGTACCCTATATCAATATTTTATTTTATGACTCTGAAATCTAACGGATTTAGATCCGGAGACCTAGGAGGCCATGGCTAAATTTTTCTTTCAGCTTATCTTTAAGAAACCTCCCATTTGAATAACAACCAAGTCTCACTGGAAGGATAAAGAAAGCAATATCCGATATACGCACGCCCATGGTGTATATAGTTATATAAAGTGTAAACCATTGACATAAATGTCTTATGTAAGCCCACCACAAAATGGTGTAAATTGACGCAATTTCGAGAACTGAGAAAGAACATCAAACTTTAAGGGTCCCGTATAGTGTGGCCATTTTACCTTGCTCACATTTTAATCTGCTATAATATTGTTGTGTTTTTTGGATCATCTTGATATTGATGATAAATTTGGCTAAAAATTTTGAGATGTGCAAAGCAAATGGCCAGCAGTTTATATATTTTTGAAAAGAGGAAACGAGGATATTTTATATTTTAAATAAACTATAGAGTATTCAGTTGGTTTTTTTTTAATGTCATATCTAAAATATTCTTAAAAAATCTAAAAACTTTTATATAAAACTTTTCTTTTTGTATTCATTCAAACAATAACTTTAAAAGCGTTGTTGTAAATGTTGATGGGACCTTTTCTTCGTAATATTAGCTCAGGAATATGTTGATATGATGAACCATCCTTAATTTAAAAAATGGTTTAAGGACTGTGGTCACAAAATACCAAATGTGAGGAATAACGAAAGATTTGTGCCTGTGACATACTAAATGCAATAGATATGTTATTACTTTTCCCGAATTGACTATACCCGTCAAAAAAAATTAAAACCTGAGTTGGAGCTCGCCAATAACAAGCTGAATATAACAAATTTCTTGTTAGTTCAACAAAATATTAAGGCGAATTGAAGTTAGAAATCATTTTTACCTCTAGTTTAAATAAAAAATACTAATACTGCAAAAAAAACTTAATTCATAATGCTATGTTGAAAGAATTTTAATATTCAAGCTACAAGAAGAAAAGTAAAATAAATATTTTAACTAATAAAGTTCTCTTATAATATTCATTTTCAGTGTAACAATAATTTCAAAACCACTATAATGTTTATCAAAAGTAAGCTTTTAATCGATAACTTTTAAGTCCTAACACTGGAACCTGCGGTGGAAGATAGATCAAAATACAAGAGTTCTAACCACACTACACCACAACTTGTTACGTTCTGGACGCGCTAACTTCTCCTAACCGAGAATATTTATAGGTAAATGTGTTCACACTTGGTTGCACCCGACTGCATCGTTGTCAATTAAGCAGTAGGGCTATAGGGAATAGGCCCTCTGTCTTTATTTAGTGCTTTCTTACCACATTTAACTATTTATATACTCTCAAATGCATCCAATAATCTATTATTAGATACATTTTTAATCAACTTAAGATTATTTAGTCCTATTTGGTGATTGTTTTCTAAAGCATGTTGGGCAACGCTTGACTTTTCTGTTCGTCCGTATCTTAAAGGTGCCGTATGTTCTTTAAAACGAATGTTTATGGAGCGGTTAGTTTGCCCAACATATTTTAGATTGCAGTCATTACAACTAGGGTTTCCAATCCCGGGATCCCGAACATTTTTCATCCCGAAATCCCGGAAAAAATCTCGAAATCCCGAAAAATATCCCGACTTTATCCCGATAAATTTCACATATTTATTTGACAAAAATTATTAATAATAAGTTAGGTATATGACCTATCCATGAAATATTTCTACATTTTAAAATTGGAAAATGATATTCGTGACCTTCAACAGTCCACAGAGTGCCTACTTACACTTTGTTATTGCTACTCCACTAAAAGTAATAAAACGGTTCTGGAATTCCCCGAAACGCCAGCCGAGGCCCGATCGATAATCGTATTGTGCGTTACGTCTATTAATTCTTTTTCAGTAGTTTCTGGGGCGGTGTCTAAAAAACATTAAGATAAAGCTTTGAAGCTGTTGTGACACTAAAAGTTTAAAACTTATGTGAGTTGTGAGTTAGTTAGATAGTTAATAAGGCATGCTATATTTTATTTGTTGTTAAATAATACACATGACGAAAATGGCTGATGATGATGAATATGTCACTCACCCTAAGAAAAATGATGAAAAATCTTCTATGTGGCAACATTTTTTAATGTCAAAAAATAAACAAAACCTAACTGCGAAATGTAAATACTGTAAAAAAATAATTGGTATTAAGGGAGGTTCTACCAAAGGCCTGCACGTTCATTATAATGCAAAACATTCATTCCAAAAAGAACAGGATGCGTCATGTTCAAAAGAACCAACTGTAAAAACAAATTCAAGTTCCTGTACTGTGGCTAGATTTCCTCGAGGGACTGAAAAAGACGATGACATGTGCACTCCATCTAAGAAACAGAAAAGGATTAATGAATATTTCATTTCTCCTCCTGATAATGATTCTTTGGATGCTGTATTAGCTAGAATGACATCACTCGATGGTTTATCATTTAGGGTCTTTATTACTTCAGTAGACCTTAGATTAGGCCTTGATGCCAGAGGATTTACTGATATACCCAAATCTGTAACATCGATCCGAAACCGAATACTAGCATACCACAAAAAAGTGTTGAATTATTACGTGTTCCAATTTCAGACGATAAAAAAGAACGGTGGATGTTTTAGTTTGACATTAGACGAGTGGACATCTTCGGCGGACAAAAGATATTTGAATGTAAATGTACACAGTTTTGATGAAAAGTCTAGATTTTGGAATTTAGGTTTAGCTCGAGTAAAGGGCTCTTTACCTGCCCAAAGCTGTGGCGACCTACTCAAGAAGAAACTTGAAGAGTTTAACATTTCTTTAGATAATGATGTAGTGTGCGTCAGTAATGATGGTGCAAGTGTAATGAAGAAATTTGGGAAACTCATAAAACCACAACAACAATTATGTTTTGCACACGCCATTCATTTACCAGTATTAGATGTTTTGTATTCTAAAAATTCAATGAGTGATGAAGAAGAGAACCAAAATGAAGACGATAAGGTGGATAACGATGAGGATGATTGTGACGAGTATTATTATGAAGATGAATGTAACGAGGAGGATTATTTAAAAGTGACAATGGAAAACGATAAACAAGACAAGGTAGACCTTACGAAAAACTATGATTTGGTGGTGATAGTTGAAAAAATCCGAAAAGTGGTAAAGCTTTTTAGACGTTCTCCTGTGAAAAACTCACTTTTACAAAATTATGTTAAAGAGAAACATGGCAAAGAACTTTCGTTAATTTTAGATTGTCCAACAAGGTGGAACAGCTTAGTAGATATGTTAGAAAGATTTGTCCAACTTAAAGATTGCACCAGAAAAGCTTTGATTGATTTAGAGAGCCCAATAATAGTCACAAATACAGAATTTGAAGTCGCACAGAACATTGTTCATTGCTTGGAACCGGTTAAACTAACTGTAGAAGGTATATGCCGACGAGATGCTACTCTTGCTACTGCAGATGCTAGTTTCAAATTTCTGTTTCGAGAGTTAGGTGATCTAAAAACAAAACTAAGCATTGACCTGGAAGAGTCTTTAAGAAAGCGAATATCAGAACGAAGAACCATAATGTCTGGAGTCATGGACTATCTTCAAAATCCCAACAAACAAGACAGCGAGGATACTTTTTTCAATTTGCCTCCGTCCAAGAAAATTGCAACTTTTGTCAAAAATATCCTGGAAAGCTTATCAAGGACCAGCCTTAGCAGCCAAAATGAACCATATGTAATAAATCTTGACGAAGATTCTGAGTCTGAAGAAGATTTGCCACTCAGCCGACTGAAACCAGCTGAAAATTTGAGCCTTAAAACCAAACTCGATAAGGCCATAACAAATGCAATGAAACCAGTACAACAACAGTTGAAGGGAAAATCTGATGATGTTTTAAAGGTGGTGAAAACGGAAATGGCCCTATTTGAAAATGGTGGATTGAAAGGTTTACATTTGCAACGGTGCTATGATCTCTTGCTGACAGTTCAACCCACCAGTGTAGAATCAGGACGAGTTTTTTCTTCTGCGTCATCCCTTGCTACAAGAATAAGATCTCGGCTAGCGGATTCTACCTTAGATTCACTGGTGATGCTCAGAAGCCATTTTCGTTCTAAGTAATTTAAGTTTTAATTTAATTTTGTTTGTTTCAATTTGTGTTTAAACATAATATTTCTTAATTACGTATTATGCAATGTTATGTTATGAATTATATTTGTTATCATGCAATGCAATACACATTACATTTCAATAAATATTGAAGTACCTATATAATATATCATTTTTTTTATTAAGATAATTAAAATATTTAAATTACGTATTATAATGACCCTACAAAATATTTTTCAATTTTTTCGGGATTTCGAGATTAATCCCGGGATCCCGGGATTGAAATAAAAAATCCCGAAATCCCGAAATTCAATCCCGATCCCGAAATTTGGAAACACTACTTACAACTAATTTCATAGATGCCACTCCTCTCCTTCAAGTCGACTTTGTCTTTAGGGTTTCCAAGGACATTTTTCAAACTGTTCTCCGTTTTGTAGGCTATTCTAAAACTTACGTTTTTAAATACTTTTTGTAGACCTCTCGTATATCTGGGATCATATGGGGTTACCATGAACTTATTGGAGTCTCAGGTGCTTGACGAGTAGTGGCATCTTTTAACATTTTCTTATTCTTATGTCTATTTACTTATTTATGTACAAAATTATCATTATATCCATTACTTTTAGCTATATTTTTAATCGATTCATTTCATTGTTAAAACGTTCTTACTGAATGGAAAATTGATAAATATCCTTCCATTAAGTTTACGTACGAAAAGGAGAACAATGGGCAATTACCTTTTCTCGACACTTTAGTTATTAGACAGCATTTCATTTCTTAACTCAACAGGTTAGTCAATTTTCCATTAAGTAAAGAATGTTTTAACAATGAAATGAATCGGATTAAAAATACGGCTAAAAGTAATGGATATAATGATAATTTTGTACGTAAATTAGTAAATGGACATAAGAATAAGAAAATGTTAAAAGATGCCACTACTCTTCAAGCACCTGAGACTTCCAATAAGTTCATAGTAAGTCCACATGATCCCAGATATATGAGAGGCCTAGAAAAAGTATTTAAAAACGTAGGTTTTAGCCTACAAAATGGAGAACAATTTGAAAAATCTCCTTCGAAACCCTAAATACAAAGTCGACTTGAAAGAGAAGGGTGACATCTATGAAATTAGCTGTAATGACTGCAATCTAAAACATATTGGGCAAACTAAACGCTCCATAAACATTCGTTTTAAAGGACACATGACAAATTTAAGATATGGAAGAACACAAAAGTCAAGCGTTGCCCAACATACTTTGGAAAACAATCACCAAATGGGAATAAATAATCTTAAGTTGATTAAAAATGTATCTAATAATAGATTATTGGATGCATTTGATATAAATAGTTAAATGTGGTAAGAAAGCACTAAATAAAGACAGAGGGGCCTATTCCCTATAGTCCCCTCTACTGCTGACTTGACAACGGTGCAGTCGGGTGCAACCAAGTGTGACCACATTTACCTATAAATAGTCTCGGTTAGGATAAGTTACTTTAGTTTATATCATCTGCTGATGATGCTAACTTGGTTAGCGAAACGCGCGTCCAGAACGTAACAAGTTGTGGTGTAGTGTGGTTAGAACTCTTGTATTTTGATCGATAACTTTTGTTTATATGTCCACTATCATATAATTGTGATAGTGTACTCCCTAACAACAAAACAAGATTCCAATGCCGATAGAGGTGTGATATCGAATTTAACTTAAATACTTAAAACTGTTGCTGCACATACGCTACATGCTTGCACTATGACAGGTCCATATAGAACACCGACAGAAACCGCATTAGTTTAGTTGCTGTTTAACGAGAAAAAAAACTTTGCAGTTCAGTCAACAAATGCTTGAAAAGGGGACATAAATAGACTATTTGTATCAAACCCCCTCCCCTTAAATAGGCCACTGTCGCAGGCTAAGTAATACGTCATACGTAGAAACCATGACGGTAAACACAGGTTCGGTATAAATACCTGAACTCTGTACTCACTGGAGCTAAGACGAAACCTTGTAAAGTTAAATTTGTCACGGTGTAAACCCAAGAACCATGATTTATCGGTATTACATAACGGTTTAGGTAAATGATAAATTCAAATAACAAAACGAGATTAATTTAAAATTCTCACCTTATTTAAAGAAGGTGCATGAAAGATCCCGGATTGTATTTCGCGGCAAAAATCTCATTTCTAACCTCAATTCAGTAGAAACGTTTTTAAACATCGTTAGCGAAAACTTCAATATCTTTCAGGGTGTTCAGACTGTAATAGCTGTTCGCCCTGCTCAGCGACCTCGATCTGCGACTAGAGCAGCACCACCATTCGCAAACCTCTTTGACCCTGTCGTACACTGTCAACAGCCACTCGAGTGGTGTGGCGTAATATACTGATGAGGTGGAAGCGGAAGGTGTATAATAGCTAACCTAAAAATGTTCATACAATTCTTGGCATGAGTATATACAGAGTGAAGAGAAAATTACTACACATATTTTAACACGTAAACTTACATGTATTTTAGAGCAAAAAAAAGTTATATAAATAGGGAGTCAACGCTTTGGAGTATTTTTAACAGCATTCCATTTAGAAATTAAATTTAAAAAGTGTCTCGTCCAATTCTACTTATAAGGCTTGAAGCTTAAAATCAAGAAACCAATTCTTTTGAATAAATAAGATTAATAAAAAACACAGTAACGAAAAAAAATTAAAATAAACCTTAAAAATGGTTAACATACACCAAAAACACGGCAAGGGCGAATCAATTTTTCACAAACTGCTCGACGAGTATTTGGAGTGTTTCTATATGCCCCACTCCGGCAAAAATCCGATGGCGATGCGAGGATCGTTTTTATCAACAATTCCACCACAGGTACACTAATGTCTTCACCGAACACGATCACTACTATTTCCATCCATCTCTTTCTACTTTGTGATTCTCTCGTCGATAACAAGTCCCGTGATCTCTTTATGTCAGGTCTCCGTTTGGTATTCGGTCGTCCTAAGCTTCTGCGCCCTATCCTTGATCTCCATTGCAAGAGTCGCTTTGCCCATCTGTTTTCGGTTGTTCTGATTCTCTACCCGACCCATTCCCACTTCAGTTCGACAGCTCGTTCGATGACATTTGTTACTTTTGTATGTTCTCGTATCCAAGTATTTTTTTTTTCAATCTGTTTGTTTAATTTCAAGCATTTTTTTCCCTAAGCACGCTGAGTTTTAACTAATCGTCTTGTTTGGAATGGATTATTATTTTTATTTAAATACACTGTACAATAGGCTACATAACAAGGTTACTTAACCCAATTCTAGTACAGGGGCGTAAGATAAATGATGGGCGTGTACAAATATTAAAAATTTAGAGTAACTTAAGTAAGGCAAAAGTACATTTCACTTCTACTAGAAGCTTATTCGTTAATCCTAAAATTAAATTAAACAGTAACTACTTGCTCAGAAAACCACTGGTGAAAAAAGTGTCTTTTGAGGTTGGCAGAGGGCTGTTGAAAATGTCATATGAGCCTATTAATTTGTCGTAAATGTCACAGCACCTGTTCATAGAGGAGTTTTTGTAAATGTTGGTTCTGGTAGGGGTAGATAAAACGGGTCTCGAACCCGCGAGCGAAAGGATAGAATTTTGAAGCTTAATTTGAAGAATAAGTAGTCGCAATTAATATTGTAGGATATTAGTTTAGAAAAAAAAAGTTGCGAATGACATTCTCGTCTTATCCGCAAAGCAACGAGTGAGAACCGTTGAAGCAATTGGTCATGTGGAAAACCCCTGGCAGATTCAAGGTCGTCTATATGAGTTCCGTAGTATGGGAACCATATTACAGATCCAAACTCCAATTTTGACCAGACGAAGGTATAGTAGAGTAATACGGCCGAAAACCACTTGAGGGCCTTTGTGGTTGTGGCCCCAATACAGAAGAAGGACGAACTTTACGATGTTACTTTCTGGCCAACAAATGTTGGCATACATAGGTTTGACTTTAGCAAGCATAAGTAGTTTTTACAAGAAGCTAAAGAGTTTTTTCTGTGATGGGCTGGCCACAGATGGGCCATTGCCTGTCAGAGTGGAAACAAACAAGCAAATAAATCAGAGGTACGTGAAACCTTCTCTGTCATACACCAAAACCTAGATGAAGCACAAAAACTCACCAATGATAACAAGGAATGCCTGACAATCTGTATTTTCGAGCATTAGAAATCGCAACAGCAGTTGCTGCTTTACCAAGTTATAAACTGGCTCAAGCTTTTGGAGAGGGAAAAACGACCATGAGTTAGTTGATAGGATGTATGTTATTTTATGTCTGTACAAACCACCAAATGGTGATTTTAAAATGTTTAGCACGACCCTAGAGGATATTTTAAATAAAATTGATGTAGATGTATCTATATATCTAACTGGAGATCTTAATGTCGATATTTTAGTAAAAAACAATTAATCAGAAGCAGTTGCGTCATTGTTAGGATCTTTTAATTTGCAACCAACCATAAAAGAACATACTCGGTCTTTAGGGCTAAAGTGGAGAAGTTGTATTGACAACATTTACACAAATACTTTAAATTGGAGCTCCGAGGTATTACCGATCCAAATACCAATTCATTTTGCAGAAAACCTTTCAGTAGGCTATATTAAACAAAAACCAGTAATTATAACAAAAAGATCCTTTTGTACAGAAAATAAGAATGAGTTTAAACATAAACCAGCTAACCAAAACTGGTTATATTTGTACTCTTTGCATGATTGGGAAGTAGACAAACAGTGGCATTATTTTATGAAAACATTCTTGTTTATATTTGAGGAAAGCTTTCCCAAAAAAAGTGTTAGAATGTATCCACACACTGAATATAATTTTTATGATACCTCAGAGTTTCACGAAAGCAAACAATTACTTGATTTAGTGTGGGTCTTTAGTACATCGGATGAACTATATAAGAAAACATATAGAAATGTCAAAAAAAGGTATAATTATTAATTAATAAAATGGTATTTTGCAAAAGGTTAGATCTCAATACTATCGAGATAAAATATATAACTCTGAAAATAAATCTAGGGCCACTTGGCGTATTGCAAATAGTATGAATGGAAAAAATGGGCAAGGTATGCAATGTAAAATCTCAGGTAACCCTTCAAAAATAGTAAATCAAATGGCCACTTACTTGTCAGAGGCGGCTTCAAATGCCCAAAAAAACTGTCCAAGTATTCCTTTCTTAACTAATATAAATTTTAAACCTAGGTCTATTTTTATTCATCCTGTTACCCCATATGAAATCTTAAGTATTCTGAATAACATTAAAAATAAAGCAAACGCAGGCTAGGATGAAATCCCAGCAAATCTTATAAAACTATGCAAATTTGAACTCTGTCACCCTCTAACGTTTGTGATAAACAACTCTTTAAAATATGGAATATTCCCTGAAGAAGGAAGATCATGAGTCTATTCAAAATTATAGATCTATCAGTTTATTGCCTAGTTTTTCAAAGGTTTTCGAGATTGTCATGTGCAAGAGAATCACAGGTTTTTTTAACTCACAAAATCTCTTCAGCGAACACCAACATGGCTTTTTGAAAGGAAGATCGATAGAAACAGCAGTCTTTAGGTTTGTGACTGAAGTTTTGGATTGCTTAGAAGATAAACATCTTGCTATTAGGTCATTCTTAGATCTATCAAAGGCCTATGACTGTCTCGATCATTCGATTTTGCTGGAAAAAATGGAAAAATATGGAATAAGGGGTCCGGCATTGGATTGGATCAGGTCGTATCTATCTGGACGCTCACAAAAAGTAGGAGCAACATTTAATAACATAAAATAATTGAAATCTATTTCCTATTAAGATCGGGATGCCACAGGGCAGTGTTCTTGGATCGCTGCTATTCATTTATATAAATGACCTCTCCCAAAATACAATTAAAAAACAACATTTCTTAGCGAGCTATGCGGATGATACTAACCGGATCTTATCTGCAGGAGAGTTTCTGGACATGGTCACAATAACTGATGAATTGCTGGGGACTGCAGAAAAATGGTTCTTAGAAAACAAATTAATTCTTAACACAGATAAATCAAACTTTATTTTATTTAGCACAAAACAATCTACACTTAAAATACAAAACAACATTGTATCATTGGAATCATTTTCTGGGTAAAAAAATAATATAAAGTGAAAAGTAAAGATAAATAATATAAAGTGAAAAGTAAAGAATCGAGTTAAAGTGGCATTATCTACTGCAAATCCTCCTCAGATTCATTGAATTATTGAATTTCCTAGGTATGGGATAGCAGATACAAGATTAGTAAAACTTGTGTTAAGTTTCTTGTTAACTCACATAATGAAATCTAGGTACAAATATAACCAGACATCCTGAATGAACATTAACATACGAGGTGTTTATAATAAAAGTAAGATCAAAATACAAGAGTTCTAACCACACTACACCACAACTTGTTATGTTCTGGACGCGCGTTTCGCTAACCAAGTTAGCATCATCAGCAGATGATATAAATTAAAGTAACTTATCCTAACCGAGACTATTTATAGGTAAATGTGGTCACACTTAGTTGCGCCCGTCAGCACCGTTGTCAAGTAAACAATAGAGGGGACTATATGGAATAGGCCCTCTGTCTTTATTTAGTGCTTTCTAACTACATTTAACTATTTCTATACTCTCAAATGCTTCCAATAATCTATTATTAGACACATTTTTAAACAACTTAAGATTATTTATTCCTATTTGGTGATTGTTTTCTAAAGCATGTTGGGCAACGCTTGACTCTCTTGATTGTTTAAGGAGCGTTTAGTTTGCCCAACATATTTTAGATCGCTGTCATTACAGCTAATTTTACAGATGCCACTCCTCTCCTTCAAGTCGACTTTGTCTTTAGTGTTTCCAAGGAGATTTTTCAAACTGTTCTCCATTTTGTAGGCTACTCTAAAACCTACGTTTTTAAATACTTTTTCTAGACCTCTCGTATATCTGGGATCATATGGGATTACTATGAACTTATTGGGAGCCTCAGGTGCTTGAAGAGCAGTGGCATCTTTTAATATTTTCTTATGCTTATGTCTATTTACTAATTTATGTACAAAATTACCATTATATCCATTACTTTTAGCTATATTTTTAATCCCATTCATTTCATTGTTAAAACGTTCTTTACTTAATGGAAAATTGACTAATCTGTGAGTTAAGAAATGAAATGCTGCCATTTTGTGTTGACGGCAATGAAATGAGTCGGATGTTATATACCTATCAGTATTAGTAAATTTCCTATATAGAGGGTTATTCACGCAAACCGTTCATTAAAAGTTTTTGATGATGCCATTTAGACAAAAATTTCAAATTTTTGGATTAAGGTAAGGTCAAGGGGTACTTCTTTTTTGAAATATTTTCAACTTCCTGTCACTTCCGGTTTAACCGGAAGTTGGTATCAACTTGCTTATTTTAAATGGAACACCCTATACTTTATATTTTTGGATTCTACCGAGAATTTTAATGTTATTTTATGTAGCATGTCCTATAGCTAGGTTCAAACGTTCTTAAGATATTTGACCTTGAACCGAAAATGAGCCTTCGGGGTACCAAATTTTAAAAGCTCATATTTTTGTAAGTTTTGAAGATATAATTTTCATATTTTGCAGACGATCGGTAAATAGTCTTAGGTTTCTATTTTTTTTTATTGAATTTGTCTATTTTTATACAGAGTGTCCTAAATTCAGCGGCAAACATTCACATTTTCAAAGCCGTTAAAGTCCGTTTTTTTGAACGGGACACCCTATAACTTTATGCCCTATCAAATGTGGAATTTCATTTTCTATCGAACTGTATTTAGGTTCCCTATACCTATTTGTAACCATTTTCGAAATAATTGGGTTTTATAAAAATATCGTATGTATTTGCTTAAATGTTTACATGTTCCAATGGTGAGCCATGGAAAAATAATTGAGATCCAATATCCAATATGACAGATGATTAGTATGCGTTATTTATCGAAAGCTGTCAGTTATAAACTAAATCTACTAAATCGAAATGGAAGAATACTCAAACGCTGATATTCTCAATCTATTTTATATTCATGGAGAATGTTATAAATTTTGGAGAGAACGTGTCGTGTGTTTAATGAACGCCACCCTGATTTGCCGCCAATGAACAAGTCAAAATTCAAGAGGATTGAAACGAACTTTTTGCGTTTTGGCAAGGTTACAGTTACAAAAAATGTTCCGAAACCAGTGACAAATGCCGAGGATAACGTAATAAACACATTAGCTTATTTCCACGCAAACCCGCAAAGTACAATACCGTCTGCAAAAAACGATTTGGGAATGTCTTCTTTATCTGTCCAAAGAATCTTGAGCGAACATCATATACCTTATTCCTTCCAAAACGTGCAAGCCTTAAGACCTGGTGATGACGTCCGACGAGTAGAATTTTGCGAATTCATGTGTTTGAAAATTCAAGAGGACCCTCAATTCCTTTCAAAAATATTTTGGACCGATGAAGCGAAATTTTCTAGAGAAGGAATAACAAATAGAAGAAACGAACATTTCTGGGCAGCAGAAAATCCGCACGCTTTACGCGAAACGCGTTCTCAAGAGAGGTTTAGCTTCAATGTTTTCCGTATAGTATTAAATGATCAGGTGCGGTACTGTATTTATGAAGACAATTTAAACAGTGATAAGTATTTGGAAACTCTACGAGGGACGGTTTCTGAATTTATAAAAGAAATTCCTATTGGTGAGCTGCAAAATTATTGGTATCAATTAGATGGGGCACCAGCACATAATTCCGCTGCAGTTTATCTCCAATTATCTCGATTTTTTGAAGATCGCTGGATTTAACACGCCTAGACTTTTATTTATGGGGATTGATCAAAGGTAAAGTCTATGCTTCCCCAGTAAATAAATTATTGCATATTTTATAACTTTAACTTTTCCGAAACGAAAAAATTTCGTTTCAATCCTCTTCAATTTTCTCTTGTTCATTGGCGATAAATGAGGATGCTTTTCATTAAAAACATGGCACGTTCTCTCCAATATTTTGTAACATTCTCCGCGAATATAAAATATATTGAGAATATCAGCTTTTGAGTGTTATTTTATTTTAATTTAAAAGTTTCAAGTCAGCTGTCATGTTGAATAGAAAAGCACAACAATTGTTTTTCCATGGCTTACTACGGCAAGGTGTAAGCATTTAGCAAATACATATGATAGTTTAATACAAACCTGATTATTTTGAAAATGGTTACGAATAGGTATAGGGAACCTTAATACAGTTCGATAGAAAATTAAATTCTACATTTGATAGTGCATAAAGTTATAGGGTGCCCCATTTTAAAAAACTGACTTTAGCGGCTTTGAAAATGTGAATGTTTGCCGCTGAATTTAGGACACCCTGTATAAAAATAGACAAATTCAATAAAAAAAATAGAAACCTAAGATTATTTACCGATCATCTGCAAAATATGAAGATTATATCTTCAAAACTTACAAAAATATGAGATTTTAAAATTTGGTACCCCGAAGGCTCATTTTCGGTTCGAGATCAATCTTAAGAACGCTTGAACCTAGGTATAGGACATGCTACATAAAATATATATAAAATAAGCAAGCAAAATATTTCAAAAAAGAAGTACCCTTGACCTTACCTTAATTCCAAAATTTGAAATTTTTATCTAAATGGCATCATCAAAAACTTTCAATGAACGGGTTGCGTGAATAACCCCATTTTTTCTCCTTTTCTTAAGTAAAATTAATAGAAGGATATTTATTGTTTAATGTTTCTAAGAAAGTGTCCAAATTTTCTGTTTTAGTATCAAAAATAGCAAATATATCGTCTACGTATCTATACCACACCCTTGGGAAATACTTGAGTTCTTTTTAAAAACGTAGGTTTTAGAGTAGCCTACCAAACGGAGAACAGTTTAAAAAATCTCCTTGGAAACCCTAAAGACAAAGTCGACTTGAAGGAGAGGAGTGGCATCTATGAAAAAACTAAACGCTCCATAAATATTCGTTTTAAAGAACACATGGCACATTTAAGATAAGGAAGAACAGAAAAGTCAAGCGTTGCCCAACATGCTTTAGAAAACAATCACCAAATAGGAATAAATAATCTTAAGTTGATTAAAAATGTATCTAATAATAGATTATTGGATGCATTTGAGAGTACAGAAATAGTTAAACGTGGTAAGAAAGCACTAAATAAAGACAGAGGGCCTATTCCCTATAGTCCCCTCTATTGTTTACTTCACAACGGTGCAGTCGGGTGCAACCAAGTGTGACCACATTTACCTATAAATAGTCTCGGTTAGGATAAGTTACTTTAGTTTATATCATCTGCTGATGATGCTAACTTGGTTAGCGAAACGCGCGTCCAGAACGTAACAAGTTGTGGTGTAGTGTGGTTAGAACTCTTGTATTTTAATCTATCGTCCACCACAAGTTCCAGTGTTAGGAAGTAAAAGTAAGCACAAATAAAATAGTTTTTTACTCAATGATTTCACAAAATTATCATTACGGCAGTAACTTATAGAACAACAAAAAAATTCGTTCCGTGTTTATCGGACTGTGTGTTTTGAAATAAGACATTCAATACTTTTTTTATTGTTGCAGATTTTTAAATAAAACAAGAGCAATATTTACCATTACGTTCCCTCGGAAATGAACCTGGAAATTGTCTCCCAATTATATGCTACTTTCCTGCTTAAAATTACCTCTACTTTCTGGTGTTAAAATATATGTAGTAATTTTCCTTTCACACTGTATATTAAGAACGGCTAGTATCGTATTTGTTTAAACTTGGATAAGCAGTAAACACTATTTCTTAAAGACAGGAGACCGAAATCGACACATTATAAGTCGATTGACAAAAAAATATACTGTATGTACACTGTTGCGATCGATAACATCTAGTCAATACTTTTACTTTTCAGTTAGGTGGACTGTATTTTTTGAAGTTTCGAATTTGGTTCTACAAATATTAAAATTGCATAATAAAATTAGAACGAATTTCCTCTCATTCAATACGTCAAAATAAACTTTGTAACGCCCGCCATCTTGGAAATTCCCTGACGTCGATCGGACATTGGCCGGCTGAAACACAGTTCTAACCTTAGAGTAAGAATAAAAATAGAGTTCATTATTTACATATTTAGCCACTGACAAGAGTACCTCACAGTATAAGGTAGATCGTACGTCGATGCCAAGCCTAGCCAGGAACACCAATGTTTATACCAATTTATATTACGGTGAATATGTTTAAACATGATGCAATAAAATTTTCATACGAAGAATAGTAATATATTTCCAGTATTCGTTTCTAGTATTCTAGTTACAAAAAAAATGTTTTCTCAGTTCCGTCCGTCAAAGCTCAAGAACTGCTTGTCCTATTTACTTCAAGTTTTGGTTAAAAATTAAAGGTCATATGATGATGACGTGGTAACATTTTGGTAAAAATCCAATATGGCGGAACAAAATGGCGGCCTATTGAAATGTTAACTGATAAGTTTTACTACAAATCCAAAATGGCGTCCTAATAAAATGTTATAAAAGTTAATGCAGAAACCTACTGAATCGATTATGTTAAAATTTTGCTCAAAAATTAAATATTATATAGAGATGAACTGGATAAAATTTTGAGACAAATTCAAAATGGGGGAACTAAACGGTGGCCTAATTAAATATTTAAAAACATCTGAAAAAAGTACTTATCGGATTGATTGATTGATGACATCCCCATTTTGAGTATTTATTACTAAAAATGTATAAACTGCACACTTAATATCGATTTTTAATCAAATTGCTACTTTCATTTTTTAAATATTTACTAAAACTGTATGATATGTATTCTCAAATCTGTACAAATGTTAAAATTCCGCCGCCATGTTAGCATTACAATCTTGAATTTTTAAAATGTTGACAAAAATTCAAGATGTGCAGTCTTAAATACCCCTAAATGCCGAATTTTAATCAAATCTGCAAACATTTTAAAATTAGTCTGCTATGGTGGTGCCGCCATTTTTAATTCTCAAACATTGACTAAAATGTCATAACTTTCATTCTTAAATACTTCTAGATACTAATATTTCAGCAGAATCTGTACAAATGACAAAATTCATTTTTAAATGCTGACACTCTTAAATTTTCCTAGGCACCAATTTTGAGTTTAAACTAAAGAAGTAACAAAATTCGTCGGCCGTATTGGCGCCGCCATTTTGGATTTCTAAACGTTGACTTAAAAAATTCGAATTTTTTATATCCGAAACTGTATGCATGTCAAATTTGAAACTAATCGGTAACGGAAGTGGTGAAAAATCCATTACAAGATTTGAACCAGACATACAAACATACAATCAGACGAGTAGCCAATAAAAGCGCGTTAAAAGTATTGATTATAGTTTAAAACTATAGTATTCACAAAGAGGTTTAAATTTAGACAAGCTCTAACTGACAGTTACAGGTTTAAGATGACATTTTTAACAAATGAACAAATAATTTTTCTAAATGTCACAATTACAAAATGACAGTGACATAAGGCAAACATAACTAAAAACTAAAGTTTAATAACATATAAAAAATTTCATTATAAACTTACCTAACTTATTGGTTTGATTTTAATGGTGAAGTAGGGAACGTTGATTTCTGTGATACTTCGTGGGCTTACTGCGAAAAGTGACCAAGTCAATTTTTGAATATTTTGAGATAATGTGACCAAGTCATAGGTAAAAGTAATAGGTACTACAAAAAAAATTGACCAAGTTATATATACGACTTAAAGTTGTTGAGGTAAATCCACCCAAAGTGATCAAGTAAAATAATATACTTTTAACATCAGCTAAAAGTGACTAAATCCACTTGGGCATTTTATCATGTCAGCAAAGATGCAAATTGCCGATATGCAAAAATGATCAAGTCGACTTGGTAAATTTTTGCTGTAACTATAGTTGCATTATTATTTGTGTTTTGACAAGTGGTTGCAAAAATATCGTTAGCTTGCTATAAAGATACAAAGTTGTTCAAAAATGAGTGGCAGAGGAAAGTTATGTGTTTCGTTATGTTTTAAAAATGAAGGAAACCAAGAAAAATCAGCCAGTAAGTATTAAATAATATAATTAAATAATTAGTAAAAAGTGAGGTTATATATTATAGGGACCGGCATTTTTAAATTCGCATAAAATACTCTTTACTATCACAAAGAAGTTTTAAAACCCCGTATTAAAGTTGGTTGATTTGTTAATAAAACCATTATTTTTCTTGCTTTTAGATTTAGTAGTTCAGGAAGAAGACAAAGTAGACTCGAGTGAAACTAGTTTCTCTGGCACCAAAAATTATATTACTGATACTGATAAACATGTGACCGCAGAAAGTAAGTATTACTTAAAGAGTACACAGGGTGTTTCTAAATATTATGTACAGTCGCGGTCAATAAAATTGTACAATGGTTACAGACTAAGTGGGTTTTAATGATTGTTCTAGGGTTTAAGTAGTTTAGAATGTGATCGAGATGTAGAATTTTATTGACCACGAGTAGACATACGAAATTCCTCTCATAATTTTGTAATAAAAAAGTCTGGAAATATATTGTTTCCAAGACAGCCAAATTGTTTGAAATTTGACAGCGGTATTTGTAGTAAAAACTATAATAAAATTATTAAGTTTAGTGCGCTCCGGAGGTACTTTAACGACTATTAATGACATAAAAGTATGCCACTGACATGTATCAATCTTTTTAGCTGATCATTCTGATATTCAAGATGAAGGTGTTATTCAGCAAAACCAATATATAAATTTACATAATTTGGAAGCTGAAAATGCGTCAGACAGTGACGATGAGTACGTTCCAGAAAAAGAACAAAGTAGTAGTGAAGAAGACGAAGATAGTGATGAGCCTTTAGCTAAGAAAAGAGCACGTTGGAGGAAGTCAACACCAAACAAGTGGAAGAAAAATATTGTTAAAGAAAATAGAAAAAGTGGCAAGCCGTACATTAATAAAAATAAAAGCTCAACCAGCCAAAGCAAGTTGACTGTACAAACTGCAAATTTAAATGTGCTTTGAACTTCAGTGAAGAGGACAGAGAGGCTATTTGCATTAATTACTGGCAGCTAGACTACTGCCGGCAAAAAGACTTAATTTTGTCATGTGTTAGTAACTCTGCACCAAAACTACATAGGGCTCGTATAGGCACAGGTGTGAGAAAAGAGTCCAGCCGAAAGTACCATTTTAAAAAACACAATGAATCTATCCAAGTCTGTAAAAGTTTTTTTTAAAGTAGTCACGGACCCGTTGCCTGACAAGTTTTTTTAAAAATAAAACACCTGATGACCTAATAGAAAAAGTAAAGACCCACATTGAAAGCTTTTCGACTATGGAATCACATTATTGTCGGAAAAGTAGTAAGAGATTATACTTAGATCCAAGTTGTCTATTAGCAAAATGTATGACCTCTACTTATAGTGGTGCAGAGAAGAGAACGAACAAAATTTTGCATCAGAAATTACATACAGGAGAACATTTTGCAACAACTACAATATGGCATTTTTCAACTCCAAAAAAGACCAAAACAATCACAGAAGAGGATTACAACCAACACCTACGACGAAAAGATGAGGCAATCAATGCTAAAAATGTAGATAAAATTCGAGCCACTGAAGATGATACCTTTTAAGCGCAACTTTTGACTTACAAAGTATTCTTCAAATACCTGCCTCTGGAGTATCCCAAATGTATTACTCGTTAAAACCATGTGCATACAACTTTACAATTTATGAAGCGGCACCCCCAATAATGCGTTCTGTTTTGCGTGGACCGAAGTAAACGGTCAGAGGGGTAGCGCAGAAATAGGAACGGCATTGTTAAGATGAATCGAAAAAGTCCAACGAGGTATAAAAGAACTTAGTTTATACTCTGATACATGTGGTGGGCAAAATCGAAATCAGTTTATTGCTGCATTATTCTTGTATGTCGTACGAAACACTCATATCGAGGTTATACGACACAATTTTTTAGAGAAAGGCCACTCCTATATGGAAGTAGATTCAATGCATAGTGCCATAGAAAAAGCAAAAAAAAAATTGTGAAATATACACGATGAATGACCTCCTTAATGTGTTTAAGCTGGCGCGCTCAAAGATGTTAAAAAATAAAACAAGCGACCCATACTACGTCAAAGAGCTACGGTTTGGCGACTTTCTGGACTTAAAATCTTTGGCGTCAACTTTCTTGAAAAATCGAAACAAAGACGAACTCGGAAATCAAGTCTCGTGGCTTAAGTTAAAAGTAATGAGATACGAAAAGATTAAACCCGGTTGTATTCAGTTTAAGTATAATTACAGCGACGCTGAATTTCGTATCTTAAGAGTCTGTAGCAAAGGAAGACCAGCCGAAATTTCGAAAGATATCATGCCATTATATAATTCCCTTTTGGCAATCCCTGAAAAGAAAAGAAATAGTCTACTTAAACTATGCGCCAATAACATTATACCACCTGAATATCATTACTGGTATAAATCTCTCCCAGAAGAAAGGCAAGAAAAAAGTTGTCACCATACCCGCGGACCCAACAAGTGATTTGGACGATTCTGAGTAGTGATCGACTGAGTGATGTTAAGACAAAAATGATTTTTTTTTAATAAAAAATATACATAACATTACTTTTTTTTCCAAATTTTGGTTTTTTTATTTATGACCAACCCTAATTTAAATTTTATTTCTTACATCATAAAATGCCTTAAGTCATTTTTTTTCAAAAACTTTCATGTAAACTTACATCTCAGTAGGTTTGTGGAAAATTACAGCATTTCATACATCTATATTCCAAAATTTATGTACATGCAAATATTTCTTGATTTTACGCAGAGCCTTAAAATTAAAACGTATTTTCCTAAGAACTTACTATTTGGACTTGGTCACTTTTCGCAATAAGCCCACGATTTGTAAAAATACTTATTTGCCTCATTAAAGAATACGTAAGAATCCTTCCTTTTGTCAACGATATTGAAGCATGGCCCATTTCTTCATTTTCGTATATAAAATATTTTAACAGGTCGCCATTTTGTTTCGCCATATTGAATTCATACCAATATTTTACCAGTTTTTTTTGTATCAGAAGTAATTTTTGTGGAAAATTAAATAAAATTAAAGTTAATAGAGTAAGTGGATTTTTTAGCTATACCTGAACAGACCGACCGACCGACAGTAATGGAAAAACATAAAGATCTGTAAAAACCAGGAACGATGATTTTTTCACGATAATGATATTTCCTTATCCGGGAAATGAAAACACGCGCCGCCACTGGCATTCGTCAACAAATGGCCAAGGCTTGAACATGGGTCATCCCCACATCTGGTTTTATCGTAAACATTGGTCGATAGAATGTGAAAAATAGGGGAACCATATTGGCGCATACCCCTAAAGTGATTTATTAATGAATTGTAATCTCTACCTTAATTCTTACCCTAAGGTTCTAACGGTCAGAAAACGATTTTACGATTTTGACTGAAGGTGTTTTGAACGTTGCATTTAGATAATTGCAAATCTACAACGAGAATTTTTTGTTTCTGTTGTCTCTGATATGTTAATTTTGACAAACTCATAATTATTTGATTTACGCTTTCAGGTTCCAGAAGACATTTTCCACATTTATCGGTATGTAAATAAAGGAAAGGAAGGCGTAGCAGTCAATGAATATGTTAATCCATAAGGTAAATACTTTTTACTGACGCCTTTCAACCAAGAAAAAAGTAAAAAGTAAAAAATGTATCAGTGTTCTCTTTAAGTAGGTTGCATGTCAAACACACTGGCAATCTACATTTTTTTCATTTAAGTAATTTCTAATAAAAACTTAAAAATATTTTTTATTTAATATATGTTTATATACTCTTTACGTTGCCAAAAAACTTAAAAGTTTGCCCAAAAAAATTCTAAAGGCAACAAATAATGTCCGTCATGTTTATCAAGTCTTAATTTTAACATATTCATATCACGTGAAGCAAGACTATTATTTGAATGGCATACAACCAGGCAGCAGATTCTATCTATTGACAAAATGCAGAAAAAAATCAATTGTTTGTTTCTAATTTCCTTGAGACAGCTGCACCTTGAATCGTACCTTTTTTTAATGTAATTTTTTCTTCTGTCAGGATTTTTCTATCTTTCGAAGAAAAATCGAGGATGGTGTGATAAGGAAGGTAATTGATTAACATGAAATATGGACAGAATACACCCCATCACTTCCAGTTTTTTTTCAATAAGCCTTTAGTTCATATTATTATTAAAATTAATAAACTGCACAATTTGCAAATCGTCCAAAACAAGTATAACTTCCTGTCACATACTGTCATCACAGTTGGACCCAACTCTTTTAAATGTTGAATCTCTCTATCAATCACGAGCATTTAATTTTTTTGTACTGATGTTAATCCAAATATTATTGATCAGTATTTATGCAACAGTTTAATATTAAATTCCTCATCCTATCTGGGTTAACGACCCTAAGCACAAATGAATTCTACACAATGTGGCCTCAAAGATATTCACAACAAGCAACAACTTAACGCAATAATATACTTTTTTTTCGTTCCTACAATTAAATGACAACGTAAAATAATTGCATTCTGACAATTATTATTACATATTATTTTCTATATTAATTCAAAAACTTGGCTTAATTTGAGCATATTTCAGGGTATATATACAAGTTGATACAAACCCTTTATTATAACGCAATAGTAAAAATGAGTTGCCTGCAATAAAACTCTGAAGGCAAAATTTAATAGACCTATTATCCAACTGATTGTTCGACTAGCTCCGACTACTAATCTACGCGATACTTGAATCAAAAGCTGTGAAAATTTAAAACTAATATATGATTCCGCATTTGACTGAAAAATGCTGAACGTATACGTTACCAAAGCTGAGGTAATGAATACAAAAATGTTCTTAAAGTAAAGTAAAATAATCAGTGTATCTTCAAAGGAAAATGTATTCAGTACTTTTTTAGAAAAGTTCTGATACTGGTACTTAAAATTTAATTTTTTTAAGTATTACTTATTACTCAAAAAATGTATGCATTTTTTCTGAAAGTCCTCCACTGTTTTGCATTACAAGCAGCGCAAGTAAAAGAGTAGCGGCAATTTTATTGATAATTAGTGTATCTTCAAAGGAAAATGTATTCAGTACTTTTTTAGAAAAATTCTGATACTGGTACTTAAAATTTCATTTTTTTAAGTATCACTTATTACTTAAAAAACGTATGCATTTTTTCTGAAAGTCCTCCACTGTTTTGCATTATAAGCAGCGCAAGTAAAAAAGTAGCGCCAATTTTATTGATAATTAGTGTATCTTCAAAGGAAAATGTATTCAGTACTTTTTTAGAAAAGTCCTGATACTGGTACTTCAAATTTCAATTTTTAAAGTATTACTTATTACTCAAAAAATGTATGCATTTTTTCTGAAAGTCCTCCACTGTTTTGTATTACAAGCAGCGCAAGTAAAAGAGTAGCTGCAATTTTATTGATAATTAGTGTATCTTCAAAGGAAAATGTATTCAGTACTTTTTTAGAAAAGTCCTGATACTGGTACTTCAAATTTCAATTTTTAAAGTATTACTTATTACTCAAAAAATGTATGCATTTTTTCTGAAAGTCCTCCACTGTTTTGCATTACAAGCAGCGCAAGTAAAAGAGTAGCTGCAATTTTATTGATAATTAGTGTATCTTCAAAGGAAAATGTATTCAGTACTTTTTTAGAAAAGTTCCGATACTGGTACTTAAAATTTCATTTTTTTTAAGTATCACTTATTATTTAAAAAACGTATGCATTTTTTCTGAAAGTCCTCCACTGGTTTGCATTACAAGCAGCGCAAGTAAAAAAGTAGCGACAATTTTATTGATAATCAGTGTATCTTCAAAGGAAAATGTATTCAGTACTTTTTTAGAAAAGTTCTGATACTGGTACTTCAAATTTCAATTTTTAAAGTATTACTTATTACTTAAAAAATGTATGCATTTTTTCTGAACGTCCTCCACTGTTTTGCATTATAAGCAGCGTAAGTAAAAAAGTAGCGCCAATTTTATTGATAATTAGTGTATCTTCAAAGGAAAATGTATTCAGTACTTTTTTAGAAAAGTTCTGATACTGGTACTTAAAATTTCATTTTTTTTAAGTATCACTTATTACTTAAAAAATGTATGCATTTTTTCTGAAAGTCCTCCACTGTTTTGCATTATAAGCAGCGCAAGTAAAAAAGTAGCGCTAATTTTATTGATAATTAGTGTATCTTCAAAGGAAAATGTATTCAGTACTGTTTTAGAAAAGTTCTGATACTGGTACTTAAAATTTCATTTTTTTAAGTATTACTTATTACTCAAAAAATGTATGCATTTTTTCTGAAAGTCCTCCACTGTTTTGCATTACAAGCAGCGCAAGTAAAAAAGTAGCGACAATTTTATTGATAATCAGTGTATCTTCAAACGAAAATGTATTCAGTACTTTTTTAGAAAAGTCCTGATACTGGTACTTCAAATTTCAATTTTTAAAGTATTACTTATTACTCAAAAAATGTATGCATTTTTTCTGAAAGTCCTCCACTGTTTTGCATTACAAGCAGCGCAAGTAAAAGAGTAGCTGCAATTTTATTGATAATTAGTGTATCTTCAAAGGAAAATGTATTCAGTACTTTTTTAGAAAAGTTCTGATACTGGTACTTCAAATTTCATTTTTTTTAAGTATCACTTATTACTTAAAAAATGTATGCATTTTTTCTGAACGTCCTCCACTGTTTTGCATTATAAGCAGCGCAAGTAAAAAAGTAGCGACAATTTTATTGATAATTAGTGTATCTTCAAAGGAAAATGTATTAAGTATTTTTTTAGAAAAATTCTGATACTGTTACTTAAAATTTCATTTTTTTTAAGTATTACTTATTACTTAAAAAATTTATGCATTTTTTCTGAAAGTCCTCCACTGTTTTGCATTACAAGCAGCGCAAGTAAAAAAGTAGCGACAATTTTATTGATAATTAGTGTATCTTCAAAGGAAAATGTATTAAGTATTTTTTTAGAAAAATTCTGATACTGGTACTTAAAATTTCATTTTTTTTAAGTATTACTTATTACTTAAAAAATTTATGCATTTTTTCTGAAAGTCCTCCACTGTTTTGCATTACAAGCAGCGCAAGTAAAAAAGTAGCGACAATTTTATTGATTTGAATCCTTAAAATTGACACAAAATTATTCAGTAAGGGTCTTGTTTATAAAATTCAAATTATTCAAAGTTTCAACAGTGATCAGTCAAATTCGGAACCACTGTACAATGCAAAAGACACTCACCTCTTTGTTTCCTTGGTCCTGGGGGTCGTTAAACTTCACGCTGTGTGTCCGGCTCGCCTCCTGCTCTTCCCAGTCGTCGGAGATGTCGTCTTTGCTGGCGGCCGCTGCTACGATTCGGGACAAAGTACCGTTACTGAGACCGGAGTTCGTACCACAGCGGTATAAGCAGGCGTCTGAAGCTGTGCGGGTAGAAGAGCGGCGGGGAGAAGATAAACAAAAGCGGTAACGGAGGAGTGCACACAGACATACAGTCCATTCACTATTTAATTGCATCGCGCATGGCCATGAAAAACTGACAGATTGCGCCTTGTGACAACTTTATATTTTACAAGCTTACATTTTTATATTTGGAAGTTATACATTTCTGTCTTATTAATATAGGTCATAGTGTTTCTTAGAAATTAAATATAAACCCCCATATTCACTACAAAGGTTTAAAAGTTAGACCAGGTTTAGTTGCCATGGTACTTAAAACTTTTAGTTCGCCTCGTGCAAATGAATGGACGACTGCGGAATTTGGTATAAAAATCCAACAGGAAGGGGTCACATGAAAATCGCCTTCATAATGCGCCAGGAGATCCCCATCCTGTTCACAAGGACGATTCTTCCAGAACAGTCGTCTTAGGCTCACTATGCCTTTTGAAATAGAAATTCAAGCAAGGGCTGAATGCAAGAAGAATAGGACTCTCCATGGCCAAATCCAGTTCAGCCGGCGCGCGCCGGAATATACCGGTCGGACAATGGTGTCGAAGAGGCCTTTCCGCTAGGAAAACATACGACTGTTATTCAGGCCGAGGTCTATGCTATATTGAAGGTTGCAACAAAAGAAAAAAAGTCTGGCAGCAGAGAATGAAATCCGCATTTACTCAGACAGACAGGCGGGTCAGGAGATGCTCTAAGTGAGCTAGCAACGACAAAGGTGGTGAGATTAAAATGGGTCCTTGGGCATAGTGGTGTCGAAGGCAACGAGGAAGCAGATGAGTTCGCCAAAATCGGATCGAATGCCTGGGTATAAGTAAACAATGCTCCTCGCAGGCTCTGAATATATAGGCCTGGAAAAAGACAAAGGATAACTGGTTCAGGACGAACTGCTGTAGAAAGACAAAAGAAATACTATCCAATCGATGAGGATCTAAGGCAACTTGGTTGATGTCAAGGAGTCGACAAGTGGTTGGGGACCTATTTGGCATTTTGACAGGACACGTTACATGTACCTAATCCTTGTTGTCCGAGCTGTGCGGCAGAGAAGGACTACGTTGGAATACTTTCGGCGTTGGGTCCTTCTCCAAGAAAAAATTAGAACAACTCAACTGGGGCAAGATGCTCTCGTCCATTTGAAGAACGGGAGGGTTGTGGAGAAGTGGAGTGAGGTGGGTGGAGTGAAAAGTATATTTTAGGCCTAGTTGCTGGGCTTGTTCACCCCATCTTACTACTACTATGTCCCTGTCTTTTTGTAATTTTAATATTAAAAAAATTATTTGTTCAATTGTTAAAAATGTCACGTTAAACTTATAACTATAAAGATAGACCTGATCTAAATTTAAACCTCTTTGGTGAATAGAGGTGTAAAAGTATTAAGCTTCAGTATCAGTCTCAAAAAAACAACCAAATAAACTTCCCATAAAAAAGAACGGCAAAAGCTTTTTGACATGATATTTAAATGTCAGTCGATCAGAGATTTAAATTGATCTGTTCAAAGTGGTAAAGAAAGTAATGTAAAAAATTAAAATTTTCAACAATGTGTATTTTTTTTAAAGCAAGGTTTTCCTTGTAATTAGGTGTTAGTATTTTGACGCCTAAGTCCATATTTTGGAACCAATTTAGCAGTTTTGTGTTTAATGCCTTTTCACAAAAATATCGTTATTTTTGTACTAAAATCAGCTGATTTTGGGCAGTGTGAATATAATATCACATTTCTATTGTTAACAGTTAATGAGAAAATAATTTCTAAACGGGACCTCTTAACTTATAGTGTCCCAAAATAGAGTTCAATATAAAAAAGGTCACACCTAAGAGAATTTGCAGAAAGTTTTTGCATTAAAAAAGTAAAATGACAATGAAAAAACTAGTGATTTATCAACACCTGTAACACTTTCACTTTGCCAGGATTTGTTCATTTGTCATATCATTATCTACACAGGTTTCGTCTAGAGACACAATATTGCGTCCTTCTTGCCTATATTGCCTTACAGTTGATAGATATTTCACCCGCCAGTGAAAAATATTTGGTCTCTCAATGAGCAATTTTGCGTTTATTTTGGCACTTGCGCCAAACAAAATTCACACATCAACGTAGTTATAGTAGGGGAGCCAGCACTGATTCCAGTGAATAAGATTTATCAAAATTTTAACTTATGCAGTTCGAATTTGGGCTATTCGGGTATGCCAAAAGTGACCGTTTGTTTCCATCTGTCGTATTACTTTGTACAGGGGGCGTCATTGTGAAGTACTATACAGGGCGTTTCCTAATTGCGTGCTAATGTTAAAGGGGGGTGATTCTTGGACCTTTTTAAGAAAAAAGTTTAATATGAACCTAAAAGTCTTAACTTTGGAGATACAGGGTTTTAAAAAAACATTTTTTTAAATCCTAGTTCTGATGCCATTATAGATAAATAACTGTATGAAATTTGATACAGGGCTTTTATGCATAAAAGGGCATTTTTTATTAACAATTAATTTTTGAGATTTCTACCAGTGGCGTGCATGTGTAATTAACCTGGGTAAATCCGTATGCTCCTTAATGCATAGAAGACGTGTATCAAATTTCATGCAGTTATCTACAATAGCATCAGAATTGGGAGGAAAAAAAAATGTTTTCTTTTTAAACTTTACCATCCTGTATCTTAAAAGTTAAGACTTTTAGGACATAAAAACACCCCCTTTAATATTAGCACGCAATTAGGAAACGCCTTGTATAGTACCTCACAATGGCGGCCCCTGTATAAAGTAATATGACAAACGGGGACAAACGGCCACTTTTGGCATACCCGAGTAGCCCAAAGCCGAACTGCATAAATTAAAATTTTGATAGATCTCGTTCACTGGATCTGATGCTGGCTACGCTTGTAAAATCTGGACTTGTAAATCGGGTATTACTATACTATAGTCCAATAATAGTGGACGTAGGCAGTAGCCAGGGAACCCTTAATGACAGAACTCAAGAAAAAATATATTTATAGGTAAATCGATCAAGAAAAATCAAAATTAAATCATTTTAAAATTCGAAAGTTCGCCGTTTTTGCAACACAAAAGAGATATGGAAGTGCGGTAAACGAAAGAAAACAGACAAATATAGATAAAGGTTCATTAAGCATAGTTACATTTTTTAATTATCTGAAGTGCGTATAGTCAAAAAGGAGAGCCATATTATTTAAAGAACGACGGGACACCACTGGTTTAAAGAGATTTCTTGGCCTACCGTCCTAAACTAATTGACTCCGCCCGGTTTTCTTTCGTGTCCCGAACTATACATATCTACTGACTTATTCAAAGACATCATGCGTAATGAACACAAGAACAGTTATTAACGATTCTTGGGTAATAAAATTCTGTTAAGTGAAAAAAACAATTTTGGTCTCCATGTTGCGAACCCCTAATTGTTACCTACCTAACAAAAATATCATGACCAAGTACGATGCATTTAAATACTAAAAGGAGAATAGTAGAAAAGAAAAGAGGTGTGGCGGGGGGTGTGCGAAGTAGCGACACAGAATATATTACAAAGTAAACACTAACACTGCGACGACATTGTAAAATTAAATAACTTGTTTTTCTCTTACAGAAGACCCAACTCAACAAGAAATGCGAGCGATATTTTTCTCTCACAAAAATGTCTTCAGCTCGCTTTCATTTCCGTCGAGTTGAAGTCTTCTGCGTTTTTGTGTTGAGTGTGACATGTTTTAAACGCTTTATATGTTATAATAAATCGAATTACATTTCGTACAAGACTCAAAACTACAGTCTTATGTGTATCGTGTGTAAACAAATGGGATGAAGTGCAATCGAGTTCAATTGTGGTGAGTCTGCTATAAAAAAATTGTTATCGACTTGAGTTAAATGTGTTTATAAAAACAAATCATATTGTACATAAAAAATTAAAAACTTGCAGTTCAACACGTAATAAAGACCGTTTTACATGCTGCAATTCTTTCTTGCAAGTTGCAATAGTCTTGAACAAAAGCATGCGCAGTGGCAAGACATTTGTACCTTTTGTCAAACTGCGCATGCCTTTATTCAAGACTATTGCATATTGCAAAGAAGAATTGCAGCATGTAAAACGGCTTTAAGATTTATAATATCGTGTATCGAAAGAAAAATACCTTTTTCTTAACTACATTTTGATTAGAAGCAAAATGTTAATGACGCCGAGTCGGCATTTTGAAAATATTTCAAATTCGCAACAATCTTACACTTAGTATCGAAATTGACAACAAAAGGGGAGTGTATACATGACGTGTGTGTATAAAATATACAAATGTTTCCATGCAATTACATAGTGCAGTATAAATACTACCCCAGTGGAATTAAACAGTTGCGAATTTAGAATCAAGGGTCTAAAACGGATTTTAATTCATATTTGCCAGTTTTAAAAACAAATTTTGTTTGAATTAGGTCAGGTGATGGGCATTTTAAAAAGACACTCAATTATATATTACAGTTCACATGACAACGCGCGCAACAGCAAAAAGTAAATCAGTGTCGGGGAGAGTAGGGTACCTTGGGACGGTTGTATATTGCGACAAAAGCCAATGTAATCTGTTAGTATAAATAAACTAGTAACGCCACACTCTTGCCTGCCGACAAAATTCGGCATGGAGGACAGCATGTAAAGGTAACGTAAATGTAAAACAGTGAAACTGACTATTCTTCACCATATAGGTTATTTAAAAGAAATGAAAAGAATGAATAGGTAGTATTATAAATATAGGTAGTATTATAAAATCAGTATATCAAAAAAAAAAGATAATTAAGGAAATCTTGAATTTTTCTCACCTCGAACTTTTAGCCAAAATTCTAATTTTCTAACTAAAATGTCGATTATGTAATAACAATGAAATTTATACATAAAAAATCCCCTAACTGATCTATTACTAAAAACACATTAAATAAAACATTAAATGGATGTTAAAAGATATAGGCAGTCGAAAATAAAAAATAAAAATGTAAAGGTACCTTTAATACTACCATAAATAGTGTCATTTTTAAATTTGTTTTTTTTTGTAAATAAAAATATTAAAAGTACTCATAAAATTTTAAGGATTTAATTAAGGAAGAAGCCAGAATGTAAAATATGAGATCTAAAAAGAAAAAAATACTGTCACAGTCAAAAGTGGCAGATGTTAACCAAAAAAATGTTGAAGAAGACAAAAGTAACAATGAAAATAGTTATTTGCCTCTTAAATACCCAATAGACAATACACAGGGTGATTTATGAAGAAATGTCAATACTTCAGGTACATATTCAAGACCAAAAAATTAACATAAAAGTCTATATAAATAAGTGTCCACAAGGCCTTAGTTCTCGAGATACAGGGTGTTAAAGTTTTTATTTAGTTTTCCTATTTTTTAAATAAAATCTATGATAATGTAAATAATGGAGTGAAAATTCATATACGGGGTTTTTTTGGTATGACAAATTCGAATCTAATATTAGTATTGCTCTTACTTGTAGGTGGCGCCACCTACATGTTGTCCTTCGAACAATCACAAATTTTTGGTACAGTCTTGTATTACATTTTTGAGTAAAACAAATTATTCCCTTGCCATTTCTACGTCAAAAAGGTATACCTGTTAAAAGTGAATACGAGCAACCGTTTTCGAGATATTTGTAATATTTTATGCAAAATTTTAAGTTTGTTATTTTGTCCAAATTTAAACGCATCTTGGCACAAAAGCTTTGAAATGAAAGACTAACACATTTTTTTGAGGTGTGTATTCAGTGCCTCAGACATAAACTAAACAAAAGGTATTTAATTTTTATTAAAGTTGTTATTAATAAAATCTAGGTTACGTTTTATAATTTTCAAAAATTCTACCATTTGCTTCTAAGCACAGGTCAGCTCTATGGTGTATAGCTCGGGTTGCTCTGTGGATACATCCGGGCGCATTTCTTAGTGTTTGTGCTGCGTTTGTTATCCGATCCAATAATGCTTCTCTTGTATTTACTTTAGTGGAGTATACCAGTGATTTGAACCATCCCCAAAGACAATAATCCAAAGGATTAAGGTCTGGCGATCTAGGTGGCCAATTAACGGACCTCCCCGACCAATCCATCGGTTTGGAAAGTGTTGGTTTAAAAAATCTCTTACAAGTAAACTGTAGTGTGCAGGGGCTCCATCATGCTGCAAATACATGTTTTGTCTTACATTAAGGGGAACATCTTCTAATAGATTTCGCAAGTGATTTTCAAGAAAGTTTAAATATTTTTCTCCTGTAAGACTACCGTCGATTATAAATGGACCAATTAAATGACCATTTAACATTCCACACCACACATTAATGCTAAATTTATGTTGGAAATTATGTTCTACTGTAGCGTGAGGATTTTCATAGGACCACCGGTGTTCATTATGAAGATTATTTATACCATCACGCGTGAACTGTGCTTCATCAGTGAACAAAACATACCTATACAGCCTTCGATCTTCATTAATCCAGTTACAGAATTGCATTCTCAACTCAAAGTCACCCTTCTGCAAATGTTGAACCCGTTGTAAATGAAATGGGTATAAACAATTAATGTGAAGATTTCTCCAAGCAGACGATTGTGTAATCTGATAAGTATCTGCAATCCGCCTAGTGCTTATGCTTGGATCATTTTCGACGGCATTGAGTGTAGCCTCTTCTACTTCAACGTTGGGTCCCGATTCCCTTTCAGATACAATTTTCGCACTTGGAAACATCCCAGATTCTCCAGCAGTAGTGAAAACTTGTTAGAAAACTCTTCTATCTAGCACCCTTCTATCTGGAAAACGACGCTGGTACTCCGCGACTGCTTGAATTGCGACCCCATTGCTGAAGCCATAGACGAATATCATATCTGCATATTCACGATGCGAGAATATCACAGGCATAATGACGTATTTAGATCTAAAGTTTCTTAAATGATTACTGTCAGATAATAAAAGTTATGAACAGAAATTGACAGTGGCAAAATTTGATCTTATTATTAACTGACATTACTATTGCTAAGTAACAGGAAAAACGATGAGAACACCAACCAGCAGTTGTTCTGTCAGGCAAGGCACACTTCTATTTTTTTACAATACATGCATACTTTATGTGAATTTGATAAAATAAATCACATGCGCCGAAACTGTTTTAAATCCAAATATCTCGAAAACGGTTGCTCGTATCCACTTTTAACAGGTATACCTTTTTGACGTAGAAATGACAAGGGAATAATACAAAAATGTAATACAAGACTGTACCAAAAATTTGTGATTATTCGAAGAAGTAGAAAGACATGTAAGTGGCGCACCCTACAAGTAAGAGCAATACTAATATTAGATTCGAATTTGTCATACCAAAAAAACCCCCGTATATCAATTTTCACTCCATTATTTATATTATCATAGATTTTATTTCAAAAAATAGGAAAATTAAATAAAAACTTTAACACGCTGTATCTCGAGAACTAAGGCCTTGCGGGCACTTATTTATATAGACTTTTATGTTTATTTTTTGGTCCTGAATATGTACCTGAAGTATTGACATTTCCTCATGAATCACCCTGTATACCAAAAATTTGTGAATGATTTTAAAATACGTACTCAGGATAGGTTAGAAGCAGGTTATTCAAAGTTGAGAAAACCCCAAAATTCAACTCCTAATGAGAGAGAAATAAATAAAAATAAGCAAGAAGTAATAACTTGTATTTATAAAACCAATGAACAACCAGATATGATAAAAATCTTACAGCGACTCCAAGAAGAAAACAAAGCATTGAAAAATATATTTATTGATGTACAGTATACTCCGGGAATAACGTACACGGGATATAACGTACTTCCGGTTATTGCGTACACTTTTGATTGCCCCGGCCAAAATACTCTTGATTTTTAATCGGATATTACGTACCCTATGTAATTTGAACTCCGGATATAAAGTACGATTTTCAGTAGCCCAATTTCGGTTATAAAGTACGAGTGTACGTTAAAACCAGACTACCGGTCGGGTGTTCCCCGACATTGTCGGGAATTCCCCAGTAATCGTTTGCGGGATTTTTGTCGAACCGGCGCAGAGCTTTACTGCGATGACAGTCGGCATTTTTAATTCGACTGTTTTACGAAAAGGTACGCTAGTAAGATTTTTTATATGTGATAATTATGGCGGATCGACGCAAGTCAATAACTGTGAAAGAAAAGGTAGAGATTATTAAAAGTATTGAAAGTGGCATCAGCAAAACGGAAATTGCTAGACGAAAAAATGTAGCAAAAACAACAGTGTCTACAATTTGGAGTAATCGCGAAAAAATCAAGAAAGCAAGTGAAAGTACACACAGTGTTAAAAAAATTAGAAATCCTATACGCCATGATGTCGATCAAGCTCTTCTACGATGGTTTGAGGTTCGAAGATCCGAAAATATTGCAATAAGTGGTCCAATTTTAAAAGCAAAAGCCGAGGATTTTTCTAAAGAATTACAAGGTGACGATTTTAGTTGCTCTACAGGTTGGCTCGAACGTTTCAAAGTTCGTCACAGCATAAAGGTCGGAAAGATTTCGGGTGAAGCAGCAGATGTTAACAAGCAAAGTGTGTTAAACTGGTTAGAAGATAAGTGGCCCATAATTTCAGAATATTATAGCAGTGAGGATATTTTCAATGGGGACGAGACTGGGCTATTTTACAAGATGACTCCAGATCGTACCCTTAAATTTGTGGGGGAAAAGTGTGTGGGAGGGAAGCAGTCCAAGTTGAGGTACACCGTTTGGGTTTGTGCAAATATGACGGGTAATGAAAAATGCAAACTACTTATTATTGGAAAATATGAACGACCCAGATGCATGAAAAATGTAAAAAATCTGCCTGTCACTTACAAGTCAAACAATCGAGCATGGATGACTTCAGCAATTTTTGGAAATTATTTAAAGGATTGGGATGAAAAATTAAGACGACAGAAGAGAAAAATATTGCTTCTGGTTGACAACTGTGCAGCTCATCCAAAAAACCTGATTCTTACAAATATCAGATTAGAGTTTTTGCCACCAAATTGCACCTCAGTCGTACAGCCTATGGATCAGGGCATAATCAAGTGTCTTAAATCATATTATCGTAGATCTTTTATGCATCGCCTGATCCAATCATTGGACAATAAGGAGACATTTAACATAACTATCCTAGAGTCAATGAAATTAATTGCTCAAGCTTGGAATGAAGTTACGCCAAGCACTATTAAAAACTGGTTTCAACATGCAGGTCTGATAAAATCGGTAGATGGGTTTGATTCAGACGATGACTTACCTCTGGTTCAGTGGGTCGAGAAGTACAAAAATATTGACGACGATGACTGGGAAGTCCCCCTTAGTGATTGGTTGCACAACAACTATGAAGATCTAACCAACGTCGAAATGTATCTTCCTGAGCTAGATAGCTTTCAAACAATTGATGATAGTTTAGTAACAACGGAGTCATTAACAGATAATGATATTATTACTGAAGTTTTACATCCACATGATTTTCATAGTTCTGACAGTGAAAGCGACGACGAAGTTCAACAGGACAAGGTACCAAATTATTCTGAGGCGCTCTGTGCTGTTAAAACAGTTACAGAGTTTTTACAATATTCTGATGACGTGTCCGATGATATTATGCAAGCGGCTTTGAATGTTGAAAAGCACATAAATAATATGAAGTTGAAATTATTATTGAAACAAAAACAAACTAAATTAACAAGTTTTCTTACTCAAAAAGACTAAAATATGTATTATTTGTAGTTTTAAGTTATAAGTTTTTATAATAAATACTGTTTTTGGTTTAAATGTAGTTTAAACATATTTTTATACCCAATAAAAATACACATGTACGTACATACATATTTCTTGTGTTTTTTTTTTATAACGTACCTCCGCCTATAGAGTACCGATATTTTTGCCCCTACAGGGTACGTTATAACCGGAGTTTACTGTATATAATAAGTTGGACCAACTCTCTAATAAACTAGAAACTTTTGAAAGTAAATCAGAAACAAAATTAAGTATTATTGATGGAAAAATTAATGATATACATAAAAAACATATTGTTCCTCCTTTAATATTTAACAACGGGAAATCATACTCTGAGGTACTACAAAATCCAATACCTAGTTCAAAAAATATAAATTTGAGTTCATTATGCATTAAACCGAAGAAAAAGCAAACAAGTATTGAAACAAGGAATGAAATGAAAATATCGGGTGTTACCTGTCGAAATGCATCTTGAATTCGCAGCTTCATGTTCTCAGGTGTTGTAGGGGGCTCCTGGTAAACGATTTCTTTAATATAGCCCCATAAGAAGAAATCAAGCTTAGTGAGGTCGGGTGAACGGGGTGGCCATCTAATTGGCCCTCATTTTCCGATCCACCGATCCGGAATGACTACCTCAAGATGGTGCCTGACCGGTAAAGAATAATGTGCTGGAGCGCCGTCGTGTTGTAGCTATATGCCCTCCCTTTACGGGTCTGGGTAGATGTTGACATAAACGGAGCAACTCATGTTTTAAGAAATTTAAATACATGTCCCCATTTAAATGCCCATCGAGAAAATAAGGACCGATAATAAAATCTCCTATGATTCCCCCCCACACATTAATAGACCATCTGTGCTGTCGATCGATCTGCCGAAAATGTCTTGGATTATGATCGGAGTAGTAATGAAAATTGTGGCGATTCACAAATCCATTTTTATGGAAGGTAGCCTCGTCTGAGAAGAGCACTTTATCGAAAAATTCAAAATTTGCTCTGATTTTGGATTGTGCCCAGTTACAAAACGCTATCCGATGCTCATAATCTTCTTCATACAGCTCTTGGTGAAGCTGAATATGGTAGCCATGAAAATGATTTTTTTTTTAAACACGTTGAACGGTGGTTTTGCTAACATTCGCTATATCGACGACTACCCTTTGTCCAATTGAAGGGGTTTCTGTGATATGAAGTAGCACATCCAGTTCCTTTTCATCAGTTTGAACTGGCCTATTTCTACTAGGTTTTGAGTATTCGACATGTCCCATCTGAATAAATCTATCTAATAAGTTTTGCAGGCTTCTCTTATCGGGATGTCTTCGTTCCGGATATCGCTCCGCGTATATCCGACTAGCCAAAAAACTATTTTTTTTAGATTCTCCCAACACAAAAATCATATCTACTAGCTCTTCTTTGGTATAAGTCATTGTAAAAAAACTTATGCAAAACGTGAACAACTTAACAAACTACTTAAAAAAATAACTTCTTGAAATAAACTGCTAACAACTATAACCACTATAAACAAACTATACTACTGGAACAAAATAACGCAATACTTTGTAATAATTATGATGAAGAACAATATTAACCCGTTTTTAAACTAAATAATTTTTTAAATTTGTCAAAAAGACTCTCCTGTCATTTTGATTGAATTCTACGTCATTCATTTTAATAATCTAAGCCACCTTGGATTACTTTTCATTAAAATGGCTGCTAAAATAGGACGCTTTACCAGTTTTTGGCGAATATCTTTTAATACGTTAGAAATTTTAATAAAGATGTATTTACAAAAAAGTTTTATGTTTCAATTACGCATCGATTGCAATGAAAAAAGTATAGGGTTGACATTTAAAATAAGAAAGAAAATGCCTTTTGAAGTTTGGTAATTTTTACACTTAATTTTGTAGACCCTGTATAATTTAGATCGTTTAAATTTGGTCAGCGAGATTGTCAAACCTTAGTTAATGAACTCCCAGTTTGATTCTTATGTCGAGGCAATATTTGAATTTTTATAATTTTTTTTAACCAGTGGAACAACTATGGAAGCCATCTAAATATGCAAAAAAATATAGGTCATCTAATTTAAAAAAAATATGTCATTGTGACTTCACACTTTTTTGGGTCACCCTGTATAATCAAAAATATTTTTAGAAAATTCGCCCTAATATACATATGAGTTGTGCAAAATTTAAAATTCATGAGTCAAATGATAATCGACCTACAGAAGAAGGGAGCTGAGATGGACCACCCTATATAAAAGAACACGCCAGAACATCGACATTTAAAAAAGCGTTGAAGGATTATCTCAACAAATCCACCTTTTACGACTTAAGAGAATTGCTCACAGCACAGACATAGCCCATTAGTATTATATTATAGTCTACTCTACTTATCCGTTGTGTTGTTTAATGTCTTAAATGTTGTCGATCGTAACTATTTTATGTGATTTTAACGAATGCAAATTTTAGAAATTGTGTAGCTGTTAAAAGTTCTGTAGGAAACAATTTCAAAATGTACTTATATTCGATTTTACTGCCTAATCTGTCTTTTTTACACTAGACTAAGTTAGATATAGGACGTATCCAATGTCAATTTATTTGATCAATTATGGATAAATAAATAAATATTTAATGTCTATTTGTGGAATATTAATAATAATAATGATTTATAAAATCGCTTATAAATCGAAAGCAGTGCAAAATAGGCATAGAAAACCTGATATGAAAAAAAATCACTTTGTTTACTCTATTCAACGCTTCAATAATATACTGGGTGTTCCATTTAAAAAGTCACTTTGGATCAAATTTATAAAATCTGAATTGCAGTTAATTTTTAGGACACTCTGTATAACAGTCGCCGATTCCATGTTGCTAAAATTAAAGTACCATATGTTGACTAAATAATATTAAAATTTTACATTCATTTGACATCTGGAGTCGAAAATATTGAAGTTTTAATTCACATAGGTTTGGTAAAAAAAACACAAAATAATTAATATTTACGAAACAGTAAGATAACAATAGATTCTTTGTTTAACAATAAGTAAACTGATCTCTAGTGTTGTTATTATTGAGCTGTGAGACAAAATCCTTTGCCAGGTATTTTTATAAACCTAATGTTGGAATTATGTGCTATTTATTGCAGGTTAGATTTCGATCTCTATCAGCTTGCAGGTAAGTCACAAACTGATTATTATTTACAAATCGGTAACGCTAGTGACATTATTAAACACGTGATTAAAAACGGTCTCAAACATGGCAATTATGGCAATTCTATTTTTCTAATGAATTCTAATTTTTTATGAAAAAAATAATGCAAGCGCCATTTCTTCTTTTCAGCGTAAATCTTTTAAGCTGAATGTGATTTAATATAAATTGTTCAATTCTAGATTTAATCCCAGCATCTTTTGGAGATATATTTTTCTTATATTCTACTCTATTTTTCTTTTTATAACATATTGTACTTTTCGCAATTTTTAAAGCTTTCGAAGATTTGTTTACCGCTATAAGTCAACCATTTCCTGCATCAACGTTTTACATTCATCGAAAATACGTTCCATTGTGACTAGAAATTACTACTGACAAGGGCACTGACACTTTATCTAATATTTTTTTTGTTTCACTATGTCCCGTTAAGATAAAAAAAGATTAAAAATTCCTCTGGGGTAATAATTCTACTATAATTAAAACCAAACAAATCCCGCTACCTTTCAAAAACATAAACTCACTGATAGTAGGTTGGTATTCTTGTTGTGGCAGCAGAAAGCAAGTGAGGACCTGATTCCCTGTATCCGGATCGGTATCAGTCTGGAAGGTGAGCAGCGGTTGGGCTTGGTTGTCGCTTAACCAAATTGCCTAATATTGATAAAAAATAATAATAACAACAATGGTAAAAAGGGTGTGTTACTGTTAAAACCTAAATAGGCCAGGATAATAGTACAATAGTAGTAATGTTTATTACATTTTGTTTTTTAGAGTTAGAAATTTATAAAATAAAACGTCAAAAATAGCATTTAATAACATATTAATTTGTTTATAATTTCAACGGTCAATAAATTTTAAATTTAATCATCTATAACGATTTTATATAAATTCGGCATGAATACGTCCCAGAACTTTTGAACATGATCCGTAAAATGTGTGCTACTTTTCGATAAATATCCATTTTTACCGCCCCTCAAAGCAGTCAAGGAGATATTTGCAATTTTCTGAGCCCATGCTGGGTTAAAAAGTCTGTCAAAGTAATTTTTTTCCCCAATTTCTATCTGCCAAATCGTTTTTATTTATCTGTAAGCAGACTACGAAGGCCAAAGGCCTAAGTACTAGATAGGTTGCTTTAAGTGAAGAGAGGGAAAGTTTACTGATGCGGGATTTACAGACTTGTAGATTATGAAAAAGGGAAAGGCCTTTGCTGCCAACACATTCCATAATCGGGACACACTGGGAATTAAGAACCACACAAAATGGAATGTCCCTGGTCTTTGCAGTGGGACAGTGAATGAATACATGTGGGTCACTACTCGTGTCTCCCTAACAGGAATGACTAAGGAAGGCATAATGAATGATAATTTATCAAAACAGAATCCGTAGTAGTATCTGTAAAATAGAGACAGATCGCCCATAATGCTATCAGGCGAATAAATCTGCTTTGGACAGAATCAAAGATGTTAAAGATTAAAAAATGCAAACAATACTCAAGACTGGGTCTAATTTACGAAATGTAAAGAATATGCAAGTTGGTAGAAGAAAAGTATTTTGGAACTCGGAAAATTAAATCCAATTTCTTCGCGGCTGTTGTGGCAATTGAGGTAATGTGATAACTCAGTAACTTAAGTTGGAAACCAAAGGGTTGATTCTCAAAAATTCACATCAAGCTGGATTTTTGCATAAACCTTCATTTGAGCATTATAAATAACGTGTAAACAGTCCCCATCGACGTCGTGTACGCTTCAAAAATGATACGAGGGGTCAGAGGTAAAAAAATTGCTCTCTCGTTATCTCGCTAGCTCGTATAAGGTTTTTTGATTAATACATTATTAGAGGAATTTAATAAAGACAAAAATAATTTTCTAGCTTCATTTGTTTTCGAGATTTACGTGAACTTTTTATTTTCTTACCAACGCTATATTGGATTTTTGCATTTTTTGAAAAATCTCTTTCAGAGCTTTCCAATGATGTATCACAAGTCTAGATTAATGGTTTCTTAAGCTTCAAAATTCGAAATTATTGTTTCATTCATAGTAGGCTTTAATTCAGCGTGGCTGTCATGACACAAAAGTTGACATAATAATTTTTATAGTTATAAAAGTTGTCGGTAATAAAATACTCTACAAAACAATATAAGTTATAGTCTACGTCAGACGTTTTGTTTTATTTGTGATAAATCCCTCTCGGTCGGCGATCCCGTGCTTGTTGAGCGTGGTTTACAAACTGTTAAAAACGCTAGTGTCGACAGAAATGATGAGACACCTCGAATATTTGCCGTTAAGACTATACTTGAAAGAGTAACATCGCGGCGGTCAAAAGACAGCGAGTAAGTACTTTTGAGAAAAGGTAAAGGCAAGGGCTAAGGAGAAATATAAAGCAAGTAAGCACAACTTCGATGAAGGTCTCAGTTATTAAAATAGCAGACAATCGTGATGACAATTACGGCTGAAGCGTAAAAAATCCAATTCATTTTGAGCATGATTTAGTTTCTGCTGAGACTAGATATCAGGATGATTGCTTTATATCGTCTCCTAAAAAGAAAACCAGAGGTAAAGCAAGTCAAAAATATTACATCAACAATGGAAGACATAGTTTATTATATCGAAAATAATAAAGACTGTCAGTTTACGTTGACCTAGTTAAAAGAAGTTGTTGTCGGTTTAGTCCCACATGGCGCAACGATTATAGCGAAAATAATAGAACGTTATGGAAAAAATATTGTTGTTATCGCGAAAAATACTAAAATGACTATAATTAGTTTAGCATGGTATGAGAGTAAAAAATCCAATCTGGTTGGAAAGCGCCTCCAAATTGCGGAAGCTTAGCGAAGCGGTAATTATTAGGGAGGATATTAGTTCTGTAACCATTAATAGCGAGTACTATCCACCTGCAAGCGAAATGTCCAGCAGTATCAATAAAGACATTTCCCACAGCTTATTATTTTTTTTTAAAAGAAATCATTTCGAAAAAACAAAAACAGAAAACGCCAAACTGACAACATAAAAACCAAATGCACTGCCATTAGTCATGCCATCACGCCAACGATTCGCCCACGGTCCTTTTCATCGGATTATTGCTTGGTCTGTCTGTATATCTCTGAGGTGGTGTGGAAACGAATGCATGACTATTGCAGCACTATTTCATCACGATGACTCTTTGACTCGTATAACATGGAAACGGTAACTCCTACGTGGAAAATATAAAGAACCTTTTTTGTAGTCTATTTTCTTAGCGACAAAAACGACTTACTTACTTAAGCGAGACAATATCGAAAAACCAATTTTTGGACGTTTTAAATGAAGCTGTTTGGAAAAATCCAGCTTGCTGCGAATCTTTGAGAAGCGAAAGTTATTGGCCTAGAAGATCTTTCTGAAAAGTGATACCAATTAGGCTAAAGGAATCCTTAGCTTCAAGCATTTGATTTTTCATTTGAATGGCGTGGGTATTAGGAGACCGTTTGTGAGATAATAAACATGAGTGTGTCTTAGTGCCGGAGAAGGTTCTTTGCTCTCCATTCTACGATTTAGATATTCTTGAAATCGTATTGTAGAATCCAAAAATCCAATAAATACATATTTGAAGAGATCTTAAGGGCGTCACTGACGAGTTGTACCTATTTCTGGAAGAATTAGAGTTCCCCCAACATGACAGAAAAAACTCAGCTCATGCAACACTGATTCTAACCCTAAATGGAGATTTCATGTCGGTATCTAAATATGATCATTTGTTAGCGGATAGCACTTTTGAATTCTCTATGGTATATAATCAAAACCTTGATCTTTATGTAATTTGTATTTACAGATCACCAAACTCTGATGTACAATCATTTTTAAATAGCCTGGTAAGTTTGCTAGACAGTCTACCGATTAAAGGTAAAAAAATTCTATGCGGGGACTTTAATATTGACTATGCTACTATTTGTGCCATCCAAAAATATCTAATTTCTATATTCGACTCTTTCGGTCTTTCAATGCATGTATCCTCGCCAACTAGAATTTCAAAAAACTCTTCTTCTATCATCGATTACATGGCGTCTGATTTTTCTCCATCAGAGGTGCATTCACAGGTCTATAACTCAGGTCTTTCCGATCACGAGGCGGTAATTTCCAGGTTTAGTTTACCTATTAGGCCCTTACCAAGATCTCGCCATCGGGGCAGAATTTTCTCGGCCGCAAATTTCTCAGTATTTCATAATATTTGCTTTAACACCGATTGGAATTTTGAATCTGATAATGTCAACACAAACACAAACTTTTTTAAATAAAACTTTAAGTGCTTTTAACAAGGCCTTCCCGCTTAAGAATATCAAACCTAAGCGGCATAAACCGTGGACCACGAAAGGAATACGAATTTCTGCTAAAAATATGCGACTCCTTTCTTATTCTCGACTATATCTCTAACTATAGGAGGATCTACACTACTCTTATTAAGTCAGCAAAAAAATTACACTACCGAAAACGTCTAACAAACTCAAATAACGTTTCAAAAGAAACCTGGTCCATCATCAATAACCTCAGAAACAAATCAAACCCTGTGACTCAGATCTTGCCAGGGGCTAATGATCGAAATGATTATTTTATTCATGTAAGCAAAAATGTTACCTCTAGTATCTCGCCAAGTTTGGACCCTGTTTCGTTTCTCCCTCCTTTAAAAAATTTAGCTGATAGCTTTTTCTTAAGTCCCGTTAGCAACACTGAACTATTGAAGGTAATAAATAATATCAAAAGTAAATCTTCGTGTAGCACTGATGGCCTATCAATTAGAATATTCCTGAACTTGCCACTCCCAGTCATAGAGGCCCTTACAACATTAATAAATGAGTCCTTTATAAAAGGTGTATTCTCTGATTGCCTTAAAACAGCTGTAATTATTCCACTTCATAAAGGCGGCGAAAAAACTAACTCTTGCAATTATCGCCCAATTGCACTACTACCAGTGCTATCAAAAATCATCGAAAGGCTACTGAAGAATCGTCTTATGCCATTTCTCCTGAAACATCAAATAATATCCCCGGAGCAGTTCGGATTTCTACCCAACAAGTGCACCAGCGACGCCATGTTCACGTTGCTTAGAGGCGTCTACTTATCTCTCAATAACAACTAACCAACTGCCTCAGTTTTTTGTGACTATGCGAAAGCCTTTGATTGTGTTAGTTATGAAATTCTGATAAACAAACTAAATTTTTATGGAATTCGTGGTACTTCTTTAAATTGGTTCAAATCTTATCTTGGGAAAAGGCAACAACTTGTAAGGGCTAATGGTTCCGATTCTGATTGTAAGTTGATTACAAGTGGAGTCCCTCAAGGTTCAGTCTTGGGACCTATTCTTTTTTTGTTATACATTAATAATATCACGAACCTTAAAATTTATGGAAGAATTTCCCTTTTTGCTGACGACACAAGCATAACTTGGAGTGATTTTGATACAACGTCTTTACATTCTAGTATCTCCAAAGACTTGGTTATAATTAAGGCTTGGTCCGATTCCAATATGCTTTGTTTTAATGTCGATAAAACGGTGGCGTTATCTTATAAGGGAACTTTACAACCACTTCAGGTACATAACAGCAATATTGAATACGTAGAGTCGGTTAAATTCCTTGGTTTAAATATAAATAAGAACCTAAAATGGTCTAATCATATTGACACCTTAACTAAAAAACTTTCTACCGCCTGCTTCGCCATTCGATCAGTTTCAAAAGAACTAGACGTTCCTTCTGCCACACTTACTTATTTCTCTTTATTTGAATCCCACCTCCGCTATGGCTTTCCCTTTTAAGGCTGCTGTACCACTGAGCAATTTCGTAGTATTTTTATGCTTCAAAAGAGAGCCATTTGTTATTTGTTTGGTCTAAATAATAGAGCTCACTGCCAATACTATTTCAAAAAACATGAAATATTAACACTTCCTGCATTATTTATTTTGGAAACGGTATGTTTGCTGAGAAAACATATAAACACCCTCCCAGAAAGGCCACAACATGTATACCCTACCAGAAACTCTAGGCATGATATATATCTTCCCATTCCGTCCTCAGAATTAATAAAAAAATCAATTATTTACAACGCCATAAAACTTTACAACAATCTGCCAGTACATTTAAAATCTATCCCTATGCTTGCACAATTTCGAAAAAACATCAAAGCATACCTCATTGAGAGACCATTTTAGTAGCGTTAATGATTTTTACAGCGAGTAAGTCTCTTTAAATTGTCACTAAATTCGCTTGTTTACTTAAATCTTTTGTGAGTCATGTCCTAACTCGTAGCATAGAATTTTGAAAATCATCATATAGAGAAAAGAACTGTCGAACATTCACTTAAAACTTAATTATTTTTGTTAGGTATTGGATTAAAAACAAAATTTAATTCTTTTTTGTATACTACATTCTACACTAGTTCATTATACCTTCTCATTACCATCACAATTATTTGTATAACTATAATAAGATAGAGTTTAAGGTCGCATAGTTTGATTTCAATGTCATCGAAATTATTCACCTTGTTATAGGATTCATTAACTGTTTTGCGGCAATGTTATGTTATATTCTAACGTGTGTTTTACGATTTGGTAAATTGATAATTTACATTTTTAAAAAGCATTGACCTATCGAAATTCTTTTCGATTAATGTTTTGTTATGTCTTATTTTAGGTATATTTTGCTTTGTCCATAAAATTGTAAAATTTTTCTGCGGCAATAAAGCATACTTTTGTTTGTTTGTTTGTCATTAAAAAGAAATAAGCATATTGTCATCTTTTTTCTGCCTTGACGCTAACAAACAACGTCTGCTTTTTGTTTTAACGTGTTTTTTTTTTTCGAAATAAATCGCTGCCTGAAAAGGATATTTTTAATTTCAAGGTAAGATTATTAATTACATTTTAATTTTAGAAGATTTATACTTTTTAGATTTTAACTACATTTTCCCGTTTAAGTAAATGGAGAGAATAATTTAAAAATTTTCTAAGATATTGTTTGTCAAATGAAAAAATAAACCTTTTAAATCGTCTTTTTTGCATTCTCCCTGTATAATTGTATATCTTTTTACAACGTTTAGCGCGTAAAAACAGTCAGTTTTTATTCAAAGTTTTTATCTTTTTTTTGTGGATAAAAAGTAACTGAGTACTCGTTAATCAATACTCTATTCTTATGTTAAACAAAGTAAAAATAAGAACTCATTTGAGCGCTTAAAAATGAAGCAATTTTCAAATGGTTAAAACAGTCCCACACAAAGACCTATTGTTGCTAAAATTGGTACTAAAAGTTGTGAACTCTAATGTTCTTGGAATTAGTGTAACGTGTTAAACAAATACAGAATATTTGAATTTAAATCGTGGTGCCCAGCTTTTGAGACGCCTCTGTATATAATGATTATATTAACATTTTTAAAGGCATTATCCTTGATCAGAAATCAGGTCAGAGCCAATTGTTTGAAGAATACAGAATGCGTAAATAAAAGAAAAATATTAAAATGTACACATTTTTGAAAAAAACTCGTATATCAAGAACGGAGAAAAAAATTAAAAATAGCTGGAAATTGTTTTTTGGTATTTAGGTGTAAATTAACCCAGTTAGAAAAAATAATTAAAATTGCCCTTTTTAAAAAAGATCTGTTGATATAAAGTGTTGCAAAAATGACACGTAATAACATAACACCTTTTATAGGGCAGATGTAATATAGCTCTAAGGTTGTCTATTTCCGAGAGCATTGTTTCATGTTTGCTTGGGTAAGTTCGTTTGGCCAGCAGTTTATTTATATCTATAAAGAGATGGCCTGTTTTACTAAAAGTCGAGACGACATGAGAATCTCGTCTCGACCCCTCTATTCTCGTCTCGCCTCGAATGTCGAGATTGAATGGTGTCGAAACGAGATGAGATTAGGTCGAGGCGAGACGAGAGTACAAGAAATCACTACAAATGTTTTGATATCATATGTGTTTAACTAATCTTGAATTAATTTCTGGACACCCTTTATGTTTCATGCAGGGTTATACAAACTATAGAAAAATAAATGTCAAAAAAACTGATCATAGGAAAAAAGTTAAAAAGATGCACGTTAATAAATGAAAACAAATTTGTTTTTTTGACAAAAAAAAAGCTATTTTTTGACTCAAAATATTCAGAAGTTAGTGATTTTTTTTTGCAAATTTAAAGATTGTTTTATTATAGCAACCAAAAAAATAAAAATTAATTTTGTTAATTATCGGAGCAACAACACGCTTTGTACAATACATTTCTTATTACAATAAAAAAGTACTATTCTCCTGGCCTAAAAGTAATATATCAGTGTAAATAAAAACTGACCTTAAGCCTAAGCTGCAGCAATGTATAAGGCAAATACGGGAGCCTATTGCCTGATACGTCCAACACGTGCAACCTTTTACAGTCACCCAACGTGTCAGGCAACAAAGTCAGTCTATTGTCTCGCAAACTTAATACACCTAATTCAGATAAATTACCTAAAATGAAGGATGACTGTTAATTTTACAGTTAAATCGAAACGATACACTATCTTTTTAGAAATTATACATGTATTATTATATGTTTGGATTAAGATATAAAGAAAGGAGTAAATAGGATATAGTGTTTTTTACAAGCACCTAATGATAATACACAAAATAAACCATCTCTTGTACATAGATGACAAAATTATACGCAAGTACAAGGGCACAGCTAAAGGAACTGCAAAACTACTAAAAACAAAACTGAACTCCAGTAATCTAACGAAAGCTATTAACACCTTCGCCATACCTATTCTTACGTATTCGTTTGATATCATTAAATGGTCACACACAGACATAGAAAATATTCATATTCTCATACGCTCTGAATTCACTAAACACTGAAAGTTACATTCCAACGCATGCAAGAAAAGACTCACCATTGAGAGAAAAGAAGGAGGGAGAGAAATTACAAGGCAATAGTGAAGGCAGAGACAAGAATTATACACCGCTCGACCTGTCTCAAACGAGCCACAGCCACGTCCAATCACAACAAGAAAAGATGAACACTTGGTTTGAAAAAAATACTTCACACGGAAGACACAATACCACATAAAGCAAGACCACATACATAAAAAGCTTTCATATACGTGGTTACAAGAAGGGTATCTGTTCACCGAAACAAAATGCTTCGTGCTTGCCATCCAGGACAAAGTCATAGCAACCAGAAACTACCAAAAGCACATCATCAAGGATAACCATTAAAAACGACAGGTGCACGAGATGTCACCAGCAGAGAGCAACGATCGATCACATAACGACTAGATGTAGAATGGCCGGAACTAAATACACCGCGAGACACAACTCAGCCGTGAAGGTCGTTCATCAAGCATTAGCCACAACATTCAAAATAACGGAGAACACCAGGGGCGTGCGGTGAAATTTTAAGAAGGGGGAGCAATTTTTAGAAACTTACCTATTTGTAATGTAATTCAATTCTTCGATCATTTTTTGCAAATTCGTCAATGACGTCGATGCTCCGACATATTTTGGAGAAGTATATTTTCAATGGACAACAGTGATGTATGCGAAAGTCTCTCCTGCCCCGTTGAATTTCTCACGAAATTTTTTATACATTTAAGTGTTGAAAAATTGCATTCTACTGATGAACTCGTGGCAGGTATTGTTAATACTAATTCACACAATTTCGACACTTCGGTGTAGCCATCTTCCAGCTCCTTGTCTTTTAAAAATTGCATTAGTTCCTTAGCGTTATTTTTTGCGCTAATGTCATCAGTTTCGTAAATCACTTTTAGTTCAGATCGCAGTAACACTCGGTCGAAGAACTGGCCATAATGAAGAAGAAGAGATTTAAACGCACCTTCTGGAAAAATTTTTCCTTTAAATGCATCAAAATTGCAGAGCTCGAGGAATTTAAAATCATTTAAACCGTTAAATATATAGTTTATTTATTGCTGAATTTGATCAATTATTTCATAAAAGAGGCGTCTGTATGATGTTTGAACATCTCCCACCTTGTCTGTTCGAAGACGACATCGTTTTCTCCCAAAATAGGTCAAAGTCATCTCTTTTTTTGGCTTAACATGGACTTAAAATCATCCATTTTTTTAGGCAAAAAGCAATATCATTTGTTTTAGTTTGTAATATATTACATTTTCCAAGAATAGAAATAATTCTGAAAATATGTTCAACAAATAATTAAAATTAAAATCTCGTTTCAAACAGTCCAAAAAACCCCCCGAACTATTTATTGCTTCTGAGTCCCACGTTTCATTATTTTCTATTATATTCTCAAATAGTTCAGTCAGTGATTCACGATTTTCAGATACTGTTAACACAAGTCTTCCATTATAGTTGCACCTAGTAGGAGTTACTTTGTGCAATCGTTTATGGACAATGGAATCCAAAGGTTGTGTACGTTTTGTTAACTTCGAAAAAAAGTAGCCATGCCACTTAACGTAACGAAAAATACTTTACACTCTTTAATGTGATTGATGGACTGGGATAAAACTAAATTTAATGTATGAGCAAAACAATGGACAAACACAGCACTTGGGAAAGTTTCTCGAACTTTAGCTTGCAGACCCCCTAATTATCAAGCATCTGCTGTACGATTTTCGGACACATTCTTAAAACCTAAAAATCGCTCTTGAATGTTGCGTATTACTATAGATAATTGGCTAAAATTAGTGATATCAGTTGTTTCGTCCAGAACAATAGCAATGAACCGCGCCTCGCCAATCTCCTCCTTAATTCTTTTTAGAATAATGGTTGCAACAGCGGAAATTAAATCATTCTGGATTCGATTCGACGTTCCGCAAAAAATGCTAGACTGCTCTAAAGGATTTTTTTTAAGCAATCATCATATTTAGCCATTAAACTTAAAAATCTTAAAAATTTCCTCTATTTGAAGAAACCCTTGTTTCGTCATGACCTTTAAAACCTTATTCGTGCTGTCCGAGAAAACAAACAACATCGATAAGTCTTCTTAATATTTGCCTATTTTTATCGACTAGTTCATTGTGTTGGCGATGACTAATTTCCAACTGTTTATTAAGGGCGTGTTCAATTCTGGATTTGCAGAAGACTTTTTCTTTTATGAGGGCCTGTAAATGCGCTTTGGACATAATGTGTCTTTTTACAGCTCTATGGAAATTATTTAAATCGGAAAAACCAGTTTTATTCCAGAGACCTTTTTCATTTTCAAGAAGTAAACATGGACCACAAAATAATTTACTTATATTTTCAAACCCTGTTAGCCATAAAAAATTTCTAATACAGTTTTTCATTTTTGTGGTTAAATTTTTCATAGGCGGTTCTGCCCTTCCTTTGGAAATTATTTAAAACTTATCAGCGAAGTTTAATGTTGAAAATCCCTTTATTATTAAGACACACACCCAACATTCACACACACTCTTCTTACTAAATTCTCCAACATTTTCAACGTTATTACCGACAGCCGAAGTTGCACCATGAACGACGCGACGTACGTATCACACAATACACGGATAACCGTTCAAACAAAGAACCTACTCCAACGATAGCTTCCGCCACCACTTAAAGCACGCGACTGAAATGCAAAAATTGCAAACAGCCGGTGGAAAGTTTAATAACCTCTGGCTCGATTCACAGGAAATCAAGCATTCAGGACTTGGCTGCAGAGAAGCTAGCGGCCCGCATAGGCTTGATAATTAAGATAATATTTTAGCATTTTTAATAATAAACTAAATTAATAATTTCGTATTTAAAAAATTACATTTTAGAAGATGTTTTGTAATTTTTTTTGGGGAAGCACTGCTTCCCTTGCTTCCATGGACTGCGCGCCCCTGGAGAACACAGACCCTTACTACCATTATAAACCAACATCCATACTTGAAAACGAAGACTACAAGCTCTACTGGGACATTGACATCCACGCAGACAAAACAATCCCCGCAAATAGACCCGATATAACCTTTCAATCCACTTATCTAATTAACATGGCGGTTCCCAACGACGAAAACATCCAAGCGAAATACAGTGAGAAGATCGCCAAATGCACGGATTTGGCAATGGAAAAAGGCTGTGGAAACAGGAAAGAGTCATCATTGTTCCTCTCGTTATATCAGTAACAGGCTTCATCGCAACAACGTTTACACCGCATTTGATTCAATTAGGGCTTAATACAGACATTCACAGGAACATCCACAAATCGGTTATTTTGAAAACATGTAGCATCGTTAGATCATTTCTTAATACACAATAGTTGTTTTTTTTTCTACTGACTTGGTATAATCCCGTTAGTATAAAATACAACCACAGGAATACTGTGAGACAACAAGGTTGAGAAATAATAATAATAAATGCCTTTATTACGATAAACAAAATTATATAAAGAACATTATATTTTGGGTGGGTGGAAAAGCTACCAATTTAATAAATTTTGTCTTCTGCAATCGTAACCTTGTGCAAGAAATAGAATAAACTAAGAAAATCATCAGTGTATTTTTATAACATTGCTGGCAAATTTCATTCTTTAATTCATCTCCACTAATATGATGTATCAAAGTCTACTTTAAATTTTAAATCAATAAATCTCTTAAACTACGGAACTAAAGTACATGAATTTTATTATCATTCTGAAAGGAATCGAAAGGCCTTTAAAATGAGGTTTCACTTGACGCCCCTTTCCATTTAAGATCTTAGGGGTAATGCCACCCCCGCCTAGGGGGTTGCAGGTATGAACGTCATTTTATGATAATTTAAATAAAATCGACGAATCCGACCTTTTACAAAAAAAAATAATGACCGGTCCATAAATGCCTCTGTTTCGTTTTCGATGCGCCACCCTGTAAATACGAACTGACATGGTATAAGCCCTGTTATAATTACATTGCAGTCTACATTACGGTAATAGCTTCAAACGCAGGAACAGGCATTGGCAAAAGGATAACACAAAAGGACCTTTTAATGTATGTATAATAATATTTATCACTTACCAATTTCCTCAGGTATACTTGTCAAACTATTCCTATCTACATTTAAGTTAGTTAACTTAACCAGTTTGCCTATTTCTACAGGCAGTTCGCTAAGAAAATTTTCCGTTAAAATAAGTTCTTGCAAATTGTGACAGCATCCGATATTGGAATTTAACGAGGTAAGTCTATTTTGGTCAACCTGGAAGAATAAATCAATACAGTAAAAGAGATATTTTAATTAATGTGCTACCGATAGAAAGTTCTAGACTTAAACATATTCATAATTTGTACAGGGTGATCAGTTAAGGGTAGCGAGCGGCCATATCTCATAAGATATTGGTCGTATAGATTTTAGAAAAAAAATCGTAATAAAAGTCGACAAGAGAAATTGCTGAAAATTATTTTCGAGTTTGTCAAACGTCCGCTAGAGGGCGTAACAACCAACACCATGTAGAAAAATGGAGTTTTTATAGAATTTTGCATAATGAAAATATATCGATGATATCATTTTCATATTTAGTGACCATTTCCCTACACTTTTTGTCTAAAATGTTTTGTTCTATATATCAAAATAAAGCGGTGGGGGAAGTTCAATTGTTTTTTCAAACAAACCAAGTTCTCTCCCGTTTCTTTTGACCGATTTTAGCAACTTAGGCTCATATGAAAGAGCATAATTTGCACTACAAAACGCTTATTTGGTTTTGAATTTTTGACTTTTGCTGGCGTCGTTAGATGGCGTTAACTGAATTAGTAGCATATTTTTTAGTTTTTTTCAAAAAAAACAAATGTAATGGTATATTCATTTTTACATATTTTAAAAGGGGATACATTTCTTTATAATTTAATGAAAATAATTTATCATCTACCTTTTTTTGAACCGTTGATATTGATCAAAATATTATTTTATTTTATTAAAAAATGGCACGCCACTGCTTTTTGTCAAAATAAAAATCATTTTCGTAATCACTTATTAGTTGCTAACAAAAAGAACCTCTTGACTTTTTTTCGTTAGACGAACGGTTTTGGATTGAAAAAATAAGATGTTGTTGTTGGACAGTTTTATTAAGATTTTTCATTGTTAAACATCTTATTTTTTCAATCCAAAACCGTTCGTCTAACGAAAAAAAGTCAAGAGGTTCTTTTTGTTACCAACTAATAAGTGATTACGAAAATAATTTTTATTTTGACAAAAAGCAGTGGCGTTCCATTTTTTAATAAAATTCATTCATTCATTGGTCAATATCAACGGTTCAAAAAAAGGTAGATGATAAATTATTTTCATTAAATTATAGAGAAATTTATCCCCTTTTAAAATATGTAAAAATGAATATACCATTACATTTGTTTTTTTTTTAAACTAAAAAATATGCTACTAATTCAGTTAACGCCATCTAGCGATGCCAGCAAGTCAAAAATTCAAAACCAAATAAGCGTTTTGTAGTGCAAATTATGCTCTTTCATATGAGCCTAAGTTTGCTAAAATCGGTCAAAAGAAACGGGAGACATCTTGGTTTGTTTGAAAGAACAATTGAACTTCCCCCACCGCTTTATTTTGATATATAGAATAAAACATTTTAGACAAAAAGTGTAGGGAAATGGTCACTAAATATGAAAATGATATCATCGATATATTTTCATTAGGCAAAATTCTATAAAAACCCCATTTTTCTACTTGGTGTTGGTTGTTACGCCCTCTAGCGGACGTTTGACAAACTCGAAAATAATTTTCAGCAATTTCTCTTGGCGACTTTTACTACGATTTTTTTTTCTCAAATCTATACGACCAATATCTTATGAGATATGGCCGCTCGCTACCCTTAATTGATCACCCTGTACATTTAATTAGCTATTTTTTTAACAAAGATGGTATTAAATGTGGAATTTCTCAAGGGCCAATATTTTTTTCCTTTTTTTGTATATTATTTAATTTTAGATGCTGAAAAAGCTGCTGGTTTAGACAATATTCCTATTAAAATTATTAAATATGTAAAACAAGAATTAATTCCTATTTCCTACAATTTTTTTAACAAAAATTTCTGTTCATAAAGGTATTTTTCCAGAAAAAATGAAAATTGCTAAGATAATTCCAATATTTAAAAGTGAAAAACGATATGAATGTGGTAATTATCGACCAATATCTGTATTACCAGTATTTTCTAAAATAACAGAAAAAAAATATTAATAATAGATTGAATCAATATTTGGAAAATGAAAATTTTCTGTTTAATAAACAATATGGCTCTCACAGATTCACGGACACGAAAACAGCTGTTATGGATGTCATAACAGATATTCAAATTAAAATTGATGACAATAAAAAAATGCTGTTTACTATCCTTGGATCTGTGTAAGGCATTTGATACAGTAAATCATCATATTCTTTTACGAAAATTATATAATATTGGAATAGGGGGCAATATGTATAATTTACTTAAACATTATCTAAGTAAGCGCAGACAGTTTGTACAAATAAATAATGCAATAAGTAATCAAAAAGAAATAGTTTGTGGAGTACCACAGGGATCAATATTGGGGCCACTTTTATTTTTAATTTATATAAATTCAGTTTCTAAATTAAATATAAAAGGCAATATTCAATTGTTTGCATGACACAACAATTATTTATTTTGCTTATAGCTTAAATGAATTATTTTTTTATATAAAACATGATCTATAATTAATTTGTTCCTGGCTTAAATCTCACAAACTTTCATTCAATTTTAGGAAATTTTCTTTTGTGTTAATAAGTAAAACAAAGATAAATTCTGGTATTTCCCCAATAATAATAAACAATAACAAAATTAATTATTCAAATACAACAAAATCTTTAGGATTAATTATAGATGAAAACTGAAGTTGGAAAAATCATATTCGGAGTATATGAACCGCTATAACTCCATTAATAGGAGTATTATACAAAGCAAGATATTTCGTACCATTAAAATTCTTAAAAAACATATTATTTTTTAATATATTCTAAATTCCAATATTTAATTTCAATTTGGGGATCTGCTTGTTCGTCACATATTAAACCTTTAAAAAAATTGCAAAATAAAACTCCAAAATGAATTTATAAACTACCATATTTAGAACCTTCTATTAACCTATATAAACCTAAAGGGGACGAAAGCTTTCACGGCTGTGGTCAATTAAGAAATCATGGTTCTTGGGATTAGACCGTGTCAAAATGGAATCACTTTCCGACGTTTCGCCTTCGATTGCACGAGACATCTTCAGGAATCTTCACTTCACGAGATCGGAACACTGAATGAGTTTGGAGAGACCCAGGCCGGCTATTTATAGTCGACCTGTGTTTACCGAAGCGTGACTCGGTGTAACGATCGGTTTCCACGTATGATGTAGACTGAAGCCCGTATCTCTATTAAAATTGTTAGGATGCTTATACATTTCAATAGATTCTCTAATTTTGCGTTTATAGAGTCCCGAAACCGATGCAAGAACTTTGGTTTCTTTTACATTTATGACATGCCCAGTAGAATGTTGGTGTTCAGATACAGCAGATTGTACAATTTGTTTCTTTCTGATACATCGTTCATGTTCCTTAAGCCTAGTCGAAATGGATCGTCCAGTTTCTCCAATAAAAACATCACCACAGGAACAAGGAATTGCATATACTCCTTCCGTTTGAAAAGGAATAATGTCCTTTGGCGATCTCAAACATTGTCCAATTTTCTTGTGTGTGTAGAAGATTGTACGTATGTTGGACCGGCGAAGTAACCTTGCAATCTTGTCTGTGGTTCCGTGTATAAATGGAAGAACTACATTTCCTATCGGTAATTCCTTATTAGTATCATTTCGTGGAGTTGGATTATTATATTTTCTAATCGATCGTCTAATATCATCAGTGCAATATCCATTCCCACTTAAAGCTTGAATCAGTTTCTCTGTTTCCGATTGTAAAGAATTTTGGTCACAAACAGCGAGAGCTCTGTAAACCAATGAATTAATGACCGATTGCTTTTGTGCTGGATGATGATGGGAATTTGCATTTAAGTACCTGTTCGTATGCGTTGGTTTTCTATATACAGAGTGTCCTAAGGAACCATCCCCTTTCCTTTGTACAAGAACATCTAGAAAGGGAATCGTGCCTTCTGATTCAATTTCCATTGTAAATTTTATGTTAGTATGTTGTTGATTTAGATGATCAAGAAACCCAGGGAGGTTTTCTGGACCATGTGGCCATATTACAAAAGTGTCGTCTACATATCTGAACCATGATTTTGGTTTTAGTGGAGACGATTCTAAGGCTTCCTCCTCAAAAGCTTCCATGAAGATATTGGCTACCACCGGTGACAGTGGAGATTCCATGTCTGCTCCTGAGGTTTGCTCACAGAAAGTTCCTTGAAAGACAAAATACATTGATGTAAGACATGCTTCAATTAGATTTAAAAGTGACTTGTCAATACTATTATGGTGAAATAAGTCTGATATTATGGAAATTGAATCATTTATAGGCACATTCGTATGCAGCGATTCTACATCGAAACTGACTAAGATATCTTTGGGATCTAATTGGATTGATTTAAGTTTTTCTACAAAATACGTAGAGTTTCTAATATATGAATGTGTTTTTCCTGTAAAATTATTAAGAATATTTGAAAGATATTTACCAATTTTGTACGTAGGAGGTCCTATTGCACTGACGATAGGTCGAAGTGGTACATTAACCTTATGTATTTTAGGTAGTCCGTAGAACCGCGTGATCCTTGAGCTGCTTGGCCTTAACATCTTCTTCTCCTCTGTTGGTAGGTTATATGCATTTATAATCTACAGAGTGATCCAAGCAGACCCGACCAACAAAATTGAAAGACGAATAACCGACCTTATATAAAAACGGACCTATGCATTTTATAAAACATATTATTTGGCATCTAGGAACGCTAAAACGAGTAGAGATGTAAAACCGGAGGAGACGATTTCTCACATTACAAAAAATTTATTTGACCGCCATTTTGTTCCGCCATCTTGGATTCAAAATTTTATCAGTTGATTCCTACATAATACTTGATTTTTATACAAAATTTGAGATACATCGGATAATTAGTTTTTCAGTAATAATTTTTTAAGGCTTCATTAGGCCGCATCTTGTTCCAGCATATTGGATTTTTACCAAAATATTACCAGGTCAGCCCCATATGAGCCTTATTGTTTGACTAAAACGCTAAAACTCCAAGAGATGTAAAACCTGAGAGGGTCATTTTTCAGATTAGAAAAATTGTATTTAGCCGCCATTTTGTTCCGCCATCTTTAATTACTACCACAGTTTTACTAGTTCATCTCTATACTACACTTACTTATGGCACACAATTTTAAATCAGTTCATTAAGTAGTTTTTTCAGGCTGAATGTTTAAATATTTTATTAAACCACCATTTTGTTCCGCCATCTTGGATTCATACCAAAATTTTACCAGTTGATTCTTACATAATACTTGATTGTTATATAATATATATATTATAATATATATAGTTTTTTAGTAATAATTTCATAGGCCGCCATATATATATATATATATATATATATACCAGTTATATATGCACCTTAATTTTTGACTAAAATTTTATATCAATATATATATAGTTTTTAAGCTATGCCGCGAACTGACAGACAGACAAATATATATATATATATATTTATATATATATACGCGAATACAGTGTGTCTACTTAAGTTCTCTTTATGGGAAACTTTTTTATTAGTAGTTTTACGGAAAAAAGTTACTCTTTATAAAAAGTTCTGCTTTCTGCCAAAATAATATTAAAATATTCAAACTTGAGATTGCATATACAGGGTGGTCAAAAATTCCAAAAAATCGAAATTGACTCAAGAGAAAAGTCCCTTTAATTTTTATTTTATAGCAAAATGTTACTTAGAATAAAAAAAACATATCTAGCACTAGATTCGTTGCTTCCTATCTGAAATCAGTTCTTAAGGAATGTAAAACTTTGGCTTCTTACTGGCAAGTTCAGTTTCTTACTTTTGTTCCTACCTACATACCAGCAAAATTTCCTTATTTATCGATTGTTGATAATGGCATTGTCACTGCCATTGTCAATCACAATATTGTATTACTTTATTGGAACATCAGTTTGAATATTATAATATTATTATAAATTCGTACCAGAATCGAATAAGGATAAAATGCCAGAAACTAAAACAGTGCTACAAAATGACGTACTTTGTGATCCTGATGATGTTTTCAAACCTAGAAAATCAGTTGCACGGACGCCGCCTTCAAATAAGCAAACTAATAGAAATGACAAAAAAATTGATGAAAACTTACAAGAAATGTCAAATAAGAGAAATAGATCAGACACAGACAGTACCCCCGAAAAAGAAAATATAACTAAGAGACAATGCGACAGATTACCCTCAGCTAACCAAGATATTAGTAATGAAAGATCAGAAAATGACAACAGCGAGATACTTACTGAAAATGTAATTCTACAGGTATTCTCTGCGTTAGATACAATTCAGAAAACCTCAAATAAAGAACATAAAAGTGACTGTTGTCAAAAAGATGATCAAGACTCTATTAGAGCATCTATTTCGACAATCCATAAATCACTATCTTTACTTGTGCATAAAATTGGTACTTTGGAAAAGGACAAAATGGCGCTTGAATTTCAAGTTATTACGCTAGGCCAAAATAGAAAAAGGAAAGATACTAACGCAGAAGCGGAAGAAGCCTCTATAATACATCCCAAAGAAACGTCAGAACGAACCTACGCGACAGTTACACATAAGCAGTCAAAACCCAGCTTGGAGGCAGCAAAAAATTCTGAAGAATGGAGAACTCCACAAACTAAAAAAAAGTTTGAGACAGTATAAATCGATCAAATTACAGATGCCAAAGAAACGGTGCGTCAATTGAAAGGCGAGATATCAGTAGGAGAGACAGAAGGGGGATTTAAGAATATAAGGCAACTAAAGAGTGGAGCAGTAGTTGTAGAAAGCTGCACAAAGGCGCAACAAGAGAAATTGAGACAAGCCCTCAAAAGTAGAAATGATATGAAAATTAAGGAATCCCAAAACACAGATCCTATGTTTGTAATAACTGGCATTGAAAAAGGGATACCAGATGACGAATTTATTAATGAACTTATTCGACTTAATAATGAAATTGAAAAAGATCTGCAGTATAATGTTATCGACAAAATTAAGGTTACATATAAAAAACCCTGCAGAAATCCTAGCAAAGAAAACTGGATACTTCAAGCGCCTGCTGAAATATCTAAATGGTTCCTAAAAAAACAGACAGTTATATTTGACCTTGTAAAAGTGTATGTGCAAGAACACATAAACTTAGCGATATGTTTTCGATGTGCTGGATTTGGACATGTAGCCAAATATTGTCAAGATGTAACATGTTGTCATAAATGTGGAGGTGATCACTTAGGGAAAGATTGTTATGTCAGCCAAATGAAATGCCCAAACTGTACAAAAATGAGATATAAACCTGAAGACAATCAACACTCAGCGAGAGATATGAATTGCCCAGTATATAGGAGGAGGATAGATCAGTTCAGAAACCAGATTAACTATTCTGGATCTTTTTTATAAAAGAAAACAACATTAGCAACTGCACACAAACAATCATTTTATCGAGTATTATTCACCAAAATGTGCAGTCCATTGGTAACTCCATAGACAGAATAAATGCAATGTTAAGTGTTCATTCTGACTGTAAGGTGCTATGCGTCTCAGAGCATTGGAAATCCAAAGATCAACTGCAAAATTATGCAATTAAAAACTTTAATTTAGTGTCTATGTTTTGTCGTGAAGAAGGGCAACATGGTGGTTCGGCTATATTCGTCAAACAAAATATTAAATGTAGATTTAAGACAAAATTAAACAATATATCTGTTCACGGCATTTTTGAGTGTGCTGCCATAGAGTGTAAAATAGGAAGTTTAAATGCAATTATTATTTCTATATACAGGCCACCAAACGGAGACATAAAGGTATTTATGGAAAAACTAGAGCTAATGTTAACATCTATATTTAACGAAGATAAGGTAATCTATATAGCTGGGGATTTCAACATTGAAATGTTAAGAGAAAATAAAACAAAAGCAGACCTCTTCTCAATCATGAGTTCGTTCAATTTAATACCTACCGTTTCTGAAAATACACGAATAACATCCACTTCTTCCAGCTGTATAGATAACATTTTCACAAATTCATCTATTATTGAGGCCATTGTTTTTGAAAGTTTTGTATCGGATCACACTGCACAGAAGGTTGTTTTTGAAACGATGGACGACAACATCAAAAAACAAGAGTACATACGTTTTTTCTCAGACACAAATAAAGCTAATTTTCTGTGTAGTCTGAGAGAGCAAAACTGGTCGGATATTGTATATAAAATTGATATTTTTGAGGTAAATAAACAATGGGAAAATTTTATTTCTACCTTTAAAGATATTTTTAATCAGCATTTCCCCCTAAAAAGAATTAATAAAAATACTAATAACAAAAAATTGGTTTCAACTCAGAAATAACAGAATGTAAAAGAAAACTTGATGTTCTATTAATTTTGTGTAAAAGTGATAATAAATACAAGGATCTTTATAAAGAAACAAAAAAAGAGTATGACACTCTCTTGAAAAAATCACGCATAACAAACTATGAAACTAGAATATCCAAATCTGATAATAAAATGAAATGTATGTGGAGAAACGAAATCACAGGTAAAACAAAAGAAAAAGATGAACTTAAATTAGAGGGAGATGCTGAAAAAATAACAGACAAATACAATGAATTCTTAATTGATGTAGTTCCAAAATTGTTTCAATCTGTGAGTGATCACCCTCATCTGTGTAATATACCAACAAATGATAGATCAATCTATATAAGGCCAGTAACCCCTAAAGAAATAAATGAGCTAGGAACCAATATCAAAAATAAACATAGCAGTGATACTAGATGACATTCCAACTAGTATCATGAAACTCGCTTTAAGTGAACTGCAATAAGTGTTGTGTTTTTTAATGAATAATTCTTTTAAATATGGCATATTTCCAGAAAATATGAAGGTAGCACTCATAAAACCCCTATTAAGAAGGGCGATCCTGAACATTTGGACAGTTATAGGCCAATAAGTTTATTGCCAGCGTTTTCAAAACTGCTTGAACTTGCTATGTGTAACAGATTAGTGCTTTTTATGAATGAATGTAACTTATTTAATATAAGCCAACACGGTTATTTAAGGGGTAGATCAACGCAAACTGCTATTTTTCAATTTATACAATCAATTTTGGAAATCTTCGAAAGGGGCGAAATAGCATTTGGTATATTTATTGACTTATCTAAAGCCTATGACTGTCTGAATAGAGATATACTTCTTAAAAAACTGGAGTTGTACGGTGTAAGGGGCAATGCTTTAAAATGGTTTTTTTCATATATGGACAATCGAAAGCAATCAGTAAGTATAACGAAAAATGGGCAAACATACAATTCTCAACTACTATCCAATTTTTCAGGAATAGCACAAGACAGCATCTTGGGACCAATCTTGTTCATTGTGTTTGTTAATGATTTATATTCAATAATAAATGGACCTAACCATAAAATTATTAGTTTCGCTGATGATACTAACCTATTAATAGGAAGTAAATGTATTAATCAGTTACAAGTTAGCAGTAAAGATCTTCTCCACCCAGCAATTAATTGGTTTAATCAAAATAAATTAATCCTTAATTCATCCAAACCAAATGCCATATTATTTAGAACTAAGCAGTCCAAAACAGACCATGTTGAGTGTCTGGAGACCGATGATCAAGGTGACATTGTAGTTTCTAAGGACTCAAAATTTCTGGGCATTTACATAAATGAATATTTGGACTGGTCATCTCACATATCTGCTTTAATAAAGAAATTAAATTCAATAAGTTACGGGATGCGAGTCATTGGCAAGTATATGAATGAAAAAACATTAAAAATTATGTACTTTGCAAACTTTGAGTCTGTATTAAGGTATGGAATTATTTTCTGGGGTCGGGACAGTATGATTCAAAATACTTTTGTAGCACAAAAACGAGTAATTCGGATCATCAATAAAATGGACTACATCGAATCATGCAGATCAGTTTTCCAAAACTCATATATAATGACAGTATATGCTTTGTATGTGTATGAAGTCTAATGTTCTTCTTCAGAAATAAAAACCTCTTTCAAACTGTAAATGTAAATCACAATTACAATACCAGAACTGATAACATTAATTACCCCATTTTCAGTTAACAGAAAGACAACCCCATTATATGTGTATAAAATTATATAATAAATTACCGCCACACTTAAAAAGAATAACTAGCATAAGAATTTTTAAAAGAGAAATTAAAAAACTGTTAATTCAACTTGAACCTTATGAGCTGGATGATTATTTAAATATGTAAATTTAACTATATGTAATGTTATTAGTTATAGATTAGTTTGTCAGTGTGATTAATTGCATGGTTTCTTTTTGTTTTGACGTTATTTCATTTTGTTTTTTGTAACAATTCTGAAATAAAAAGTTTATTATTATAGTAAAAAGAAATGCGGCTGAAATTAAACAAAGAAGATAAAATTGAAATAATTTTAATTGTCGGAGAAAATTATAAAACATTTCGAGAAGCTGAAGACATTTTTAACAACAGACAACCCGATAAAATTATACATTTCACAACAGGGGAATTCTAACTAAATTCAAGACTTTTGGAAATGTAGAAAATAACTTTATTAAGAAACGGAGGTCAAGGGTTGCGAATGACGAAACTACAAATCAAGTAATGCTCTCTGCGATAGAAGACCCTAAAAAGTCCCTACGCAAAAGGTCAGCAACATTGCCAAATAATTTAGGTAAAGATATGTTGAAATATTGAAAGAAGACAATTTTCGACCTTACAAACCAAAATGTATACATACCTTGAGACCAGGAAACTTTGAGCGACGGTTCGAGTTTTGCTGTCTGATACAAGGGGAGCTAGAAGATGATCCTTTTATGGCAAGACGCATTATGTTTACCGATGAAGCAACCTTTGCTTCTAATGGGACTGTAAGTTCGCAAAACTGTCGTTGGTGGAGTGACGTTAATCCTAACTTTGTTATACAAACTCGTGATCAGTATTCATTCAAAACAAATCTGTGGTGCGAAATTTATAATGATAGAGTAATGGGACCAGTTTTTTTTCGACATAATTTAAATAGTCAACGCTACTTGGATTTTCTTAATACTATTTTATTCATGAACTACTCATAAGTGAGAAGTTCCAAATATGGTACCAGCAGGATGGCGCACCACGCCACGGAGCAAGGGATGTAAGACAATACTTAAATTTTATCTTTAATGGACGAGTAATCGAGAATCGAATGTTGATCATTTGGAGAGGGTAATTAGGGAAGAGATACAGGCCATAACGCCTGCCATGATTAGAAACGTTTTAAGAGAATTTTGTGTAAGAACGGTTACCTGTATGGAAAGAGATGGTGGATATGTTGAGGCAAATGTGCAGTGACGGAACAGTTAGTTTTTATTGTTAATTAAGTTATTTACATGTAATGTTTATTAGAATTAAAAATAGTGAAGTTATTTTCTACATTTCCAAAAGTCTTGAATTTAGTTAGAATATTCCCCACTGTTGTGAAATGTATAATTTTATCGGGGTGTCTGTTGTTAAAAATGTCTGCAGCTTCTCGAAATGTTTTATAATTTTCTCCGACAATTAAAATTATTTCAATTTTATCTTCTTTGCTTAATTTTAGCGGCATTTCTTTTTACTATAATATTCAAACTGATGTTTCAATAAAGTAATACAATATTGTGGTTGACAATGGCAGTGACAATGCCATTATCAACAATCGATAAATAAGGAAATTTTGCTGGTATGTAGGTAAGAACAAAAGTAAGAAACTGGACTTGCCAGTGAGAAGCAAAAGTTTTACATTCCTTAAGAAGTGATTTCAGATAGGAAGCAACGAATCTACTGCCAGATATGTTTCTAAGTAAGATTTTGTATTACATTTTGCTATATAATAAAAATTAAAAGTACTTTTCTCTTGAGTCAATTTCGATTTTTTTGAATTTTTGACCACCCTGTATATGCAATCTCAAGTTTGAATATTTTAATATTATTTTGGCAGAAAGCAGAACTTTTTATAAAGAGTAACTTTTTTCCGTAAAACTACTAATAAAAAAGTTTCCCATATGTAGAGAACTTAAGTAGACACACTGTATATGTAAAACCTGAGAAGGTGATTTTTTCAGATAACAAAAATTTTATTTGGTCGCCATTTTGTTCCGCCATCTTGAATTAGTACCACACTTTTACTTGTTCAACTCTATACTACAATTAGTTATGGCACACAATTTGAAGTCAGTTCATTAAGTAGTTTTGTCACGCTGAATTTTTAAATATTTTATTAAGCCGCCATGTTGGATTCGTAACAAAATTTTACCATTTGATTCCTATATAATACTTGATTTTTACGCAAAATTTGAGATACATTATATAAACACTTTCTTAGTAATAATTTTTTAACATTTCAATAGGCCGCCATTTTGTTTTGCCATATCGGATTTTTACCAACATGTTTTACCAGGTCATCCCCATATGAACCTTAATTTTTGACCAAAATTTGGAGTCAATCGGGCAAGTAGTTTTTTAGCTATGCCGCGAACAGACAGACCGACAGACAGACAGACCGACGGAATCGAGAAATCATATTTTTCGTCATCTAGGGAAAAAGGCGACAAGCTACTACTACTAAATATATTGTCTAGCATCTTTGCAAAAACGGAAACAGTGATACAAAAATGGAGTGATATTAAAAAAATTAATGTTAGCCTGTGACTTGCTTTTTTGAAACACTCTGTATACCAAAATATTTTTGTTCAAGAAATTTGTCATCATTCTAAAAAAAGACACTGCTTATCAAAGTACATCAGTAGGAAAAACGATATAGTGCAACTGGCCTTGAACTGCTATCTAATAAAGTATGCTAGGCCAAGTACATTAAATTTATGCATACCGCGTGCAAGAATTATTTATTAATAAAAAATAATAAAAAACCAGGTGTCATAAGTTGAAAATTCGAAACTTATTTGTCACCGGTATATTTTTTATAATGGCAATGACTTGAAAGAACATAAAAAAATCGCAGTTCGAGGAGAGGTTGATCTTGAAGGAATGAGGGCAAAGCGTGGAGCACTGTCTTTCCCCACCAGTAAGAACACAATCACCACAGACCACTTGGGCGGCTCTAGGAAAGCTCCTGCATCTACACTTTCCAGGTTCTTGTCCGGAATAGAGAAATGCAGTTTCTGGGCAGGCTCTTTAAGTAGGTACAATTGACCTAACAAAGGGTAAAGGACAGTGCGGTGGTGACTCTATATTAATCGTGAAGCATTGCCACGCTTGGCTAGTACTTGGATGGGTGATCCCTCGGGGAAGACCGTGCTTTGTCTAGAAACAGGCTGCTAACAATAGGCAGTAGTAGATACAATAACGACCGCGGCAGTACTACCACGGTCTCTATAAGGGGGACATTATTCTTTGATCTCAGGCCTTCGTGGTATGTCCAAGTACAAAAAAATACAGTAGACACCAGACACCATTAGAAATAAATATTATATAATCTTCTGCGCCTCTTTCCGGTCTTTAGAGTTGGGATACATTCCGGAATAACGGAGAGAAATAATAAATCAACATCTTTTTATTGTACCAAAAATGAAACCAGCAATATGCAGTTCACTTTAAATGCAAATCTGCATGTACAAACTATAAACGGAACAATATTCATTCGGCCTGGTATTTTTATTTGCTTTGTTCTGCACTGTTATCTATAATATTAGATAATGTTTGGATGTTATCAGCAAAGAATTTTATCAGGGTATTTATTATATTATTAGTATTAACAATAAAATAAACAAGGCGTTCCGACTATTTATTTATCTGTGGTTTACATCACGTTTAACCATGTTCATCATTAATATTTCATAGTATAGAAATCTAATAAAAACAATTTCTAATGAGATAACAACGTAACTATATTGTTTTGTTTATAAAAAGACCCAAGGAAAAAGAAAGTGGAACTAATCGGAATCGATCTACAAATGGATAATGTATTCAAGGCATGACGCGCGTTCTCCATATTTAGTAGTGGAAGTGGATACTTTCATAAGTTCTAAAGGTACAGGGTGTTCCAGCGAGGACTGAAAAGGGACCTATTTTCGACCTTCCTTGTATTTTGGAAAAATTCAAAATAGCCAATCGATGTATTTTTTCTTGTAGAATCCAAAAATGTCATCGAAAAAATATTTGAACCAGAAACAAAAGAGTTACGTTATGCATCAGGTGTTTTTTAAATGGAATGTATCGTTTTTTATACGATTTTTGGAAAGAGTGATTTTTTTATGTCCGTTCTGATTTACATTTTAATGTTTTACAAACTAAAATTTTAGCTTCACCTGTTTAAAATATACGATAGGTTGGTATAGGTGATCAAGGTAAAATGACGTTTGAATGCTTTGTCAATAAAAATTGACATTATTTTAATTATTGTCGAAGTCTTCATCTAAAAAATATATATTTGACTCTGATCGAAATGAAATACTCTTTGGACGAGAGACTACAGATTGTTATGCTATTTTACAAGTGCCAAGAAAATGCGAGAGAAGCAAGAAGAAGATTTATTGCAAATTTTCATAGAAATATATCCATCAATACAAAGGATAAAAAACCTATTTGAAGAAAATAAAACTTTACATGATAGAAAAAGAAATATACAAAGAAGAAGAAATCGAGACCAGGCCATTATAAATTATTTTCAAGTTAATCCAACCAAATCTATTTCGGATGCAGTTCGGGAAGTTCAGTACGGTGGCGGTGTAAGGCGCAGAAGAGTTACCCGAGGGACTGTTCACAGGACTCTGAAAATTCATAAATTTAGGCCTTTTCGTATCCTTCCACTTCAGCACCTAACACCGGCACAAAAAGAACTTCGCTTCCAATTTGTTTCTCAAATGGTAATTCGGCAAGAAAATGAAGACCCTGATTTATTCAAAAATATTGTGTGGACCGACGAAGCTACTTTCACAACATCGGGAGTATTCAAAAGACATAATAATCACCATTGGGCCGTTGAAAATCCAAAAAAGTTCCAGACCATTAAATTTCAAGGGAGGAATTCTATTCATGTTTGGTGTGGGATAAAAAACAATAAAATTTTGGGACCAACATTTTTTAACGGGACTCTAAATGGGCACAGATATTATGAGTTTTTAGAAAACGAAATTGAAAATTTTTTGGAAGACTTACCATTGGCAGAATATCAGAATTTAATTTGGCAACATGATGGGGCGCCTCCTCATGCCGTGCATGATGTGGTTCAATTTTTAAATCGGCGCCATAACGAATGGATAGGGCGAAATGGAACATATGCTTGGCCGCCCAATAGCCCCGACCTCTCAGTTTTGGATACAATTCTTTGGGGCCATTTGAAGAACGTCATATACAGACAACGAAACGAAAATATTCAAGAGATCATGGGAAAAATTGTCGATGAAATAAACCGCCTTAACCAGGAAAATCATATTGTAACAGCAAGTTTAGAAAGGCTACAAAGGGGTTATCGATGTTGTTTCAAGAAAAACGGCGGTCACATTGAAAACTTATGTTATTAGTAGTTTTATTTTATTATTTAATAATTATTTTTTATTGAATTTCTTTTTCTATCATGTAAAGTTTTATTTTCCTCAAATAGGTTTTTTATCCTTAGAATTGTATTGATGGATATATTTCTATGAAAATTTGCAATAAATCTTCTTCTTGCTTCTCTTGCATTTTCTTGGCACTTGTAAAATAGCATAACAATCTGTAGTCTCTCGTCCAAAGAGTATTTCATTTCGATCAGAGTCAAATATATATTTTTTAGGTGAAGACTTCGACAATAATTAAAATAATGTCAATTTTTATTGACAAAGCATTCAAACGTCATTTTACCTTGATCACCTATACCAACCTATCGTATATTTTAAACAGGTGAAGCTAAAATTTTAGTTTGTAAAACATTAAAATGTAATATAAACAGCTATCGCAAAATCAAATCTTTTAATCAGAACGGACATAAAAAAATCACTCTTTCCAAAAATCGTATAAAAAACTATACATTCCATTTAAAAAACACCTGATGCATAGCGTAACTCTTTTGTTTCTTGTTCAAATATTTTTTCGATGACATTTTTGGATTCTACAAGAAAAAATACATCGATTGGCTATTTTGAATTTTTCCAAAATACAAGGAAGGTCGAAAATAGGTCCCTGTTCAGTCCTCGCTGGAACACCCTGTACAGTTGCGCAGCCAGAATTTACAATTCAAGGGGGGAGGCACCAGAACGATACTACATTTTAGTATATTATGAATTTCAAATAAAATCCCGAAAAATAAACATTAATATCCTACTCATTAATATATTACCTTTATTACATACAAAATATAAAAAGTTATATAAACAAATAAACAACATTAACTCTACGAAAGTCTAAAAATAATTCGCTCTGAAATTTCGGAAATAGAAAGACCATCTTTAACTTTAGAAAAGTGTATTATCGCACTCTTGTAATTACCAACTGCCGATGTTTTTTTTAAATACTATAAAGCCGTTAAATATGGTTTGAGGGAGGGGGGGGCTCGCAACCCCTCCTTGGCTGCGCCACTGTATAACTGTCCGCTATTTCACAGGGTGATTCCTCAAGTATTTTTACGGTAAAAAGTTAATATTAACGTGTGGTCTAAAATGCTTCTTTTCGAGATACAGGGTGTCAAAGTTTTATCTTTATTTTTTTAATTTCCTAAATAATTCCGATTTCTGGATAAAAATTAGTACCTGGGGGTTTTTTAACATTAGAAATTTACATTTGATCTTAATTTAGTTCTTACTTGTAGGGGGCGCCACCTCTCAAAACTTTTTGTAAGATCTTGCATTACATTTTTGATCATTCTAATCTACCGATTAGAAACCCAATTTGAAAAGGAATGTTACTTAGTTATTAGAAATAACGATAAATTAGAATTTGGTATTTATAGGAAATTTACTAATATTGATAGGTATATAACATCCGACTCATTTCATTGCCGTCAACACAAAATGGCAGCATTTCATTTCTTAACTCACAGATTAGTCAATTTTCCATTAAGTAAAGAACGTTTTAACAATGAAATGAATCGGCTTAAAAATATAGCTAAAAGTAATGGATATAATAATAATTTTGTACATAAAGTAGTAAACAGACATAAGCATAAGAAAATGTTAAAAGATGCCACTACCCTTCAAGCACCTGAAGCTCCCAATAAGTTCATAGTAATCCCATATGATCCCAGATATACGAGAGATCTAGAAAAAGTATTTTAAAACGCAGGTTTTAGAGCAGCCTACAAAACGGAGAAAAGTTTGAAAAATCTCCTTGGAAACCCTAAAGACAAATTCGACTTGAAGGAGAGGAGTGGCATCTATAAAATTAGCTGCAATGACTGCGATCTAAAATATGTTGTGCAAACTAAACGCTCCATAAACATTCGTTTTAAAGAACACATGGCACATTTAAGATACGGAAGAACAGAAAAGTCAAGCGTTAATTAAAAATGTATCTAGTAATATATTATTGGATGCATTTAAGAGTATAGAAACAGTTAAATGTAGTAAGAAAGCACTACATAAAGACAGAGGGCGTATCCTCTATAGTCCCCTCTATTGCTTACTTGACAACGGTGCAGTCGGGTGCAACCAAGGGTGACCACATTTACCTATAAATAGTCTCGGTTAGGATAAGTTACTTTAGTTTATATCATCTGCTGATGATGCTAACTTGGTTAGCGAAATGCGCGTCCAGAACGTAACAAGTTGTGGTGTAGTGTGGTTAGAACTCTTGTATTTTGAAATGTTTATGATGATTAAAGATGAAAACGGAGCATTTTAGACCACAGGTTTATTATTAGTTTTATACTTAAGGAATTACCCTGTGAAATATCAGTCACTTATTCAGAAACGGATGACGCTTAAGCTTCACGCTCGACAAAAAGGTTTAGGAAAATATTCATTCCACTAGTTGCGATCACATTTAAAATCGAGTAACTGCTACTACTAACAAAAATTTTCGAAAAAATAATACATTCCAGAATTACTGTCTTTTAATCGAAATACAACATTGTTAGCAGAGGTCAGCATGGATTTTTGTCCAGCAAATCAACTGAGTCTGCATCTAGATGTTTCTTAAATTTTGTATATTCGAAACTGGATCAGCACGAATATGTTGTAGCTATATTCTTTGATTTGTCCATAGCTTTCGATACAATTAACAAAACTATGCTTATATCAAAACTTTTCAATATGGGCATTCGTGGTAATCTGTTGCTATAGATTGAATCGTACCTATAGGATAGGGATATGAAAGTAAAGTGTGGTAATACCTTGTCGATACCTAAGGAAGTAAAACTTGGAGTACCACAGGGTTCAGTGTTGGTTCCGTTGCTATTCCTGTTGTACGTTAATGATCTTCCGGACGCTCTTGGTGTTGATCACGTTACTATGTACGCCGATGACACGACGGTGGCAGTTTCTTCCTGCGACCCGGAGATCCTCGCTCATAAAGTAAGGCGAATATGTGTTAATACGGAGGCTTGGTGCCGGGAGAATCAGTTAGTCGTAAACCCAGACAAGACCGTATTTGTTAATATATTTATTCGGAACCCTCTCTCCTTAATATTTCAAAAAGACGCGAAAATAAAATTCTCTGAAGGTACAAAGTTTTTAGGCACATATATTGACTTAACTTTATCTTTTGAAAAACACATTGACCATATCGGCTCCAAATTAAATTTGGCATATTTTGCTATCTTAAATCTTAAAAATTCACTTGACGAAGCGGATATGTTAACAGCATATTACGCAATAGTTTTCAGCCATATATCTAATAATATAGAGGATATTAAGATTAATATTTAATCTTAAACCACTGGAGAGCTGTAGAACACTCTTCAGATGTCTGTTATGTGATCAAGATAATGCTTCTGAATATGAAAGGCTAGGCGAAGCTAATTCGCATTTTACTAGAAATACTGAGATACTTAAGATGCCTAAATATAAAATACTTTTTTTAAAGAATCCCCTTTATACAACTGCGTGTATTTATACAATAAACTGTCACAAAGATTCAAACGGTATCAAGGTAAAATTTTTAAAAATGTTGTAAAAGAATTTCTCCTGGAAAAGGCTTTTTATTCTACAGCGGAGTTTATAAATTACAAGGAGTGAAAACGAAGGAGTATTTGGCAAATTTATATTCATTTTATTAAGATTTTTGTTGTCTCTTGGTGATTGTCCCTGATGATTGTCAGGCTTGGTAGAATGTTTATTGTTTAATGTTCTTTTGTTTTATTTATGTCTATTTATTTACTTATTTGTTTATATGCTATTTAAATTCTATTTATGTTGATATTGATTAGTTTGGTTATATTATTTTATTGTAAATTTCTTGACTATCCTATGTACGAAATGTATGATTTTCTGGTAATATATCCTATTCTATTCTAATACATTATATATTTTTTAAGAATAATTAAATTTATATGTTTGATTATTTTAAACCTCCAAATAAACCAAAATAGTAAAGGAATTCAAACTTTTAAAGCTCCCATTAATATTCGTAATTTTTTTGCCGGGTTCGCATGATATATTTTTTTTATTATTTTCTGAGACCTTTAAAAAGTATAAAAAACTACGCGTACTACAACCAAAACGGTAATTTAGATTTATCTAATCAATTTTTGGTAAAAATGTTTTTAAGTTATTGCGAAACAAATTTTTGAGTCACAAATAAATGTTCACATTTATTTCGGAATAGCTGAAATGAGCATATTTTATTTACAATATCGGCAAAGCGCATTCCCATTTTCTGCACTTCTTAAAAACATTAAGCAGTACTAGGTGGAGTGTACTCTAACTGTGAGAGTACGTTGAAATGGTTACTCAGAAATGATAAAACTTTAGTTCAGATTTTAATAAATATGAATGAAAACCAGATTTTAGAAAAAAGCAAAACGTTTACTTAAAAATATATTAATAATAATTTAGGACTATGAAATGTGGACTTCTGGAACGATCTAATAAAGAAGCAGAAGAAGTTACAGTCACTTTGGGTAAGCATTAAGAAAAAATAAAATATGCTGTTTTCATTGACATTATATGTAGAAAATATAAAAAAATAAAAGTTAATAAATTCATATGAAAAAAATACTGAAGAAAGAACAAAGATATCTCAGAAAGAAAAACCACAAAAAAATTGGGGACGAAGGAGTTTTAAACAGAAATAGATATAGCCAATGATACATCTAGAATTGATGTTTTAACGTATTATTTAATAAACGAACACAAGTTTAGTTCTGCCTATAAAGACTTAAATGCTTTAAATTCCTGAATTTTGTACTAGTCTCTAGAATTTTTCGGTGCGTTTATTTCTCCTGCAGAAGATTAATTGCTTGGATGATACAGACAGACAACTACTTACTTTTTATTATTATTATTATTATTATTATTTTCACATGAAAAACAAAGATTAAATAAAGGCGTTGCCGTGATACTGACGCAAAGTTGTCGCCTATGTGAAAGTATCCTGTACATGAAGTGTTAATTTTTCATAATTGTTTAAGAAACCTTAACAAATGTACGTTTTTTTCAATAAATATGGAATTTTTGTCGTTTACATATCTCAAAGGTAAATCGCGAAATAACCCGTGAGATGAATAAGACGGCAACGTTGTGTTGTGTTTATTAACCCTACTACCCGATGAAATCCGAGGGATTTCATTCATTCATATCATTATCATTTGTTGTTTCGACTTCGGTTCAATAATTTGTATTGATTTTGTTTTGAAGAAAACGGCAGCGAGTATTGATGCGATGTAAAATGATCCTGTTTAGAGGGCATTATCATAGTTTACACGGTTTGATTATTGCTTCTATTTTAGTAGATTTGGAATTATAGTTTTATCGTGCAGGGTTAGTTATTACAGGAATACTATTAGAACTGGACTGTACGTTTATCTACTTAAAACTTTCAAAATTGAAATATATCCTTACTCAATGCTACTAAAATATTTATATAAACTTGATAAAAATTAATTTGTAAATACCCCTATCATAACTATACTAAATATAATAACGTCCAATTTTTTTCTTGCAGCAAATTTATTAATTACATTGTTTATGTTTACATCAATACTCTATCTATGGATATGCAAGAGACCCAATGCAACAGGTCGCTCTTGTGCTATAGTGTTTCCTAGCCAAATTTTTAATCGTAATTTTCACGTAAAAATACGTAAAATACACATGATGTTTGACCGGTGTGGGGGGAGAGGTGGGGTAATTACCTCATTACACCCTCACCGTAAAACCGCCCTTGATTGGCCTTGAGTCTCGGCCGACCCTAAATTTTAGCGTACGAGCCGTCACTGAGTCCAAGGAACATAGAAGTTGTAAATGAAGCACGGAATCTGATACCCAACTAGATAAAAAAATGAGTTGGTGATAGTTCCAGAGAAATGAAACGTTGCTTTAAAAAAAAAGTAGATACATATTTTAAAATAGGAGATAAAGTTGCAATAAAAATAGGCTTTTGGTTTTTAGATGGTACCAATAATAACGTTAGAAAAGTGTTCGGATTTTTTTACATTCTGGCTTCTGACATTTGTTTACTTTATATTCTAAAAAAGCACATATATAGAAGGTATCTTTGTTCTAATTACAGCCAGCCAAAATCCAGCACTTCAATATCGTATTTCATTTTGCAATATATCAGAGCTTATTTTATAGAAAAAGTAAAATTTTATTATTTATATTTGAACACACTTAGCTATATTAATCAGTTTTGTTCACCATCTTACCTTACCTTAAGTATAGTGAGCTTTTCTAGTTTGCCAATTCCATCGGGTAACGTTTCTAAAACGTTCTGAGACAGATGAAGGTCCGTCAGGCTACTCAGACCGCCTATTTCCTCTGGTAAAAATTCCAACCTATTTTCGCTCAGATCAAGGCAACTCAGACTGTGCAGCTGACCGATTTCCGACGGAAGCGATTGCAGCTGATTGTGGTCTAACCATAGTTCCTGTAGAGCCGGCAATTTGCCAATGTGGGGTGGCTGAAATAAAAATATTTAACTTACATATTAACTTTGATAAAATGTTACGAGTAAAATCAATTTTGACCTATATGCGATTGGAAGTTGTAAAACATTCAAACAAAAAAATGTTTCCGTCGTAACATTTATGCAAATAGTAAAGTGCGGGACACGAAAGAAAACCGAGCGGAGTCAATCGGTTTAGGAAGGTCGGCCAAGAAATCTCTTTAAACCAGCTGTGTTCCCTCGTTCTTTAAAAAATATGGCACTGCTTTTTGACTATACGCACTTCAGATAATTAAAAAATGTAACTATGCTTAATGAACCTTTATCTATATTTGTCTGTTTTCTTTCGTGTACCGCACTTCTATATCTCTTTTGTGTTGCAAAAACGGCGAACTTTCGACTTTTAAAATGATTTAATTTTGATTTTTCTTGATCGATTTACCTATAAATATATTTTTGTTTGAGTTCTGTCATTAACGGTTCCCGGGCTACTGCCTACGTCCACTATTATTGGACCACCCAGTATAGTAATACACGATTTACAAGTCCAGATTTTACAAGGACAGCCAGCATCAGATCCAGTGAACGAGATTTATCAAAACTTTAATTTATGCAGTTCGACTTTGGGCTACTCGGGTATGCCAAAAGTGGCCGTCTGTCTCCGATTGTTATATTACTTTATACAGGGGCGTCATTGTGAAGTACTATACAGGGCGTTTCCTAATTGGGTGCTGATGTTAAACGGGGTGTTTTATGTCCTAAAAGTCTTAACTTTTGAGATACAGGATGGTCAAGTTTAAAAAGAAAACATTTTTTTTTCATCCCAATTCTGATGCTATTGTAGATAACTGCATGAAATTTGATACACGTCTTCTATGCATTAAGGAGCATACGGATTTACCCAGATTAAATACACATGTAGGCCACTGGTAGAAATTTCAAAAATTGATTGTTAATAAAAAATGCCCTTTTATGCATAAAAAACGTGTATCAAATTTCACACAGTTATTTATCTATAATAGCATCAGAATTAGGATTTAAAAAAAATGTTGTTTTAAAAGACTTTTAGGTTCATATTAAACTTTTTTGTTAAAAAGGTCCAAGAATCACCCCCCTTTAACATTAGCACGCAATTAGCAAACACCCTGTATAGTACTTCACAATGACGCCCCCTGTACAAAGTAATATGACAGACGGAGACAAACGGTCACTTTTGGCATACCCGAATAGCCCAAAGTCGAACTGCTTAAGTCAAAATTTTGATAAATCTTGTTCACAGGAATCAGTGCTGGCTCCCCTACTATAACTACATTGATATGTTAATTTTGGAGAAATATGAGTTCTGTAGTTTTTCAAATATTAATTGCAATATGTTAAGGAAACTCCTAATTTCTTATTTATTTCTTTATTATCTACAATTTATTTTAATTGTCAAAATTAATTATTATTTATTTTGGGCATAAATGATGCGTATCTTAGTTATTTTATTATCACATCATTTACAGGTATATTTAATTTTATATTATTTGTATTAACCCTCTTAAGTACTCTAGAAGTCGCGCATCTGATTCTACATGCTCGACGAAAAAGGGAACTACTCCGACCGGCATTGAGATAGTACGAAAATATGTACGGTACTTGCTTGCAAAACTTCTAACAGTTTCGTGAGTTCGGTCTATATTTCCGACAGGAAAACACTTTCCTTCTCTCCAGTACTCCAGTACATCGAAGTGACAAGTGAACAAAGAAAAATCCCAGCACCACAAGAGAAGGGTCCTTCGAAGCCGACGAACTGTGCTGTTTAAGGTAAGAGTGCCTTTTACCTCTTTGTGCGTTCTTTCTTTTACTCATTTACCACTTTTTCACACCTATCATACAGTCCACTGTTTACATGCGTTACCGCATCACAATATTAGATATTTTTTGACACCCGGTATTGAACAGAAAATTAATTATTTTGAAGCAGTTTATTGACAGCTACCTACTTTATGAACAATTTTACAAAATATATGAAAAAAAAACTAAGCTATTTTTGAGGTTGACGGCTGTGATTCTAATGATTCGATTTCTTCTAAATCGTTGTCTTCCTCTGAAAATGATGAGGTTTGGTCGTCACTACTTGAAACTAAATCATCAATAACCGTTTCAATTTTGCCATCTACTTCCCAGTATTTATCTTCAACAGAACGAACATGTTTAACAAACGATTTCCAATTTTCAGCCGATATTGAGTAATCGCTTCTAATGTTATTTTATTTAAATCTTTAATTGAAAGTTCACCGGTGTTGCGCTCTCGAATATATTTTTTTACTCCTGTCCATGCAAGTTCAATAGGGTTGGGGGAGCCTTTAAGGTGTAGGACCGAGGTTACGTAAAAGACCGTCGATTTTATACTTTTTTTCTCTAGACTTGTTGGCTGATATTACTTCATATAATTGATATTTTCTCCACGTTGGATCACATACAAGATTGTTCGATTTAAGCCACGATATCATATGAATTTTTGTAGGGTATTTAGTTGGCACTTTATCTTCTACGTGAGAATGATAAGACGCATTATCCCTTACCACGACTGATTTGGGGGAATGTTAGGTAGAACCTTCTCGAGCAACCACTTTTCAAAATTATGTCTATTCATCTGTCCATGATAGTCTCCAATTATTCCCTGAACAACACCTGTAACACTTTCACTTTGCCAGCATTGTTCACTGTCATATCATTATCTACTCAGGTTTCGTCTAGATACAAAATATTGCGTCCTTCTTGCCTATATTGCCTTACAGTTGATAGATATTTCACCCGCCAGTGAAAAATATTTGGTCTCTTAATGAGCAATTTTCCTAAAAGCCGATTTAAAGTTTTATACCCGTACGGAAAATCTATTTTGTTCTTTACAGCACGAACTAGGGGTTTGCAGGTCGGAACCTTCTTCAAGTTTATATAAAAATCCTCTATTGTTCGTCGAATTACTTGAAAATCACCACCGTCAATTTTATCTGTGTATGATAATCGGGGTCTTTTTTTACCAGGAGATTTTAAAGGTGAAGTAGAACATGAGCGATCATTATGTTCTCTTTGAATTTTTCTTACGCTACTTTCAGAAACACCAGTGTAAAATGCAGAGCGTTCTGTTCAACTTTGAATTGGAATAGTCAAACTATTATTTTCAGCTCAGCTTCAGAGGCCTCTATAACGCTCGAAATAACTTCACGTGCACCGCTTCGAATTGTTTTTCCTCTTTTGCTCGCCATCGTTACTTCGAAATAATAATTCAAATTCAACGCAACGCATTTATATAAAAATGAAAACAAATACTTGAAATGTATAGGCGCCAATGGAAATAGCTAGAACCTTCTAGCGGCAAGTGCATGTAGACTCTAGGCACACTCCAATTACAAGTGAACCAGTGCGAAATTTATTAAATCCTCGATTAATTTTCCGTACCGCTTAGCTGACGCACTTATAGGTGAAGCGGCAAACTATTACAACAAATAAAATAACATAAAATTTATTTGCGTACAAAAATTTTACTTTTCCGCTTGCTTAAGACTATGAACCTTTATTTTAAGGACCGCCAGGTTTTCTTTTGTGTCCCGCACTTTACCACTTACACGATTGACTTCAAATTTTGATAAAAAAATTAAGGATCATATGGGGGATGACTTGGTAACATTTTGGTAAAAATCTAATATGGCAAAACAAAATGGCGGCCTAGTAAAATGTTAAAAAAATTATTACTGAACAACTATTTATCCCACTTATCTCAAATTTTGAGATAGAGATGGACTAGTAAAACTATGGTACTAATTCAAGATGGCGGCCAAATAAAATATTTGTAATCGTGAAAAAAATCACCTCCTCCTTTTACATATCTTGACGTATTAGCGTCCCTAAATGCCAAAAAATATGTTTTATCAATTCCGTCGGTCCATCTGTCGGTCAGTTCGCGGCATAGCTTAAAAAATACTTAACAGATTAACTTTAAATTTTAGTCAAAAATTAAGTGACATGTGGGAATGACCTGGTAATACTCTTGCAAAAATTCAATATGCCGGGACAACATGGCGGCCTAACGAAATGTTAAAACATTATTACCAAAAAATCTAATCATATAGGAATGAACTGGTAACATTTGGTATGAATATAAGATAGCAAAACAAAATGGCCGCCTAATAAAATATTTAAATAATCGGTGTGAAAAAACTACGTATTAGATTAATTTTTATTTTTGTGCAAGCATTAATCAGTTTGTTAAAGCATTTTATAATCAGCTCTACGAAGTCGCTGACTTATATATACCGAAAAGAAAAGTAAATAATAAATTTCCAGCGTATTTTACTAATAATACAATTAAATGGATCAAACTTAAAAATAAACAACATAAAATATGGAAACAAACTGAACACATAAGAAATTATCAATTGTTTTGTAACCTCAGGCGTCTTTCTAAAAATCTCATCCGGAGGGATCATGCTACTTATTTGAATTCCATTCAGGACGATATATCAGGCAACTCAAAAAAATGTTGGCACTTTGTATCGATAAAAAACCGTAATAGAACGATACCTAATATAATGCATCTTGATAGAGAATTAGCCGAAGGGCCGGCCATTAGTGAATTGTTTGCAACATTTTTTAGAAGTGTCTTTCAGCCTTACCACCAAAAATCTTTTCATTTTGTCCCCCACAACAATAATCAAATAACTAGTAAGATACATATAACTGAACAAAAGATCCTGCAAGTTTTGTTAGAACTGGACGAAAATAAAGGTAGCGGTCCCGATGGATTACCATCTTACTTTGTAAAAAATGCGCAGTTAGTCTGTGTGTGCCTTTGACTATGATTTTCAACAAATCTTTTAGCGACTGTACTTTCCCGCTGAAATGGAAAAACGCATATGTCGTTCCGATATTTAAGAGCGGCGACCTGAATTGTATCTCAAACTATAGACCTATATGTAAATTAAACATTTTTAGCAAGGTTTTCGAAAGTTTTTCAAGCATTTGATAAATAATCTAAAAATGAGCATATTGTCGGAGCAACATGGCTTTTTTCCTAAACGATCCGTAGATACCAATCTAACACAGTTTACTAACTTCATTTTGAACTCTATGGACTCACAAGTGCAGGTGGATTCAGTGTACACCGACTTTAGTAAGGCTTTTGACAAAATATATCTTAACACCTTAATATCTAAGCTCTCTGGGGTCGGTGTGCATGGAGATCTGCTTCGTTGGTTGACGTCATATGTGTGTAATAGAAGCCAACTGGTTGTAGTCAATGGGCATAAATCTAAATCTTATGTTGTAACCTCGGGAGTGCCCCAAGGGTCTCACTTGGGCCCCGTTCTTTTTTTAATATATTTAAATGATATAAATGAATGCTTTCAGGTATTGTAACTTCTCTTTATATGCAGATGATTTAAAAATTTATTTAGGCATAAAAAGTATAAGCGATTGTCTTCTGCTTCAGAGTGACCTTAACTCGTTTTATCAATATTGTCAAAATAACCAGTTGGCTCTTAATATCGATAAATGTTGTTATATCTCCTTCACTCGTAACTTTCAAAAATTTATTTTTCTTTATAACTTCGATAATGTGCCCCTAAGACAAGTGGACTCTATCAAGGACCTAGGTGTGATCCTGGATAAAAAAATGACTTTTTCGCTTCATGTTGACTATGTAGTTAAGAAATCGAACAGAATGCTTGGATTTATCTTGAGACAATGTAGACAATTTAACTCAGTTATAGCTATGAAGGCTCTGAATTATTCATATATTTATAGTAGACTAAACTACGCTGTAGCCTCGAATCCACAGTACGGAATCTATAAAAACCGATTAGAAATAGTTCAAAATAACTTTTTAAGATTATTATATTGTAAGGAAACAGGGACGTACAGCAGCACCATTAGCAGATCCGTTCTTCGAAGCCGATTTAAAATTTTTTCACTAGAGGCTTGTAGAGAGCACACCGAAGTAATTTTCCTTTTCAGAATCGTCAATAATCTTGTAGATTCTCCAAATATTCTGTCGAGTATTCACTTTAATATTCAACAACGTGCGTTAAGAAGTAATTATTTATTTTTTGAACCTTTTTGTCGAACAAACCTCGGAAGAAATGCCCCATTAAATAGAATGCTTACACTATATAATTCGAGATATTCTAATGTTGACTTAGTTAATAACTCTTTAAACAGTTTTCGCAAATTGATCAAACGTCTTTACCAAATTGAATAATTTTTTACTTTGGAATGATTATGAATGATTATGTACCTCATGAGACTTGTTCTACCTTTATATGTATCCGTAGATACCATTTTGGACCTCGGTCTGTTGATATCTTATATGAAATAAATAAATAAATAAAAAAAAAATTAAGAGTGATATAGACATAAACTGGTAAAGTGGTGGTACGAATTCAAGATGGCGAAACAAAATAGCTGCCAAATAATTTTTAATCAACGTAAAAAGATCTCAATTGCCTTTAAATTTTGCAGAAAAATTAAATGTGATATAGAGATAAATATAGAGATAGAGAGATAAACCAGTAAGAATTCAACAAGTATAGATGCGTTTTTAAATGATATGTGGGGAGCTCCAAATCAAGATAGAGAAAACGAGCATTTTTTCCTGTAGCATTAAGATGATATTTTAAAACGGTTATTTGGTAAAGTTACATTCTCATAATGGTAAAGATTAAGCCTACGGCAAGATTTGAAATATTGAACACCTTTTTACCTTAAAAAAATACATGTCAAATTAGAAAAAATTCCTTTTGTTCCAAACGGTAAGAAAAAAATGTATTTTGACCCAAATCTGATGAATATATTTGCAGATAAAAGTGTATTGGTAAAAGAAAACTTAACATACTCTTAGAAAATGAAATTAGGTATAAACTTTTAACATTAAAAATAATAACAAAAAAAAATAATAAAAAAATAAAACACTTGAAAGCCGGTAATTTTTTTAAAACTTCTAAATTTTTAATCTGTCGTCTTCCTACATACAATCGCATTCTTCGCCCTCCATTTTCCCGTCATCCCCTTTTGACTCCACACCATCTTGATATTTTACAAACAAGTCTTTGTACCAACGAAGATCGCCCATTATTTCCCATTCTTCTCCACAGGAATTTGTCAGAAGCGATTTAACGTCCTTTAATTTCTTCTTTTTTACTGGTTTTTCAAGTTGAAGTTTTCTTAAATTTATTTTTCTAAAACAGTTTTGAAATACTTAATTCCGATGACAAGTAAATGCGCTGAGATTTGTTGCGACTATAATGCGATTCAGTTCCTCTTAGGCTTCCAATAAACTTTATAACAGCTGCCCTTTTGTCACAAAACAAGTTAGATTTTCGATCTCCATCACGATTTTCTACGATACCTGTGCCACTTTTAATTTATTTTGCAATTGTTATTATTCTTCTTTGGCTCAGGTTTAAAGCTGCCAGAAAAAAACACTCTGTAGCATGCTTCTCGGTTTGTATTCCAAAAAATGTACCTTACGCGTACATTTTGTTTACTTTTAACATTTCCTTTTGGGGTAGTCACTTTTAATAGATGTGAAATTTTTATGTATTATATACCCGATTTCTTGTAAACAAAATATAATTTCTTCAAACTTTCATACAATGATCATGCTCACAGAGTCCTTCAAAGTCTGCCAAATCAGGGAAGTGATTTTTGTATCTATAATAACAAGAAAGAAAAACGCCAATTTTTATACACACATAACCTTACTTAACTACACTTACCTTAAAGCCTTTTGTTTTTGTCGCCTGGTTTCTCTTTTAATACTCCTTCTGCTCCCAGTACTTGCCTGGGCCACCATTACATCTGTTTCGATCATTCGTATTATAAATTTTACACAATCAACACTAATACAAAACTGTAACACGCAGAGTTTGTAAAAACACCTGTTGACTATTTTTATTCCCACTAAAAATATTCAAAAACTGCACTTTGACGCGACAATTTTATGCCCGTACATTAAAGTTCTACAAAAACTGCATATTGTTTCAAACGGAAAAAATAATGCGCTTTGAAACAAATGAAATAAATCAAAAACCGCGTTTTGATTCGAACGGCCAAAAACGAATAAACTTTTAAAATGGAAATGATGCGTTTTGATTTAAAACGTTAAAACCAAATTTTTACATGCACTTTTAAATATCGAGTGCCATCTATAAGTCAGAAGCCGAATTTTTGTCGAATACTGCGTTTTGATTTGGAGCTCCTCATGTACTGAATAAAATTAAACACTTAACTATTCCTAATAAAAGGCAATATTCATAACGAAAGAAGTTCCGGGTAAAGGGAATTTACCGACTTTTTAAACATAAAATATGCAGTGCTTGCACAAATTATTTTTACTTGTTGGTTTTTATTGAAAGGTTGCCCCTCTCCGCCCGATTTCTTTTTTCTGATACAATCGTGAAAAAGTGGCAAAAACATTAACAAACCTTTCGATATTGACAAATTGATACAAATATCGATACATTTTTAGTTATCGATTTATCATACTCTACTTAAATATTGCCCAGCCTTAGAAGCGTCAATACAGCTATTAAGTAATGCATTATAGGCGACACGATGTGATAATTAATCTAACCCATTAGCGTACAATGAATAAGAGCTTTCGGATGTCCCAAATACGAGTGCAAATGTGTGGATTCTTCAGTGTTAAATAAGGAATTGTTACGATGTTCAAGGGCGTTAAAAGTACGAAAGATGACGTAAAATAAATTTCTATTTCTCCGTTAAGTGATTTTATTTCAAATTCATAGACCACGAGCATTTTTATGGTGTTTATAAATATTATCCAAATATTGTGTATGATACACTGTTGCGCAAAATTAAATATTTCAATTTCGGTCCAATTGAAAATTTTCAAATGTATGATCAGAAGAAGCCACAGCGATGACGAAACAGGTCGTATGATTTTTGTTTCTTCGATACCGTGGAAGTTTTAATGAAAAATAGTTTGTAATAATTCTCTGCAGTCGTAAAAATGTCGTTTTTAAATAAAAAAAAAATCGCTAAAAACATACTAAAAAAATGTATGGTATATAATATTAATTGAACAGGCCAATCAAGTAAAATTTTTATAAAATCCTGACAGTCGTGGACTGAAAATTGTGCCATTTGCTTCAGAAAAAAAAGCAGGCTAATACTACAAAATTATTTTGTTTGGTCTACAGAAAAGCAAAAAAATATAAATAAAAAATCGATAAATTTCGTTTCAGTACATAGCCATTTAGTAACACCTATGTACTGTATTTTCAATTATTTTTATTGGGCGCCATTTTTATTCCATCATATTGGATTCCTTCCTACCAATATTTTACCAGTTACCACCTTAGAGGAAGAATAGAAATAGAGTTCATTATTTACATATTTAGCCACTGCCAAGATTACCTCACAGTATAAGGTCGATCGTACGACGATACCAAGCCTAGCCAGGAACACCAATGTTTATACCAATTTATATTACGGTGAATATGTTTAAACACGATGCAATAAAATTTTCATACAAAGAATAGTAATGTACTTCCAGTATTAGTTTCTAAACAGTATAAATAAATTACTTTTATTGCAAAATAGTAGAATATATACTAAAATACCCAAAGTCTCAGATAAGATTTCACCAGTAACAAGAATTTTAGTTAGCTATGGCAAACCCGATCGAGAACTCCACGTATTAGACCATCCCACTGTGGTATTAGACCATCCCACTTTCATTGACAAAAGATCCTTATAGTAAAAAAGTATAATAGTTTATAATAAAAATTATTACAGGGTCACGTGATCGGCGTGGCTTAAAAACTAATAGCGGGTCGTGGAACTACAATAAATTTTGACATTAAAGAAATTAATTTGCTAAAAAATATTTTTAATATAATAAAAATAAAATAGCTTTTCTTAGCATTACTACTGCATGTGTTTTAATGTATTATTGTGTATTTGTAGATATGGCTTAAATCTTATAATTATATGTTGCCTTACTTCAAGGCAGCGTTCTAAAGGTGCGGTGACATTAGAAGAACATTCATTTTTTAAATATTTAATAAATAAGTTTTATTTACTTTATCTTGGACATTGCGAAACTAGGAGCTTTAGTCGACCTAACTATGGCGCGGCAATGTGAGTTTGTAAAAAAATGGCCGTTTAAGTTTGGAATTTTCTTTTAATCACTAAATAAACAACAAGATTTCCTTTTTCAGCTGACATGTCTAATGGAAGATACCTTGTTCACTTATTTTGGGTCACATGACGTATTGACCAATCCGGTTCAGTATAATAGAACGTTTATTTCGTCGGGGGTCATGTGAGAATCTTCAGAAACAAAATGATACAAAGAAGACTCTGAGGTGATTTTTTTGCCGATTACAATAGTTTTTCCTATCAGAGAATTAAAATAATTATAGAATGCACCTATACTATATTAAAATAGTCGAAGGGCGTCTCATGCTCAAAAAAACGTACTGCGATTTCGACAATCACTAGATTTCGGATGAAATCGGGGGAAATAATAAAGTTTCGGATGATTCGCGCCTTTTTTTAATTTTCACTTGGGTTGGTTGGGCCAATTTTTTATATGCGTTGTCAGGTAAAGGAATTTAAATGGTGATTCTTTGGGTATTAAAAGTAAAAATGTGTTCGTAAACATGTTCTAAACTGGTTAAATTTTAAGATTTAGGATATTGAAAATTTAAAAAAATCTTTAATTTTTTACATTTTAGCTATTAACATGGAAAAACATTATGACAATTGGCTATTCTATTGCACAAAAACTGCTTGTCTTCTATTCTTTTAAGAAGCCCATTCAAGAACATGATAATGAAAAAAGGAAAAATAACTTGCTTATTGTTGGCCTAAAATTCAAGACTGATGGTACAACAAACGAAATTATACAGAATGCTACAAAGGCACTGAAATATGTAAATCCTGCTCTAAACTCTGCAGACTACTCAGTCAGGGTAGCAAATAAAAATAAACCCAACTCTCCTGTTATAACCGAATTTAAATCAGTAGATTTAAAAAATAAATTTATGATGTGTCGAAAAGATAAAGGAAGAATAATCAAGTCTACTGATTGTGGTATACCAGGGGATGAAGTATATCTGTACTTTAATGATGACCTGACTAAGGAGCAGAATGACCTTTTTAGAAAAGGATATAAGTATGTCTGGTGTAAGGGAGGAAAGGTTTTTATCAGAAAATGCGATCAAGGTGAGGTAAAAATTGTAAAGCAAGAAAGTGACATAAATATTCTACTATCAGACTAATTTATTCAAACTTTTACTCCTCATAAATCCAGTAGCTAGTGGTTATAATATATAGTTATAATATATACTTATTTTTAACAATGGCTGTGTTTAACATATTAGATGACTACCAGCAACCTGTACTTAACTATAACTGTGATGACGTTAGTGAGATACCATTTTTAAAAAATAATAAAACTAACATTAATCTTGTACACTTTAATATACGTAGCTTAAACAAAAACTATGATAATTTGGTTGCCTTCATGCAGTCTAGTAGTATTGACATGGAGGTTATCATACTCTCAGAGACAAATAGAATTGTGAATCTCCAGGATTTTGCACTGGATGGTTTTGAGATTTTCTATAATGAAAGTCAAATAAATAAATGCGACGGTACTGTTGTGCTGGTTAGGTCGGAGTTGTTCCCGATCATGGCAGTACTACAGTATGGTCAGACTAAGTTTCTTAGAGTCTCGCTGATTAAAAACGATGTTCGAATAGGTCTTATTGCAATTCATAGACTTCCTTCACAGGATGCAAATTCTTTTATTAATGATCTGGATCAGCTCCTACATAACCCATTTGAAAAGTATAGCCTAGAAGTCTTCTGTGGTGATACAAACATAAATATCAAGGATAAAGAATCAAGAATAACAGTTGATTATTTAAATTGCTTAACTGGACACGGTTACATCAGTCACATAAATGCATATACAAGGATTGAGGGCAATTCTAGTAGTTGCATTGATCATTTTTTTGTCAAGAATAAACTTGAATATGCTGTAATTCACCCTGTTGTTGTGAATTGCGGGCTCTCTGATCACCTCCCAATAATTCTAAATATAGATTTAAATAGTGAAAATAAAAAGTATAAAAACAATGAAATACAACTAAAAGAACTTGACTATAAAACTGTTAGTAATGCTCTTAAGGCTGAATGTTGGGACGATGTACTAAACTCTGAAGATGTTAATGTTTGTACAGTAACTTTAATGAAGAAAATTTCGAACATCATTAACTCTGCTACTGCTATCTCTAAAAGGAAGCGAATAACAAAAAAAAACCGTGGATCACGCAGGGTATCATAATATCTATAAAAAATCGCGATAAATTAAAGAAAAAATTAATTAATGATCCATTAAATACAAATGCTCAAGAACAATTTAGGATATATAGAAATTCACTTACCAACCTAATAAAAAAAGCTAAATATAGTCACTATAAAAATAAATTAATAGAAAACAAAAACAATATTAGGGGTACATGGGGGGTGATTAGGGAAGCTGGCAATGACTCAAAAAATAATAATTCTGACATTAACTATATTGTAGATAATGGGAAACAGGTTAAAGACAGTAATATGATAGCAGACATATTTCTTGATTATTATGTTAATATGGGTAAGTCGCTAGCAAATAAAATTAAGGGCAACGACTATAAATTTAAAAAGAATATTATTGTTAACTCAATGTTTCTTGCTCCAATATCTGAATCTGAACTGCTTGATCAAATAAATAGCCTAAAAACAAAAACATCCTGCGAGTATGACAATATTCCCTCGGTAGTGATTAAAATGAATCATGTGGAAATAATGAAGCCACTCTTACATCTAGTGAATTTAATCTTTAAAAAAGGCATATACCCCGACTCTTTAAAACATTCAATTATTACTCCGGTGTTTAAGTCTGGTGACAGAACAAATAAAGAAAACTATCGACCCATAGCGGTAACAAATTGTCTGAATAAACTATTCGAAAAATGTATAAATTTAAGACTATTCAAATTTCTAAATGAAAATAATATTCTATCATCCTCGCAGTATGGATTTCGTGCTGGTATTAGCACTGAAAATGCGATTCAACATGTAACAGAGTATGTAATTGAAAATTTCAACAAGGGTTATAAAACTGTAGGCATATTTCTAGATCTAGCCCGTGCCTTTGACACTGTGGATCACCACATTCTACTTCAAAAAATGGAAAATGTTGGAATCAGAGGAATTGTACTAAAATTGTTTGAATCATATTTAAATAATAGATCTCAATGTGTAAAAATAAACAGGATATTAAGCAAAAAGGATGAGGTAGAATGCGGTGTGGCGCAGGGCACGGTACTGGGCCCTATTCTCTTTTGTATTTATATAAATGATATAACAAATATACTGCCTGTGTCAGATTGCTCCTGTGTGTGCTATGCAGACGATACCGTTATACTGATAAGAGATGTAACTTGGCAGCAAGTATTTCAAAAATCTGAAAAATATATCTCAACCATTAAGCTGTGGCTTGATCAAAACTTACTAACCCTAAACCAAAATAAAACACATTATTTAGCTTTTTCAACTAAAAATAAGTTCACTGAGACTTTACCTTATTTACGGATCCATGAGTATAAATGTTTGTTGAATGAGAATCACTGTTCTTGTAATGGTCGCATTGAAAGCAAAAAAAGTATCAAATACCTAGGACTGTATATTGACTTTAATTTAAAATATAATGTTCACATTGATTACATTACTCAGAAGATACGAAAAACCATATATAAATTTTATCAGTTGAGAGAATTCTTATCTCAAAATCTCTTAAAAATGGTCTATCAATCATTGATTGAATCAATTATTACTTATGCAATTAGTGTCTGGGGTAGTACGCACAGTGGCATTATGGATCATCTGTTTATAACTCAAAAATATATATTGAAGGTTATTATGAGGAAACAGAGACGTTATCCTACTGAGCAACTATTTATTGACTCTGGACTGTTAACATTAAGACAGCTTTATATAAAAAATATAGTAAGATATATGAAAGTATCCAACAAATATAAAAACCCTGTTCATCACAGTATTGTCACCCGTAATATAACTAGTAAAAATCTTATGATTGCTGGCTCCAGTCATGCATCAACACAGAGACACATATTATTCATTGGCCCTAGAATATATAATTTGATTCCAAATAATATTAGGAATATAACTAATGTAAAACATTTCATGTTCCTTGTTAGTGAGTGGATTAGGTGCAATTATGCTTTTATAGTTGGCAAGCTACCTCTACTGTTATAATTATAGGCAAAAAAAAACTACTATTATATTGTTAAGCAGAAATTTGTTACAATTAAAGAATAGATAGCACATATTGTAGTACTGTTTTGTACCCTAGGCAAGTTACTTTGTGACTTATAGTGTACACAATTGTAATAGGTTATACTATATAAGATGTATTTTTTTTTGGAAATAAAAATATTATTATTATTATTATTATTATTATTTACTTCAAGTTTTGGTCAGAAATTAAAGATCATATGACGATGACTTGGTAACATTTTGGTAAAAATCCAATATGGCTGAATAAAATGGCGGTTCATTGAAATGTTAAAAAAATATTACTAAGAAACTGCTTATCCATTTTATCTAAATTTTGCAGAAAAATTAGGTTTGACATGACCATCAACTGATAAGTTTTACTACAAATCTAAAATGGCGGCCTAATAAAATATTGTGTGTCATTGCAGAAAACTACTAGATCGATTATGTTCAAATTTTGCTCAAAAATCAAATTTTATATAGGGATGAACTGATAAAAATGTTGAGACTAATTCAAAATGGGGGAACAAAACGGTGGCCTAATTAAATGTTTAAAAATATCTGAAAAAAGTACTTATCGCATTGATTGATTGATGACATCCCCATTTTGAATATTTATTACTAAAAATGTATGAATTGCTCACTTAATATTTTTTTTGACAACAATTTATTTCAGACCTTAAAACAGTTACAAGAACTGGCACCAAGGCCTTTACAATCACAATTTCTTTGAGATCTTAAAAAATTAACAATATCAACTTAATTACATGTATTTAACAAAAATAAATAAATTTTCTAAATTTACATAATAAATGTATATTATATTTTATGTATTCAATGATTATTAATATATAATTCTTTTTTTTTTTTTTAATATTTTTTGTTTTACATTTATAAATTTTAATCTTGGTTTATACTAATCTCTCATTTTCAGGTATTTTTTGAGGTTTTTAAATATTTTTCCTTCCTCCCCTTCCAGCAAATTCTTTGGTATAGAGTTATATGACTGTATACTTCTATTAATGGGTGTGTCTCGGGTTTTTTTTGTTCTGGCAGTATTGTTTCTGAGATTTTCTTTTATTCTTTTATTGTAGTTGTGAAATTCATTGTTTTGTTTAAGTTCTAAGTTTATCTTTATGGTTTTATGCTGAATTTTGTAGATAAGTTTAGCTAGCTCAAGAATTTTTAATTTTTGTATGTTTAATAAATTAAATCTTTTGTAAATAACTTTTGTAGGTGTATATTTATTAATGAAAAAAATAGACTTTATTGCTTTATTTTGAAGTCTGTGTAGCTTTTCAAATAAATTTACATTTGTGTTTCCCCAGCATGGTAGCAGGTATCGTAAGTGTGGTTCGACAAAGCTATTATATAACAAATATCGGGTTTTTGTGTTTAGTTGGTGTGAACATCTTTTTATTGCACCTATAAAAGGAACTATTTTATTTATGACACTGTCTATATGTGATTCCCAAGTTAATTTGCTTGTTATTATTAACCCCAGATACTTATATTCTTCAACTCTTTTGAGGGTAACATTATTTAATTTAATTTCTGGATTTATAATCTTTTTTCCTTTTTGATTGTAAATCATATAAACTGTCTTTGCAATATTTATACTCAGTTTGTTATAGCAAAGCCATTTGAAGTAATTCATAAGGTCATTATTAATATTTCTTTCAAGTTCTTCCTCATTTGTGCCAGAGAATACCAAAACAGTGTCATCAGCAAAAAGTAGGTACTTTGATTTTAATTGTAAATACTAAAGACTATGTACATATAGAAGATACTCTAGTGGCCCTAGCACTGAGCTTTGGGGCACACCAACATCCAGATTGTCTTCTTCACTATTTATTCCATTTACTACAGTGAAATGCTTTCTTCCTTCGGTATAGGTTTTTATTAGTTTGTGACAGACTCCCCTGATTCCCATCTTGTATAATTTTTGCATTAACAGTTTATGGTCCACTGTATCGAATGCTTTTTGGAGGTCAATATATACAACTATAACATATCTATTTTTGTCTAATTCACCAGTGATACATTCTATCAATTCAACTGTTGCTCCCAGAGTATTGCTTTTTTTTTGAAACCCGTACTGGTTTTTGTCAAATTTAAGATGTGTTTCTATAAATTTAATAATTCTAACTTTAATGACTTTCTCGATAATTTTACTAAAAATGCTTAATAGAGAGATTGGGCGGTAATTGTTCAAGTCATCCAAGGTTCCTTTTTTATGAACTGGTACGATTTTAGCAGTTTTGAGCTCTTCAGGATACACCCCATATGTCAGTACTTCATTTGTTAGTTTTACTATTGTGGGTCCAATAATATCAAATATTGAATATATATCTTGCTTCGTGATGTTATCGCATCCTGGAGCACAGTCATTTTTTAAGTCAGTTACAATTTTTTGTATTTCATTTAGAGTTGTAGGGTTCAAAAAGATACTGCCAGTTTCTTCTTCTTCATGAAATGCTTCGCCATGCTTGTAATTATTTGTGATGCTATTTGCCAAATTTTTTCCAATGGTGGAGAAATGGTTATTTATTACTCTGGCAATATCTTCATCCTTGGTCCAATTTTTGCCATCTTTATCTGCAATTTTAGCTATGTTTCTCATTTTCGTCTTGGAGTTTCTTCGACACAATTCATTTAAAACTGCCCATGTTTTTTTAGCATCTCCTCCTGTTTTTTCAAACTTATTTTCTGCATATTGTTTTTGAAGCCTTTTTTTCAAATTGTTCAATTCATTTTTTGCTTTTTTGAAGTCCCTCTCAGTAATATCGTTTTGTATTTTTTTCCATCTTTCATATAGTTTATTTTTTTCCTGTAGTTTCTTTAAAAAGTCATTTGTTATCCAATAGTTTCCATTTTTTACTGTTATTGTGTAATTCTTTGTACATGCATCTTTTGTACTGTATAAAAAATCGGCAAGTTCCTTAAAAAGATTTTATTTGTGATGTTCCTATTTTTCTCTGAATTTCACTTTTCCACTTTTCTTTGTTAAAACATGTTCTATTTATTTTTTCTTTTTCAGCCTTGACTATTTTTTTCTTAGTTCTAATATACATTATTTTATGATCTGATATGTCATGATCTTCCAAATTTATTATACATTGCAAATTCGTATTTGTCACTACATGGTCGAGAATTGATGATGTTGTTTTTGTGGTTCTGGTTGCATATTGACTTGTAGTTTTATTTTGGAATTTAAAACCGTTTAATTCAACTATATTTTTATAATTTTTAACAGCTTCTGATTCTTTCATGAGGTCAAAGTTCATATCACCAACAAACATAAATTGTTTTTTTTGTTTTTCAAGTATTTTGTCAAGTTCCGATATAAATATTTTGCAATTGTTCTTCGGTGCTCTGTATATAGAAATAGTTGTTAGATTATGTTCAGGCAGATATATTGAAACTGTATTGCAGTCCTCCATGTTGATTTTTGTGTGTTTTTATACTCAAAATTCAAATTATTTCTTACATAAATGCTTGTACCACCCCCTCTTGTTTTTCTACAGTCATGCACCGCTGTGTATGACGGCAATATAAATAGATCCAATTCATTGGGGTACAACCAAGTTTCTGTTAATATTATTAAGTGTATGGTTTCTTTATTTATATTAATTATGTCATATAAATCATCAATCTTGTTCCTTAAACTTCTTACATTAATATACAAAATAGTTAGATCTTCTATGACAGCCATTTTTAAAAGAAAATAGTTTTTTTACATACAAACATATATTAATTAATATCTATTTAAGTCTCATACCAAACACGCTTGCACAAAATCGTTTTCAGTCTTTATTTGTATTGCCCTATCATTGTCGTGTTTCTTTAAATAAATTTTACCATTTTTAACATAAGCAGCCTTCACCACGTTTTGCTTCTTCAGTTCCCTTGCATTTCTTGCAAGAGAAGCTGGTTTATGCTGGTCAGATCCTCATTGAAAAAGATGTTCTTGATTCCGCCCTGTAGTCCACACTCATTTAATTTAATTCCACGAAGTTCATTGACTTTTGCTAAAATTTTATGCTTTGTTTCCATATCTCGTAGCTTCAGTATCAGAGAAGCATTTACCTTAGTTGACATTCTGTAAACTTCCTGTATGTCTTCATCACTTGCTTCTTGCTAGTTTTAATGCCTTTAACACCATTTTCATACGATCGATATCGATTTTTAATCAAACCTCTATAAATATTAAAATTCGCTCGCATTCTAGGCATTACTACTCTCATTTTTTGAATATTTACTAAAAATGTATGATATGTATTTTCAAATACCCTCAGATTCCTATTTTCTTTCAGCCAAATCCACACAAATGTTAAAATTCCGCCGCCATGTTTGCATTACAATCCTGAATTTTAATCAAATCTGGAAAAATTTAAAAATTATTCTGCTAGATGGTGCCGCCATTTTTAATTCTCAAATATTGACTAAAATTTCATAACTTTTATTCTTAAATACTTCTAGATTCTGATATTTCAGCCGAATCTGTACAAATGACAAAATTCGTCCGCTATATTGGCGCCACCATTTTGATTTTTGTTGTGCATTCTTAAATAATCCCCACAAATGTTAAAATCATCCGTCCGACCTGTTGACATTGTCATTTTGACACCGCTATTTTGAATTTTTAAATGCTGTCACTTTTAAATTTTCCTAGGCACTGATTTTCAGTTTTGGCTACACAAGTAATACAATTCGTCGGCCGCATTGGCGCCGCCATTTTGGATTTCTAAACGTTGACTAAAAAAATTCGGATTTTTTATATCCGAAAGTGTGTGCATGTCAAATTTGAAAATAATCGGTAATGGAAGTGCTGAAAAATCCATTACAAGATTTGAACCAGATATACAAACATACAGACGAATAGGAAGCCAATAAAAGCGCGTTAAAAGAATTGATTTTAGAAATTTTTTTCACGATTAATGATATTTCCTTATGCGGGAAGTGAAAACTCACGCCGTCACTGGCATTCGTCAATACATGGCCACGGCTTGGGCATGGGCCATCCCCACTTCTTGTTTTATCGTAAACATTGGTCGATAGAATGTGAAAAATAGGGGAGTCATGTTGGCGCATACCCCTAACGTGATTTATGAATGAGTTGTGATCTCTACTTTAATTCTTACTCTAAGGTTACTACCTATTGCCACAGTTTAAAATAAATTCACTAAGTAGTTTTAACATTGACAAACACCGCCATTTTGTTACGTCATGTTAAATACTCACCAGATTATCCCTATATCAAATCTAATGTTTCTGCAAAATTTGAAGTCAATTAATTGAATAAGATTTTTTACCTTGTTTTTTAAACATTTTATTTGGCCGCCATTTTGTTTCCCCTTCTTGAATTCAACTTTACCAGTTTATCTCTATATCACACTTAATGCTTGCACAAAATTTGCAATTAATCTAATAAGTAGTTTCTTTCTGGTTGAAATTCTATAGGGAAAACCCGTATTTTCAGTTTTTACCTACTACGTTGGCCCAAATATTAAGTTTCTAAATGGAAATAAACTAACATAAAAATAACAACACAATATATTAAACGATCAACTGGAGCTAAATACTTCCCCATTGTTAAATCTTTATTAGGCTATAACGGAAAATCCAGAACATTTTACCTGTATAATATCCGAAAAATGGGTTCAGGTTCTTACAATTTTATTATTAAATACGTTTATGTGTTTATTTTTTTGTTAAAATGGATTATTAATAATAAACAAATTAAAATGTAAATAAACTGAAATAAATTCTAGTGATGGGATTTGTCGAGAGATTTGTATAGGGCTGTGTTTTCTTTGCTATGCCGCGAACAGCCGATAGAGCGACGAAATTGAGAAAACATGGCATCTGTACGACACATGAAAATCTCCAAAAGCCAAAGAAGATCATTTTTTTAACAAATACTTCTCTCTTGTGAGGAAATTAAAACTATTCTAACTTCCAAACAAAACATTTTTAAGATTATATTAACACAAGGCACAACTGAAATTCAGACATACGGATAAAAATTAAAATTCTTTATTTATTTATGATTCGGTATTCTACAAAGTTATCTTTCCAAATGGCACAAATAATAATGTTTTTTACTCAAAATTACCCTGAACCAAATCAACTAGATTTAACAATATCTTTATAAGAGCAAAGATGGGTTAGTTTATGGGCAGCCCATTAAAGCCATTTCCGGCGGAAATATATATATCGACTACAAGGATAGGCAGTAAAATTTTCTAATAAAGGTACCGATGTACCGGCGCTTAATTCCTTTTTAGAAACCGTAAAGCCGTGTATAAAAATATTAAGTTGATCAAAGAAATAGAAGTTGATAATAGTATAAATTTTCGCGATTTAACAATTAATACTCAGACGTTTAAACAAACACAGTTCTCTATACAGTGTGTCTCAGATTCGCTTCTCTATACAGGGATCTCGGCTCCTATTATACCTACAGCAAAAGTTAAATGGGGAAAGTTTTAGAGGAAACTTATTGCATTCGATAACCGGCTTCAGATTTACGATCGATCAATTGTTTTTGGAAATATCGGGGAAAAACCGAAAATGGCGGATTTCGTTTTTGGCCAGTATATCCAGAACGGTAAATTTGACAGCTGCCAAAATGTGACATTATTCGGACACATCTTTAAGACAAATAAGATGGCGTATACGACACGTCTTCATTGTTTTTTGTTAACCCGCAACCCGCGTCAACTTTCATTTTTCTTATAGCCGCCATATTGGATTTATTTTTGGAAAGAGCCTAAAATTTCCAGTTTAGTGATATCTCACAAGTGCATTAAAGATTTTAGTATCATCGAAATATTACACTTCGTAAAGTTAGGTTTCAGTTTTTTCTAAGGAGGCCATGATTTATCTGTAACCAAATCTTAGCTCTCAATGCTTTTCTAAGAAGGCCATGATTTATCTGTAACAAAATTGGATTTTGACTTTGACATTAAGTTAAATAGTTAAAAGTATCAAAGCTGTGTTTTAATAAATAGTAGGTACGCTTTTATCCCAATAAAATCATAAATCTGACACATAAATTGTCAAAACCTATAGAAAATGGCCGGCATTCCGTATTCAAATGAAGAAAAGGTTGACATATTAGCTCTGTACTTTCAATCATACAGAAACGCCGACGTTACCTCAGCAAGGTATTTGGAGATGTACCCCGAACGACGGCAGCCTCATAAAACCCAATTCAGGAAAATCGTAGTTAATTTAATTAACCATGGTGCCTTCGAACAACCTACAACTAACGATACAATAATAACAATGAAAATCGAGACAGAAACATTTTACAAGCTATCAACGAAAACTCTAGTGCATCGGTAAGAACTATAGAACAGGAAACTAATGTGCCAAAATCAACAGTACAGAGAATTTTAAAAAAGAATAAGTGCCATCCATACAAACCCATAATAGTACAAGGACTTAAGGAAACTGGTTTTCCAAGACGACTACAGTGTGTGGTATACTAGGAGATGTAATGAAAATCCTGATTTTGTAAATCATGTCTTGTGGTCCGATGAGAGCAGGTTTACGAATTGTGGAGTCTTTAATAGGCACAACCGTCATCATTGGGCTGTGCAAAATCCTCAAGAAGTGGCAGAGAGACGTCTACAGATCAGATTTGGAAGTACCGTTTGGTGTGGGATCATTGTTAAGTTAATCTAAACAATCTTTTTTAAATAGACACAAAATGATGGTCAAATAATAATCTTTTTTTTTTCGTTTAGTTCTTTAATGATACTAACAGTATAATCTAATAAAAAAAAGTAAAACGTTCTACTCTAGTCAGTCAACTTACTTTTTTGATAGTGTATTACATTTTTATTCAATCATTTTGTATTGTAGTTTCGAAGAACCTATAAAAATAGAAATGGGTTCTATAAATGTATTAACACTTTATCTAAATTTTCTGCAAATTTAGCTAATTCTCTAAAATTATTTTGACTGTCTGAATTTAATGATTTATTATTACCTGGGAAGCCTAGTTCTTGCGTTATGAAAAAAATACCATATTAATCAAATGTCGAATTATTTTTCGATGTCGCCCTTGAATTTCTACCTCTGGGGTCACAAGAGGAATGAAATCTATGAATTTGATCCCCCCGTGACCATAGAAATCCTGAGACAAAGAGTTCTGGACACATTTAGAAATATTAACCGAAATACACTTACCAGGGTTGTACGAAAAACAGTCACAAATGGACGTCATTTTGCAGATTTGTAAATTAATGTTACCCACTTACAAAGTAGTTAAAGTAGTAAAGTAGTTATTTACGTTCATGGTGTATTGAAAATTCATTGCGTTTAATACATTACTTACTTATTAATGTAATCTTGTGACAAATAAATCATGGCCTCCTTTAAAAACATTGAAACCTAATTTACGAAGTGTGATATTCTGATGACACTAAAATCTATAATGCACTTGTGAGATATCACTAGACTGGAAATTTTAGGCTCTTTTCAAAAATCCAATATGGCGGTCATAAAAAAATGAAAGTTGAGGCGGCGGGTTGCGGGTTAACAAAAAACAATGAAGACGTGTCGTATATGCCATCTTATTTGTCTTAAAAATGTGTCCCAATAAAGTCATATTTTGACAGCTGTCAAATTTACCGTTCTGTATATACTGACAAAAAACGAAATCCGCTATTTTTCGCCGATATTTCCCAAATTTATTAATCGATCGTAAATCTGAAGCCAGATATCGAATGCAATAAGTTTCCTCTAAAACTTTCCCCATTTAACCTTTGCTGTAGGTATAATAGGAGCTGAGATCCCTATATAGAGAAGTGAATCTGGGACACACTGTATATCATAAACTCCTATAGAAATATACATTTAACAAGCGGTAAAATTCCTTTACCAGGAACTTCCCTCGTTGATTTTTTTCCCTTTGTTAGGAACAGTGAAATGTACCCACTTTAATATATAGTCACAGTATATACCTACATATATGTTACAATTTTGTTCAATCATATTGGATTCCTACCACTGTTTTACCAATTTCTGTCTACCTACGCCACACTTGACGTTTGGGCATAATTTAAAATAAATTCAATAAGCAGTTTTTATACTGACACATACTCCCATTTGGTTACGTCATGTTACGTCATTCGTACCAGTTTATCTCATTTTTACATTTACTTTGTCTGCAAAATCTAAAGTCAATTGAATAAGATTTTTTACTTTGATTTTTAAAAATTTTATTTCGCCATGTAAAAATGTGTACCACAACTTTAAAAATTTATCTCTATATCACACTTAATTCTTGCACAAAGATTGAAATTAATTTAATAAATAATATTTTCATGCTGATTCTTTAAATATTTCATTAGACCGCTATTTTGTTTTGCTATCTTAGATTCCTATCAAAATGTAACCAGTTTATTCCTACGTAACACTTGATTTTTTTACAAAATTTTAGGAAAATTGGATAATTAGCTTTTTTAGTAATAATTTTTTTTAATCTAAATGGTTTTCGTTAACGATCTTCTTGTTGCTATGTTACAGTGGTGTATAATTTCTAGTTAAGATCCAGTAACAAAAAACAAAAGTCATTTTAAAATGTCGACGTTTCGCAACTTTATTGTTGCATCCTAAGGACACATATACAGATTCTATATCCTACATGAAACCCATATTATCAGTATTTATTTCCAAGATATTCGGTTTCTAAATGGTTTTCGTTAACGATCCTCTTGTTGTTATGTTAGAGAGGTGTATTATTTGGGGTTAAGATCCAGTAACAAAAAACAAAAGTCATTTTAAAATGTCGACGTTTCGCAACTTTATTGTTGATCTATATTAGGTTTCAGAGATTTCCAAGATAAATGGTTTTCCTCTTGTTGTTATGTTAGAGTGGTATATTATTTCGTAACAAAAAACAAAAGTCATTTTAGAATCCTTTAGTAAGGAAAAACACCAAAGTCTTTTAAAATTTCAAGATATTAGGTTTCTAAATGGTTTTCCTCTTGTTGTTATGTTAGAGTGGTATATTATTTCGGTTTAGAATCCAGTAGAAAAACACCAAAGTCGACGTTTCGCAATTTTAGTGTTGCATCCTCAGGACACATACATTTGGTCCTCAGATATTTCCTAACCTCAAATAATACACCACTCTAACATAACAACAAGATCGTTAGCGAAAACCATATAGAAACTTAATATCTGCGAACTAACGGAGTAGGTAGACTGATAATATGAGTTTCCTGCGGGATATAAAAATCTAAATATATGTCATGAGGAGCAACAATAAAGTTACGAAACGTCGAGAATTAAAAAAAAAGACCTTTGTTTTTCTTTATTGGATCTTAACCCCAAATAATACACCACTCTAACAAAACAAGAAGATCGTTAACGAAAACCATTTAGAAACTTAATATCTTGGAAATATCTGCGGTCCAACGTAGTAGTAGGTAAAGGCTGATAATATGGGCTTCATGCAGGATATAGAATCTATGTGTCCTGAGGATGCAACAATAAAATTGCGAAACGTCGACAATTTAAAAAAAATTTGGTTTTTTTTACTGGATCCAAACCACAAATAATACACCGCTCTGGCATAACAACAAGAGGATCGTTAACGAAATCCATTTACGAGTAAAAACTTAATATCTGGAAAATATCCGCGGACCAACGGAGTAGGTAACGACTGATAATATGGGTTTCATTGCAGAATATAGTATCTATATAGGTGTCCTGAGGATGCACCAATAAAGTTGCGAAACGTTGACAATTCAAAAAAATATTTTTCTTTTTTTTTTTACAGGATCTTAACCCCAAATAATACACTACTCTAAAAAATTTTTTTTAACATTGTTCCGCCATGTTGGATTTTTACCAAAATATTACCAGGTCATTCCCATATGACCCTTAATTGTTGGCCAAAATTTGAAGTCAATAAGGCAAATAGTTTTTCAGCTATGCTGCGAACTGACAGACAGACAGACACATAAAACATGTTTTTTTCCTATCTAGAGACACTAAACCGTGAGGATGTATCAACACTGAGAGCGATTTTTCACGACTACAAACATTTTATTTGGCCGCCATTTTGTTCAGCCATCTTGAATTAGTACCACAATTTTACTAGTTGATTTCTATACCACAATTAGTTACGGCACACCATTTGAAATCAAAGCTTTACACTGTTTTTTCAGGCTGAATTTTTAAATATTTTATTAAGCTGCTATTTTGTTCCGCCATCTTGGATTCGTACCAAAATGTTACCAGTGTTATAGTCAAAAGCAGTGTTATTTTGCGGGTCATACGATTTATCAACGACAAACTTTTTAAGTTTGTTTTTCTTTTATGACGTGTAATCATATCCTCCGCATAAAATCCGGAAGATGAATTAGATAGACCTATAATATTTTCATATGAAAAAAGAGGATAAACATTTAAATACCAGCAGTTGCAAAAATCTTTGGGCGATGTCACTTCAAAGTCAGATTGACAAGTCAGCGACAAAATGAGTAATAGCAAACAATTTTCGGGTTTTTTGCATCCACAAGCGAAAAAAATGGTATTAAATCTAATAAAATATTACGAAAATGAAAATTCACCGGCCAATATCAAGGAGACAGTAGCAAAAGCTCTGGGAATCAGTATAAGGACTGTGCAGAAAATTGTACATGAAAAAGTATAATTTACTACCGAAGAAGATTAAGAAATGTACACGAAAAAAACCAAAGACAGAAGACTGAATTAAGTGACAATGTAAAAATGGATGTTCGTAATGCAATTTACGATTTATACATATCAAAAACTAATATAACCCTTCAAGTTTTAAAAGAAGCTTTAAAAAATCGAGGCATATTGGAAATTGGACTAAATTCGTTGTCAAAATTAATAAAAATGTTGGGTTTTCGATATAAAAAGGACTGTAATCGAAGATTTTTATGCGAGTTGCCATATATAGCAAGTCAGCGTATCCAGTTTTTAAAGAAATACACGGAAAATATTAATTCAAAATGTAGAAAAGTGGTGTTTTTAGACGAGACTTGGATATTTTCTAATGGAAGTGGTTCGAAATCTTGGCAGGACGCGTTTGTAAAAAGTGTCAAGAGAAAAAATGGATGTGGGACGGGAAAACGGTTCATCATTTTGCACGCGGGTTCTTCAACAGGATTTCTCCCAGGTGCAAGTTTACTGTTTTCTTCAACATCCAAAAGTATGGACTACCTTGATAATATGAACTGTGAACTGTTTGAAAAGTGGTTAAAAGAACAACTGATTCAAAATTTAGATGCTCCATCTTTAATCATTCTGGACAATGCAACTTATCATTCAAGAATCTTAAATAAACAACTTACTTCATCCTGGAAGAAAAGTGATATTTATGACTGGCTAATAAAACAATAACAAAATCCTTTACCCAATATGCTGAAACTAGAACTTCTTTTAATGGCAAAATCTATTAAAAAACCAACTATATATGCCGTAGATGAAATATTACGGGAAAATGGACATGAGGTTTTAAGACGGCTGCCATACCATTGCCAGTAACGCAATAGAATTAATATGGGCGGGGGCAAAATCATATTACGAAAAACACGTGAACGATGATCTTACATCAGATGAAGTGCAAATTGTTTGGCAAGATTCATTAAATTATATTATGCCGGAGTACTGGAAGAAATCTGTGAAACATACGGAGAAATTAATATGGGATTGGTGGAATCGAGAACGAGTTCTAGCTGACGAAATAGCACCAATGATCATTGCGCCATTTGAGGACGACTCAGAGGATGAGGACTTTTTAAGTGATGATATTTTTCAGTCTATAATATTAAAAAATGTTTCTGTGTACATTTCTTAATCTTCGTCGGAAGTAAATTATGTTTTTTTTTTCATGCACAAGTTTCTGTACATTCCTTATACCGATTCTCAGGGCTTTTGCCACTGGCTCCTAAATTATAGCCAGTGAATTTTAATTTAAATTTTTTTTTATTAGATTTGACACCATTTTTTGCTTACTTTTTTAGTACATTTATAATTTTCTAGGCAATAAATAAATAATTATAGAATACTTGTTCCAATTTTAAAGCGTGTTTAAAATAAGTAAATTTTTTTATTAATTATAAGACAAAATTTGATATATAAAGATCGGTAAAATCGCTCGCAGAAACTCGGGCCCAACGAAAAATACAGGCTATATATATATATATATATATATATATATATATATATATATATATATATATATATATATATATATATATATATATATATATATATATATATATATATATATATATATATATATATATATATATATATATATATATATATATATACATGGCACATACAGTGGCGAACAAAAGTATGGAAGCATTTTTTAATTTTTACTAACAATGAATTTATTTCAATATCACTAAACTTCTGCCGTATAGGAGGTAGTTTTCTGAAATCTCTACCTTTACTGCAACATATATTATAGAAATAAAACAAACCTTGTAAGATCTTGTTTTATTTACAAAGAAAAAAACTCAAATTTGCACCAATTGGGGAAACAAAAGTATGGAAACATTCTTTTAATAAATACATTCTATTTAGATAGTCACATAAAACTTACTGAAAACATTAGTATTTAGTTGGATAACCCCTAGCATCAATAACTGCTTGACATCTTCGGCCCATAGAGTCAATCAGCTTAGCACAAAAATCACCTTCAATTTTCCTCCATTCATCTTGCAGTACAGCCCAAAGTTCATCTCGGTTCTTAATATTCCTTTTCCTTATCTGCTTATCTAGATGATACCAGAGATTCTCAATAGGATTGAGATCGGGCGATTGTGAAGGCCACTTCATCATACTAATCTTGTTTGCCGAAAACCAATTTTTGACTAAGCGGGAAGTGTGTTTAGGATCATTGTCCTGCTGAAAAATCCAGGCCAAAGGTAGATCCTCTTCATATCTTATGAGATGCCTCTGTAGTATATCACAATACATTTGAGCATCCATTTTGCCATCTATCCTCACTAATGGTCCAGTACCAGATCGCTGAAAACAGCCCCAAACCATTATGTTTCCTCCGCCATGTTTGACAGTAGGAATTAAGTATTTTGGGTTGTATCTTTGTCCTGGTGGCCTATATATCCCGTAGAATCACTTCCAAACAGATTAAATTTACTTTCGTCACTAAAAACTACCATTGACCATTGATTTTCTGTCCAATCTTTATGTGTCCTAGCAAATTCCAACCTTGCTTGTCTGTGACGCTTTGTGAGAAGTGGTTTCTTGACTGCACGTCTAGCATAAAGATTGTGAGTTAAAAGGCGGCGTCTGATTGTCATATCTGACACCCCCACATTTGGAAACTCCTCTTTTAACTCTTTATTTATTGCCACTGCTGATTTTTTCCGATCACTTTTTGATTTTCTGACGATAATGCTGTCCATTCTACGAGTTGTTTTCCGAGGTCTTCCACATTTTATTGCTGGATCTACTGTCCCCCTCTGCAAATACCTCTTAATTATTTTGTTTACAGTTCCCCGTCGAATGTTTAGTGTTTCCGCTATACGAATTTGCTTATTTCCATTTCGGTACATGGCCACAATTCTCTGCTTAAACTCAGAACTGTAATATTTACACTTAGGCATTTTAAACACCATTAGACAACCAAGAAATATCTAATAAATATTTGAATAGGTTCACCTCAGTCCAACAGAAGAATTTAGACTGATATAAGTCAAATGTTTCCATACTTTTGTTCGCGCTAAAATCAACGAGATAAAGAATTCCAGGAATACCAGCGATAAATATTCCGATACATACAGCAAACAAATTCCAATCATTGAGCGAATGTAAGCAACTACATGTTTGTTTATATCTATAAATAATATTTTGATTATGTTAGAATAAAAAATGTTTCCATACTTTTGTTCGCCACTGTATATATATATATATATATATATATATATATATATATATATATATATATATATATATATAGCCTGTATTTTTCACATGCATGGTCCTTAATTTTAAACTGAAATTTGAAGAAATCGGATAAGTAGCTTTTTAGCTATGCCGCGAACAGACATACCTACAGACAGACGGAATTGAGAAAACATGTTTTCCGGCATCTAGGGACCCTTAAACGTAAAGATCTGAAAAAATCTCACGAGGGAAGTAATAACTAAATATCTTGTGTTTTTAACAAAAGTGTATAATATTTTTGCAAAACAAAATTTTTTTGTTATCACAATACAAAAAAAAAAACAAGTTTCCTTTGCACAGGGGTGGCCCGCATTTAAATAAATGACACTGTATAAGTGGTTAGGTTTTTAGGAGGTTATTTTAATACCTTTCTTTTCGTTACAAAATTGATTTTTTAGTGAATAAAATAAACTCTTTATAATTAATAATTAAGGTTGATTTATCATGGAAAACAACGAGCAAGGTATGTTGTTTAGAAATATTGTATGTCATAACGTTATATTTAAACCTCGGATATTTTGGTATATTTTTTTTTATTTCAAAATTGAAAAGTCATTTTGTTTATGATTTCACCACATTTCACCTATCGCATATATTTTTTTAAATTACGCATACCTTCTTCTTATATTTTCTGCTAACAAACGTTGCCGGAAAATGCCGATAAGAAAATATAGAGTAAGTAAATTAGGGTTGACCACCAGTCATATCTCCGAAAGTATTGGTCGTTAATTTTAAATAAAAATAGATAAACTTATTTCGGCCACATAAAAACGTTGAGACATATTTTTATTTTATAAAATAGCCGCTAGGGGACGCAACAGCAAAAGGATTGTCTAATTGTAGATTTTCTTGTAAATTTTACCTGTTAAAATTTATTTAAAATGTACAATTCTTAACCAATCATACATATTTTTTTACTTTTCCGTTTTTGCATGTTCTCGATAATAAAGCGATATGAGAATATGTTTAAAAACATCTTTTTAATATTAAAACAATATCTATTTGTTACTGAAGAAAGTTTTTATAGGTAATATTTATTATCGCGCGTTTACCCAATAAATACATCTAATGGCTTTTTGTTCAGGATCTGCTTAAGTTCACCAAAAATAATTTGCTATATATTGTTTTTTTTATTTCATTCACAGGTGAACATGGAGTTTTAACAATAAGCTTCCGAGAATTAAGTGAAATTATTATAAGTTTCCTGGAAAAAAAATCTAAATACAAAATTCCTAAGACTAAAGGGTAGAATTTTGGTACTGACTGGCTATACGTCATTGACCAATGAGGCTAAAAAAACTGTCAATAACTTTTATTACAAATTTAAGAATAAATGGAATTCTACAAAATGCTTGTATTCTCGACTTACTGGAAGTTGGTGGCTGAACCGAAGCTATAGTTGGCGCATTACCTTTCTGGAATGACGTCACGCTGGTTTCAAATAACGTATTTCTTATATTATTTATATTTCAGCGATGATTCCTAACCTAAACGTATGCAGTGATGTAGATAGGAGGGGTGCGTTCAGCACTGGCTAAAGCGAATTTAAAATTGGCATTTTCTGTACAGAAAGCGCTGCAACTTGTCGAAAATGGCTGGCAAAAAATTAACGCTCTCATTGCCATAAAAAAACCCTCATTTTGCACACTTAATACAAAAATAACTATTATAACTTCAAAAACTAAAATTATTTTGCAAATAATATACTAATATAAATTCTTTCATCTTAGTCTTATTCTTTGTTTGCAATGTAATAAATTGACGCCAGTTACCCATTTTCATCAAAATTATTTTAATTCTCAATTACAGACAATACTGAAAAAATATTAAGAAAAGGGGAATAACGAAGGATGAATCCTTTACCTCCAGAATGTTTCAAAAACAAAAAGAGGTAAAAACAAAAATCACAGATTACTTAAAGAACAAAATAAGAGATATGATCTATTGCGTGTATGCTAAAAATGAATATGCTACAATGCAGACTTTGCTTTAAAAACTAAAAGAGAGAAATTAATGTATAACTAACTAACTTTAAAAATAAAAACTACTCCCCTTCACTGTCTTCAGAATCAGAACTAAATTCTTCATCGTCACTGCTGTCTTCGTCGGTACTAATTACAAGTGGCGCAATGTCTGAAGCATCACATATCTGTATTGTCTTCCAAGCTTCTTGGATTACCCTTTCTGTGTGGCTGACATAATTTTTCCAATGCTCTGAAGATACTTCATTTATCGCTTTTTCCCACATGGCCAAAACTTCCGATGGTGTCCCCTTCAGACTAGCAATGTATTGGTCGTATTTCCTCTTACACTCAGACCATACCATTTCAATAGCATTAAATTGACAATGGTATGGAGGAAGTCTTAGTATTTTGTGGCCCAAAGGTTTCACATATTCGTCAAGGTAGAATGTTTTTTCAATGTTACAATTTTTTTCTACAATGCTCCATATTTCATCCTTCATGGCCCTCTCTGGGAAGTCAATGTTCTTTTCTTTTAACCATCCAATCAATCTCTGCTTTGTCCATGATTTTCTTGGAATATCCTCTAAAAGGCCGGAATGATAGCTTGCGTTGTCCATCACTATCAAACTTTTTGGAGGAAGATTTGGTACCAGCTGATTTTTAAACCAATTTTCAAAATTTTGCTTGTTCATATTGTCATGATAATCTCCGCTTTTTAGTCCACTTTTAAATATTAAACTGGCCCCCTTAATAAATCCTTCCTTTGATCCAGCGTGAACTACAATATATCGATGACCTTCACTAGCTTTTTTAGAACTTGTAGACATAGTGTTATCCTGCCAGCTGTTTCTAAACGAACCTTTACTAAAAATCCAAGTCTCATCAATAAATACAGTGGTATAAGCATCTTGTCCTAGATTTTGATTTTTGACATATTCCCTCAAGAAATTGATTCTCTTGTGGACGATGTGGGGCAAATCCATCAGGTATTTTCTATTATTTGATTTCTTCCACTTAAAACCAATACTTTTTACGTATTTTCTTAGCGAGGTGATGGAAAAATTAAAATATTCATTTATCTCTTTTAGTTTTTTAAGCAAAGTCTGCATTGTAACATATTCATTTTTCGCATACATGCAGTAGATCGTATCTCTTATTTTGTTCTTTAAGTAATCTGTAATTTTTGTTTTTACCTCTTTTTGCTTTTGAGACATTCTGGAGGTAAAGGATTCATCGCTCGTTATTCCTCTTTTCTTAATATTTATGATTGTTGTATGGCTAGGTTTTGTTGCATTTGAAGCTCGTTCAACTATATTATCAGTTTGCGGAAGGATTCCATTTTTAGCTTGCTCTTTTTCCAATTGAAAAAAAGCCAAGATATTCAAAACTATTAGCTGTGATTGCTGATTATATCTTCGCGGCATCTTGCAAAAGTTTAAAAAGAATCACAACAAATCAATGTCAATTTTGACGAATATATTCTGAAAGACACATAACCAAAACCGGCATTGACTGTTGTAAAGAAACGACAATGAGTTTTTTCAAAATGTTTTTGTCACTGTCAGTTAACATAAATCAAACAAAAATAACCAAAAATGACGTCATTCCAGAAAGATAATGCGCCAACTATACCAAAATTCCAGTATAAATTCGCATGCATACAGGCTATAAACCTTAATTGCTCCATATATCCTTCATATGACCAGATCTTAGAGGAAAATATTACCCTGCTGGAATTGTTGTGAGTGAACCTCGGGCTGAACTTCCACTTAAAAATCTACTTAACCATACATGCCTAAGAATACTTCAAACACAGGAAGATGCCCTGATGAAAAATCGAAATCTCACTGAAAACTTGAACGATTCAAGTTTAATTGGTAAATGGTGTTTCGATGGTTCTCAGAATACAAACAAAGTTTTAATATTAGTAATTCAGATTCCAGCATTTTTTTTTACTTCTTTAGTAGCCATCAGACTCAGTTTAGAGCAAAATAACAAACCTGGTATCATAACCTGGCAAAATTGCAGGCCTTCCTCAACACGAGTCTGTCGTCCTATTAAGGTTCAATTCGCTTAAGAGACTAAAGAGTTCAAAGTGTTAGAAAAAAAAACCCATGGATTTTCAGATCAAAAACCTTATTCCCCTTAATTAAACCCTGGATGGTATTGTTGTCCAAGTAAAGGATAAACTATTTTTTACAATGGAGAGACGGTAAGGTTGGAAATGCTGCAACGGAAAACAATTCCACTCAAAAAAGTTTTTATGTGGTGCAACGTCGTCAATTTAACAACCTGTATGTCGAACACTGTCAACATTAGTACTGAGATTAAGTTAGTTAAGATCATCATATCTTAGCACCAGGTATACATTTTTTCTAGATTTTACAGACACCCTATAGATAAAAGACATTCTGATCTACTATAAAAGTAATTATTTTAGTTTTAACACCCTGTATAATAAAAATATAGCAAGAAAATAGTTTTGACATCTAATTTCCCCAAAGCAGACATATTTTACTCAATAAAAACATACAAAATACTTTAGATGAATTTATGCCATGTTTTTGGCAAAATCGACCAGTGTGGCGTCGATGTTCCGACATATTTTGGAGAAGTTTATTTTCAATGGACAACAGCGATGTATGCGAAAGTCTCTCCTGCCCGTTGAATCTTCTGGAAAAGTTTTTCCTTTAAATGCATCAAAATTGCAGAGCTCCAGGAATTTAAACCGTTAATCTATAGTTTATTTGCTTGAATTTGATCGATTATTTCATAAAACAATCGTCTATATGATGTTTGAACATCTCCCACCTTGTCTATTCGAAGACACTTGGCTTGTGGCTCTATATTTAACATCATCGTTTTCTCCCAAAATAGGTCAGTCATCTCTTTTTTGGCTTAACATGGACTTAAAATCATCCACTTTTTTTAGGCAAAAAGCAAAATCATTTGTTTTAGTTTGTAATATATTAAAAACATTGTCCGAGAATGGAAATATTTCTGAAAATATGTTCAACAATTAAAATTAAAATCTCGCTTCAAACAGTCCAAAAACCCCCTCGAACTATTTATTGCTTCTGAGTCCCACGTTTCATTATTTTCTATTATATTCTCAAATAGCTCAATGAGTGATTCACAATTTTCAGATACTGTTAACACAAGTCTTCCATTATAGTTCCACCTAGTAGGAGTTACTTTGGGCAATTGTTTGTGGACAATGGAGTCCAAAGCTTGTGTACGTTTTGTTGACTTGGAAAAAAAAGTAGCCATGCTACTTAAAGTAACGAAAAATACTTTACACTCTTTAATGTGATTGATGGACTGAGATAAAACTAAATCTAATGTATGAGCAAAACAATGGACAAACAGCACTTGGGAAAGTTTCTCGAACTTTAGCTTGCAGACCCCCCAATTGTCCTGCCATCACTGAAGCTCCATCACAGCTTTGAGCAACTAATTTTTTCTCTCCATTAATTTCTTTAGTAACGTTATAAACTACGGTATACAATGCATCTGCTGTACGATTTTCGGACACATTCTTAAAACCTAAAAATCGCTCTTGAATACTTCCGTCTGTTTTAACGTAGCTTATTACTATAGATAATTGGCTAAAATTAGTGATATCAGTTGTTTCGTCCAGAACAATAGCAGTGAACCGCGCCTCGCCAAACTCCTGCTTAATTCTTTTTAGAATAATGGTTGCAACAGCGGAAATTAAATCATTCTGGATTCGCTTCGACGTTCCGCGAAAAACACTAGACTGCTCTAATTGATTTTTTTTGCAATCATCATATTTAGCCATTAAACTAAGTAAATCTTGAAAATTTCCTCTATTTGAAGAAACCCTTGTTTCGTGATAACCTCTAAATCCCAATTCGTGCTGTCCGAGAAAACAAACAACATCGATAAGTCTTCTTAATATTTGCCTATTTTTATCGACTAGTTCATTGTGTTGGCGGTGACTAATTTCCAACTGTTTATTAAGGGCGTGTTCAATTCTGGTTTTGCAGAAGACTTTTTCTTTTATGACGACCTGTAAATGCGTTTTGGACATAATGTGTCTTTTTACAGCTTTAAGGTAATTGTTTAAATCGGAAAAACCAGTTTTATTCCAGAGACCTTTTTCATTTTCAAAAAGTAAACATTGGCAACAAAATAATTTACTTATATTTTCACATCCTGCTAGCGATTTAAATTGTTCATATTGTTTTTCCGGATAAAAATGTCTAATACAGTTTTTCATTTTTGTGCTTAAATTTTTCATAGGCGGTTTCGCCTTTCCTTTGGAAATTATTTGAAGCTTATCAGAGAAGAATAACGTTGAAAATCCCTTTATTATTAAGACACACACCACACATTCACACACACTCTTCTTACTAAATTCTCCAACATTTTCAACATTATTACCGACAGCCGAATTTGACGGTATTTGCATATCCACGTCCGTATTATTGTCTTCCATATCTCACCATGCACGAGGAGACGTACGTATCACACAACGCACGGATAGCCTTTCAAACAAAGGACCTACTCCAACGATAGCTTCCGCCATCACTTAAAGCACGCGACTGAAATGCAAAAATTGCAAACAGCCGGTGGAAAGTTCAATAACCTTTGGCTCGATCCACAGGAAATCAAGCATGCATGACTTGGCTGCAGACAAGCTAGCGGCCCGCATAGATTCTATTCGATATTTTATTGTAGCTGGATCGCATTCAAGGCCGCATTTATTATGGGCTTGATAATTAAGATAATTTTTAGCATTTTTAATATAAACTAAATTAATGGTTTCCTATTTCAAAAATTACATTTTAGATGTTTTGTACTTTTTTTTGAGGAAGCACTGCCTTGCTTCCATGGACTGCACACCTCTGCTGTTTGCTTTGATGATCAATTTGAGCATTGAAAAAATTGACCATAGCATAAAAGATTTGCAGGTTTCAGATTTTTCGCCTAAATAGGTTAGAAATACTTTCTCTTTAAGAAATTGTACCTGTTTCTTCTCGCACCATTGTGTAAAAACTTTGTATTCTTTTTCATAACATGGCAGGATTTTTCGGGCAAAATACCTGTAAGCTGACTGCTGCAGCTTCTTCCAAATATAAATAATGGGATGAATTTTTGAATTTTTTAGGATAGTGAAAGATTACAAATCTAGATGAGTCAAAATTATAATATAAATTGCTTCTTTCTGTCAAGCAGTTTTTAAAATAATTTATAATTAAATAAATAATTGATACAGCTGAAAAAAAAAATTATAATTAAATAAATAAGGCAAAAACTAATTTTGCGCACTAATATGCATGCGCACACGCTCATATGAAAATAAATAAATTAAATTCTGGTTGATAAACTCACCAATTCATCGATTTCATTATCGCCCAAATCTAGGCGCTCCAAATTGACGAGCAGACTCAAAGACGCGGGCAGGTCTTTCAGTAGATTTTCTCTAAGTTCCAGAGACGTGAGCGCCGTGAGCTGACCAAAATCCGGTGGCAGACTAGTAAGGGACATATCATTTAGACCCAGAGTAGTCAATGACCTTAGCTGAGTGAAGGAAGGAGGCAGCCTCGCGATGGGATTCGAACTGAAGTCCGCGATCCGCAAGGCGTGCAGCTGACCAATACCTTCGGGTACCTCAGGAATGTCTGTAACAAGAAAACATTACTGAAATAAAAGAGCAGATAGAAATTTAATTTCAATATAATTCTTGGGATTAGACCGTGTCAAAATGGAATCACTTTGCGACGTTTCACTTTCGATTGCACGAGGCATCTTCAGGGATCTTTCACAAGATCAGAACACTGAATGTTCAGTATACGAAAGAAAAACGGGCGGAGTCAATCGGTTTAGGAAAGTCGGCCAAGTGGTGTCCCGTCATTCTTTAAATAATATGGCACTCCTTTTTGACTATACGCACTTCAGATAATTAAAAAATGTAACTATGCTTAATGAACCTTTATCTATATTTGTCTGTTTTCTTTCGCGTACCGCACTTCTATATCTCTTATGTGTTGCAAAAACGGCGAACTTTCGAATTTTAAAATGATTTAATTTTGATTTTTCTTGATCGGTTTACCTATAAATATATTTTTTCTTGAGTTCTGTCATTAACGGTTCCCACTATTATTGGACCACCCAGTATAGTGATACACGATTTACAAGTCCAGATTTTACAAGAGCAGCCGGCATCAGATCCAGTGAACGGGATTTATCAAAATTTTAATTTATGCAGTTCGACTTTGGGCTCCTCGGGTATGCCAAAAGTGGCCGTCTGTCTCCGTTTGTTATATTACTTTATATAGGGGCTGTCATTGTGAAGTACTATACAGGGCGTTTCCTAATTGCGTGCTGATGTTAAAGGGTTTGTCTTTATGTCCTAAAAGTCTTAACTTTTGAGATACAGGATGGTAAAGTTTAAAAAGAAAACATTTTTTTTTTCATTCCAATTCTGATGCTATTGTAGATAACTGCATGAAATTCAATACACGTCTTGTATCCATTAAGGAGCATACGGATTTACCCAGGTTAATTACATATGCACCCCACTGGTAGAAATTTCAAAAATTGATTGTTAATAAAAAATGCCCTTTTATACATAAAAGACGTGTATCAAATTTCACAGCTATTTACCTATAATAAAAATGTTTTTTTAAAACCCTGTATCTCCAAAGTTAAGACTTTTAGGTTCATATTAAACTTTTTTCTTTAATTTAGCACGCAATTAGGAAACGCCCTGTATAGTACTTCACAATGACGCCCCCTGTACAAAGTAATATGACAGACGGAGACAAACGGTCACTTTTGGCATACCCGAATAGCCCAAAGTCGAAATGCATAAGTTAAAATTTTGATAAATCTTGTTCACTGGAATCAGTGCTGGCTCCCCTACTATAACAACATTGATGTGTTAATTTCGGAAAAATATGAGTTCTGTAGTTTTTCAAATATTAATTGCAATATTAGATATTTTTTGACACCCGGTATTGAACAGAAAATTAATTATTTTGAAGCAGTTTATTGACAGCTACTTTATGAACAATTTTACAAAATATATAAAAAAAAAACTAAGCCATTTTTGAGGTTGACGGCTGTTATTCTAATGGTTCAATTCCTTCTAAATTGTTGCCTTCCTCTGAAAATGATGAGGTTTCGTCGTCACTATTTGAAGATCACAGTGTGATAACTAAATCATCAATAACGGTTTCACTTTTGCCATCTACTTCCCAGTATTTATGTTCAATAGAACGAACATGTTTAACATACGATTTCCAATTTTCAGCCAATATTGAGTCAATTGCTTGTAATGATATTTTATTTAAATCTTTAATTGAAAGTTCACCGGTGTTGCGCTCTCGAATATTTATTTTTACTCCTGCCCATGCAAGTTCAATAGGGTTGAGGTCGCACGTGTATGGAGGCAGCCTTAAAGGTGCATGACCGAGGCTACGTAAAAGACCGTCAATTTTATAATTTTTTTCTCTAGGCTTATTGGCTGATATTACTTCATATAATAGATATTTTCTCCATGTTGGATCACATACAAGATTGTTCGATTTAAGCGACGATGTCATATGAGCTTTTGTAGAGTATTTAGTTGGCACTTTATCTTATACGTGACAATGATAAGATGCATTATCCATTACCACGACTGATTTGGGAGGAATGTTAGGTAGAAGCTTCTCGAGCAACCACTTTTCAAAATTATCTCTCTTCATCTGTCCATGATAGTCTCCAGTTGTTAGTCCCGAGCGAAAAACTAAAGAAGCACCTGGAACAAATCCAGCTTCTGAACCAGCATGAACTAAAAATCGAAGAAATTGTCCATATTGCTCAAAGAGACCTAGTTTTAATAACAAACTTAGAAAAAGACTCCAACTCTCCATGAACTATAATAAAGCGACTACTAGAGCGGATTCCCTGAACAACACCTGTAACACTTTCACTTTGCCAGCATTTGTTCACTGTCATATCATTATCTACCCAAGTTTCGTCTAGATACACAATATTGCGTCCTTCTTGCCTATATTGCCTTACAGTTGATAGATATTTCACCCGCCAGTGAAAAATATTTGGTCTCTCAATGAGCAATTTTGGTTTATTTTGGGATTTGCGTCAAACAGAACCATTTGATCGTAAAAGCTGATTTAAGATTTTATACCAGTACGGAAAATGTATTTTGTTCTTTACAGCACGAAGTAGGGGTTTGCAGGTCGGAACCTTCTTCAAGTTTATATAAAAATCCTCTATTGTTAGTGGAATCACTTGAAAATCACCATCCTCAATTTTATCTTTGTATGATAATCGGGGTCTTTTTTTACCAGGAGATTTTAAAGGTGAAGTAGAACATCATTATGTTTTCTTTGCATTTTTCTTACCCTGATTTCCGAAACACCAGTGTAAAATGCAGCGCGTTCTGTTCGATTTTGAATTGGAATAGTCAAACTATTATTTTCAGCTTCTCTAGTACAGGCCTCTATAACGCTCGCAATAACTTCACGTGCACCGCTTCGAATTGTTTTTCCTCTTTCGCTCGCCATCGTTACTTCGAAATAATAATTCAAATTCAACGCAACGCATTTATATAAAGATGAAAACAAATGCTCGAAATGTATAGGCGCCACTGGAAATAGCTAGAACCTTCTAGCGGGAAATGCATGGAGACTCTCGGCAAATCCCAATTACAAGTGGACCAGTGAGAAATTTACTAAATCCTCTATTATTTTCCGTACCGCTTAGCTGGCGCACTTTATAGGTGAAGCGGCAAACTGTTACAACAAATAAAATAATATGAAATTTATTTGCGTATACAAATTTTACTTTTCCGCTTGCTTAAGACTATGAACCTTTATTTTAAGGACCGCCCGGTTTTCTTTCGTGTCCCGCACTTTACAAAAATCATTGCTTTTACATTAAGCTTCAGATACTTTAAATCTAAGTATTTTTCTATGGCACATTTCACAATCTTATGATTACATGACAACAACGAATCATCTGTTTTCTATTTTATCTGAAACATTAAAATTTAATCAAGTCAAAATAAAAAATCGCTATATTTGTTATAATCAGTAAACTCAACAGTGAACAAGTTTTCATAGGCATACAGAAATAAAACGATACACACACAATAACACGATTTAACACTAAAACTCTTGCAAATTGTAAAATGCTCCTTGTATTAAACATGGTATGGGCAACCTTTGCTTAACTGAACCCGTAATTTCGGGACTTAATCAATGTAATAGTGATAAAAAAAAGATAAAAATTCACAAATTTTTTTATTTATTAATTATAATAGCATAATCAAACATATAAAAAACAAATTAACTTTTAATCTAATTAATTAGATTATATAAGTACCTTAAACCGCTCCAAGAAAAACGGACTTTTGGTGAGTTTTGATTTAGCAACAGATAAAGGTATATTATAAGAATTTCTCGATAAATATTAGTCACCCACTCGTATGCCCCTAAATCGCTTAGGATAATTGTGCATTAAAAAATCTAAAAATATGCATGCAAATATGCTTCGAAACAAGGGAAAATATGCACTTAAAAATACATTTATTATCTGATCAAAAAAACGGAAATAAAGCAAAGTATAGCAATTAAAATATTATATTATTTACACTTCAAGGTATCCTTAAAACGTTATTTTTACCAGTAATTATTACATTAATACAACTATATAATAAAAGTACTTTTTAAATAAAATTTTAATATATAGCTAACTAAACAAACTAACTAAAGGATAAACCTTAAAATTTATTGCATTTTATAACTATATGATGTAACTAATTATCAAAATCAACTTTTCTTCTATTATCTGACAATAGTACTTTATACTCAGAAAATACTCGTTCAACATCACGAGATACAATTGGAACATATTCAGACAAATTCAAATCACTGTTTATTAAAAATTGTATATTATCTGGATTCAATGTCTCTTTATTATCCAAAACTGCACAAATATTTTTCAAGTTTTTGTAACCAATCTTTTTTTGTAAAACCGTAACTAATTTTTGAGAAATTACTTTGTTTTTAGTGTTAGTTATTGTTTCACTCACTTTTTCTATCATTTCTACGCTTTTTGATAAAGAAAGCCCTTTCATGTCCAATTTTTTTATAGTATCAGACAAGCAAGAAAAATTGTTTTCAATGTAAATTAAATCCTCACGTACATATTCTTTGCGCAAAACGTTTTGTGCTTCTTGTATACAATGTGAGTATTCCGCATTAAATTGGTTGACTATATGGTTTATTGACTCGAAAAGTTCTGCGTAATAAATGGCAGCGTTTATCCAAGTTCCCCATCTAGTTACAATTGGTTTCCTGCAGTTTCCCTAAATTTTTTAACCCGACTCGGAGCTTTTAGGAATACTTTCTTCACCAAGGTAATCAGATCGTCCACTCGTGGATAAAAAGTCCATGGGAAAGACAGTTGGCATGTATCATTTTAGGGTACAATATTTCAAATTCAAATTCAAATTCAAAAAACATTTATTTGTCAAATAGATACACCAATTTTTAACATGGTATTGGTATAAAAAAATTGTTTAACCTATTCCACAAATTGGACAGCCTCTCGATTACAAAACCGGTTACATTGCGCCCCTAAGCAAGGTGCACAATGTGAGGCTACCCTAAAGAAAAACCTTTATGAACAATATTAATAATTAGTATATATAATTAATCAATTAATACAAATATATGTATATGATTGTGGAAGCGTGCAAGGAAAAATATTGGTAAATAATTTATTCTTTAAAAATGTGTTTATGGAGTGAGACAAACGAGAGGTTGAGAAGAAGGCGAAAGCTAGTCGACGTAGTGCCTTGGGGTGTGAGAGATAGAGTTAATAAGTCTTGTTGGATGGGACAATCGGGCAGATTACTACTAAGAATGATAAATCACAACAGCAACAACAATTTAGACGGTACATTGAGTATATACATAGTTAATATAGAACTTAATTTTTTTTCAATTTTCAATTTATTCAATTTGTTTAACATTCAAATACATGCATTTAAATAATACATAACCAGTATAACTACTTAACTCTAGGACTAATGTTGCACCTAGGTGCCGAACACCTGTATGTGCAAATATACAATTCTAAAGTACTTTTTCATTTGTATGTCGGTTTAAATATTATATGGGTACACTTAAATATTACAGTTATCAGAATATTAGTTTAATAGAAAGAAAAAATTGTGATGCGTGCAGTGCTGCTTAGACAAGGCAAAGAAATTGATAAATATTTTCATGAATATATTTCTTGATATCAATTTTAAATTTATTTTTTGTCCTTATATTTCGAGTTCTTAGTGGAAGAAGGTTATAAAATTTTGGTCCCAGATAATTTACAAATTTCTGATTAATATTTCTCCTACTAATAGAAATATTTAATAAGCGATCAGTTTGATTCCTAGTTCCAAATGGATTTTGTACAAAATTATTTTTAATTTTATCTTTTTTGTGAACAAATTGACAAGAAATTATTATGTACAAACTCCTGATACTACAAATATCCACTGAATACAATAGGGAGGTCGAGTATAGTTAGGTTTCTTCAACATCACACGAACAATATTGTTTTGAATTACTTTAAGAGGTTCCAATGCCTTTTTGTACAGACCACCCCATACTTTACACCACAATTACTATCGGATATTGGATAACTAATCTATAGTAAGTGTTGTTCATATAATAAGTTAGTTTTAACATGTTTTGAAAAGTCCTTAAGGCAAAGATTTTTTGCATCACATAACTTATTCCACATTTGAGTAGCGACAAATGTAAAAGAGCGCTGAAAGGCAGAAGTTCTACGCTGCGGCACTACAAATTGCTGATTGTATCTAGTACTATGCATGTGTGTAGAAGTTGAAAAATTTGCTGACAAATAACTGGGCATCCCTGTCTTAATTACGCGATAAATAAAAAAATACATATGATACTTCCTGCGATTGTTCATGTTTAATATCTTCTCATTAGTTAAGTAAGGGGTAATATGGTGTCTATAAGGAATATTGTAGGAAAATCTCATACATGAGTTTTGAACTTTCTGAATAGTATCATTTGTTTAGTAACAGGAACATCACAGGATATTTACGTAAACGCACATCTCCGTAGTCAAACAATGATAATACAAGAGTTTCACACAAAAAATATTTTTGTTTGGAAGGAAGTACTTTTTTAAATTTATATAATTTCCTAAGACGGAGATATCTGCCTTTATTTTGATTTTTACATGTAAATAGAATAAAATTGCACTGTCAAAAGTTACGCCTAAATTAAAACGAGCGTATTTATAATTGTAAATTCGTGGTAAATCCACAGTTTTTAAAGCACAGATGTTTTATTGGGTACCTATAACAATTTTAGGAAAGGATGGGTAAAACTCTTGGCCTGCCAGCAACTAGACATTTTTTATTATTGTATTATTATGGATTATATTTGAAATAAATCAAATTTGTCTTGGAAAATAAAAATATATTCAGAAAAATTAGAATATATGCATTTTACCTGTAATAACTGCAAAATATGCATTTAAATACAAAAATTGCAAAATATGCATTTGCATATGCTTTCATGCAAATGCATATATGTCCTAAGCCTACTTATGAGTAACGATTGCAGTTTCCGGTATCAATAAACAAGTAAAGGTTAAGTGCCTCCTATTTTTAAGATATGAAAAAAATAATTTAAAAACTTTGCTCTCTATTCCTCAAGACTTAAGTTTTTTATTGCAATGCAATTGCATTGTCAATTGCTTCAAAGGCTTGGTTGAAGCCCAGAAAGACAGTTGTTTATATTATCTTTATTTATAGGCTGGTTTTAGAAAGAAACATTCATGCGAAAGTGCACATTGATATTTCAAAATGGAGATTTTCTATAAATGAAAAACAATTATCTAATTTCTATATTCGACTCTTTCGGTCTTTCAATGCATGTATCCTCGCCAACTAGAATTTCAAAAAACTCTTCTTCTATCATCGATTACATGGCGTCTGATTTTTCTCCATCAGAGCTGCATTCACAGGTCTATAACTCAGGTCTTTCCGATCACGAGGCGGTAATTTCCAGGTTTAGTTTACCTATTGGGCCCTTACCAAGATCTCGCCATCGGGGCAGAATTTTCTCGGCCGCAAATTTCTCAGTATTTCATATTTGCTTTAACACCGATTGGAATTTTGAATCTCATAATGTCAACACAAACTTCAGAACTTTTTTAAATAAAACTTTAAGTGCTTTTAACAAGGCCTTCCCGCTTAAGAATATCAAACCTAAGCGGCATAAACCGTGGACCACGAAAGGAATACGAATTTCTGCTAAAAATATGCGCTCGCTCTCATATATAAAAAAATTCACCGACTCCTTTCTTATTCTCGACTATATCTCTAACTATAGGAGGATCTACACTACTCTTATTAAGTCAGCAAAACAATTACACTACCGAAAACGTCTAACAAACTCAAATAACGTTTCAAAAGAAACCTGGTCCATCATCAATAACCTCAAAAACAAATCAAACCCTGTGACTCAGATCTTGCCAGGGTTGCTAGTATCTCGCCAAGTTTAATAAATGAGTCCTTTATAAAAGGTGTATTCCCTGATTGCCTTAAAACAGCTATTATTATTCCACTTCATAAAGGCGGCGAAAAAACTAACTCTTGCATTATCGCCCAATTGCACTACTACCAGTGCTATCAAAAATCATCGAAAGGCTACTGAAGAATCGTCTTATGCCATTTCTCCTGAAACATCAGATAATATCCCCGGAACAGTTCGGATTTCTACCCAACAAGTGCACCAGCGACTTATCTCTTAATAACAACCACCCAACTGCCTCAGTTTTTTGTGACTATGTGAAAGCCTTTGATTGTGTTAGTCATGAAATTCTGATAAACAAACTAAATTTTTATGGAATTCGTGGTACTTCTTTAAAATGGTTCAAATCTTATCTTGGGAAAAGGCAACAACTTGTAAGGGCTAATGGTTCCGATTCTGATTGTAAGTTGATTACAAGTGGAGTCCCTCAAGGTTCAGTCTTGGGACCTATTCTTTTTTTGTTATACATTAATGATATCACGAACCTTAAAATTAATGGAAGAATTTCCCTTTTTGCTGAGGACACAAGCATAACTTGGAGTGATTTTGATACAACGTCTTTACACTCTAGTATCTCCAAAGACTTGGTTATAATTAAGGCTTGGCCCGATTCCAATATGCTTTGTTTTAATGTCGATAAAACGGTGGCGTTATCTTATAAGGGAACTTTACAACCACTTCAGGTACATAACAGCAATATTGAATACGTAGAGTCGGTTAAATTCCTGGGTTTAAATATAAATAACAACCTAAAATGGTCTAATCATATTGACACCTTAACTAAAAAACTTTCTACCGCCTGCTTCGCCATTCGATCAGTTTCAAAAGAACTAGACGTTCCTTCTGCCAGACTTACTTTTTCCTCTTTATTTGAATCCCACCTCCGCTATGGCCTTCCCTTTTGGGGCTGCTGTACCACCGAACAATTTCGTAGTATTTTTATGCTTCAAAAGAGAGCCATTCGCTATTTGTTTGGTCTAAATAATAGAGCTCACTGCCAATACTATTTCAAAAAACATGAAATATTAACACTTCCTGCATTATTTATTTTGGAAACGGTATGTTTGCTGAAAAAACATATAAACACTCTCCCAGAAAGGCCACAACATGTATACCCTACCAGAAACTCTAGGCATGATATATATCTTCCCATTCCTTCCTCAGAATTAATAAAAAAATCAATTATTTACAACGCCATAAAACTTTACAACAATCTGCCAGTACATTTAAAATCTATCCCTATGCTTGCACAATTTCGAAAAAACACCAAAGCATACCTCATTGAGAGACCATTTTATAGCGTTAATGATTTTTACAGCGAGTAAGTCTCTTTAAATTGTCACTAAATTCGCTTGTTTACTTAAATCTTTTGTGAGTCATGTCCTAACTCGTAGCATAGAATTTTGAAAATCATCATATAGAGAAAAGAACTGTCGAACATTCACTTAAAACTTAATTATTTTTGTTAGGTATTGGATTAAAAACAAAATTTAATTCTTTTTTGTATACTACATTCTACACTAGTTCATTATACCTTCTGTTTAACATCACAATTATTTGTATAACTATAATAACATAGAGTTTAAGGTCGCATAGTTGCAATTGTTTGTGTTTGTTTACTTTTATAAGGTTATTAGGATTCATTAACTGTTTTGCGGCAATGTTATGTTATATTCTAACGTGTGTTTTACGATTTGGTAAATTGATAATTTACATTTTTAAAAAGCATTGACCTATCGAAATTCTTTTCGATTAATGTTTTGACATGTCTTATTTTAGGTATATTTTGCTTTGTCCATAAAATTGTAAAATTTTTCTGCGGCAATAAAGCATACTTTTGTTTGTTTGTTTTTTTTATTTTCGAAACTATGAACCGAATGTTGTTGATTCAGAAGTTAAAAAAGTATGATTTTGAAGGAAATGCGCTAAAATGGTTCTCCATGTATTTGGATAGCAGAACACAACAAACAAAATATAATGGACATTTATCTTCTATAAAAATAATTATACATTGTGTCCCCCCAAGGCGCAGTATTGAGGGAGCTCTGAATTATTTGTGTTGTATATAAATGATATTGTTAATGTGGTTAAAAAATGTGAAATACAACTGTTTGAAGACAATACAATCCTTTACTATGAAAGTAGCAAACTATTAAAACTGGTTCAAATAATATATGGAGACTCAGTTAGAGAGTACAAATTTAAACTTGGTATAATGGTATAAGTATAGATGGTACTAATATAGCACAAGTTAAAGAATGGAAATACTTCTATGTAGTGATAGATGAATTCTTTAGTCATCTTTCATTCACTTTCACTTATATAACAGAAAAAATTAATTTCCTACATAGACTGGGAAACAGCTTAAGTACTTGGACTAAACTGTTCATATATAAGACAATAAATATGCCTCATTACAATTATTGTTCCATTATCTTATTTATGTTTACCAACAGAGATATATGTAATCTCCAGAAAAAAAACAAAACCGTGCATTAGGATGTATATTAGGCTATAATAGTTGTACAAGAATATAAGACATATTAAAAACAACATATTTATTAAATGTAAAACAAAATATGTTTTTATTTTTAAATACAATGATTATTTTTAAAATTAAAAATAGAATGTATCCGGAACATATTTTGGAAAAATTGCAGTTTGTCTATGATGTTTATAGTTTGAGAAATGCTGTTTAACTTTGTTCAAAAAACTATTAAGAGAATATAAACTAGATAATCATAGTTTTTAGGATAGTATTTATCTGGGCCACACAACACAGCTACAATAAATCATAACATAATAGACCATTTACAAGACATTCCAAAACAAAAAAAAAACAAAGAAAATATAAAAATGGTTTGAAAGAAAATTGATTTTAATATACTTAACAATCTAGCAAATTGGGTAGTAATTTCAGAGCTTCTTGATTCTGAAGAAGCTTTTTTATAAGCTAAGCAAGGATGTCATCGATATTAAAATACAATTAGACATAGAAGTTTTGATTGATTAATACTAAGTATCACAAAATAAAGCCTTGGATACTAAAGGAATTATATTTTTAATAAGAACAAGAGATCAAATGAAAAAATGCTGAAGAAAAAGTCCAGCCCCAAAAAGATAATCAAATATAAAAAATATCCTAATAGGTTGAATAAAATTATTACTCAAACTAAGAACGATTATTACAAAGATAAAATTAATTAGAATGCTAGAAACATTAAGAAGATCTATAATGATACCACAAATGAAAATAAATGAAAAAATTCGTATCACTGAAAAGAATGGTAGCTTGATAACAGAAAATAGCGAAGTAGCTGATCTCTTTAATGAGTGCTTTATAAATATAAGCCAGAAGATGGCAGGAAATATTCTCAATCCCCAAAATCATATGGAAGTAACATATACATCCTTGACTTTGATGTATTTGAGACACATTACCCAAAAAATTTAATCAATTACATTAATTCTTTAAAAAAAAAACTGCTCACCAGATAGTGGTGGTATTACTACCAAAGTGTTTGCATATGTATATTGTTGTTATTTTTATTTTTAAAACAAGGTACCTGAACAATTTTCGGTTTGATTCTACAAGTAGGTACTGAAGATGCATTGGATGAATTAATAAAACAATCAACTTTAAATGTAGATAGAGGTCAGAAATTTTTTTTGGTATTACTAGATTTGTCAAAAGCATTTGACAGGGTGTCACATTCTATTTTAATTAGCATATTAGAGAAATATGGTATCAGAGGCACAGTTCACGGACTGATCTTATCAAATAGAACACAACAAACAAAAATAAATGGCATTCTAAGTAAATCTGATATTGTTAAGATTGGAATACCACAAGGAACAATATTATGCCCTATACTCTTTAATATTTACATGAACTCCATAAATAGCTTAAATATTAGGGGTGAAATTATATCATATGCAGATGATACTACCATTATATTTACTGCTGATTCCTGGGAGAAAGCAAGAGCAACAGCTTTAAGCTAAATATAAAAACAAACTAATTATATTGCTTCTTCCATAAACCAGTCAAACCATCCTAATTTTGATAATACTTGATTGATACACTAAGGATTCAAATGACAAGGTTAACTCCATCAAATAATTGGGTATTGCCTTAGATAAAAGTCTTAAATGGGATCAGCACATATACATACATATACTTGGCAAAAAAATCAGATCATTATTACATAAATTCTATATATTGAGACAAAATCTGTCAAACAAAACTATGATAATGCTAACATAGAACGGACGCTTTAACGGCTTTGGTCGATTAAGAAATCACGATTCTTAGGATTAGACTGTGTCAAATTGGAATTACTATCCGACGTTTCACCTTCAATTGCACGAGGCATCTTCAGGGATCTTTACTCCAAGAGATTTGAACACTGAATGAGCTCGAAGAGATTCAGGCGGGCTTTTATACCCGACTTGTGGTCGTCGAACCGTGACCCTGTGTTAGATCCCTGAAGATGCCTTGTGCAATCGAAGGCGAAACGTCGGAGAGTAATTCCAATTTTACACGGTCTAATCCTAAGAACCATGATTTCTTATGATAATGCTGTTTGAAGCACTTATAGGACCATTAGAATAGAATAGAATAGAATAGAAAAACATTTATTATGCAATATACAAAAATAATTACATAAAAGGTAGCATTCGCAGGGCGTTCTTCCATGATACCTAAAAATAAAGTAACTTAACTACAAAAACATTAATACCTATTACCAAAATCCAAACATTTCAAAGGTAATTTACTACACTGTTAGGACATTAAATTCAGTAACTCATTCTTGTATTTGGTCTTAAAGGTTTTAATAGCGTTTTGAGTAATTAATAAGGTATGGCATTGTAGTCTTGGGAGGTGCATATATGACCACCATTATTGTGATGAGATTTACAATATTGATACTGTGTATATATTGACCTGTCAAAAATTTAATGGTTTTTAAATACCATAGCAACCTGTGGCAGTGGCATGACTAATATGATTATATGATGATATAAATTGATAAGAGGATTAAAAAGTAGGATTGAGTAGTAAAAGTCTTATGGTTGTAAGTATACCATTTTCACACAAAAATCGAAAAATTCTGCCATCCTAGAGTGCCTTGATTGAAATACAAATTGCATCTTTTGTTATGGTCGAAGCTCACTTGTCAAAATATGTTAAACTTTAGAGCTCTACAAGTCAAAATCTATTAAGTTTAGGTATAGGACATGTTATATAAAAAATGTTTAGAATCCCTTGTAGAATTCAAATATGTAAAAATATGCCAGAGTTACCTTTTAAAATAGCATTTTTTTCCAGTGAAACCAGTTTAGTTTTGAGTGAAACTAAACGTGGTAAAACCGGAAGTGATTGTCAATTGTTTTTTGTCTAACATATGCATATTACTCAAACCAAAATTTTAAAATTGTATCTAAACTGTTTTAAAATGAGACCCCTGCACCTATGTGCATTCAAATTAGAATAATCTGTACTATTGTATTATTTTTTGGTTAATAAAACTGAAATTAAAATTTAAGAATATAGTATTTGTAACTGTTTAGCCTTGGCTATTAATAAATAAATAAAATTAGCCTGACTGGTTTGGGAAAATTTTGATAGTTTCTCAAATAGTTTAGTTTTCCTAGTTACCTAAGAAAACCAAAAACAAAATCTAGAAAAGTCATTCCTAACCACTACTAAGAACTACAAAGTAATGAGCTTAAATGATAAAAAAGTTAATTTCAGGTGAATCTAAAATAATGTATCTGGTTCAACAGAAATGATGTCACAAGAGATGTCAATAACTTCAAAGAAACAGGATTTTATATAAATGGAAATAAAATACAATTAACGTGGGAGGAGCAACATCTTTAGTTTGTTATGTCATTGATTTGCAGATTACATATTTTAATTTGCAGTTCATTTTTGGTCAAGAATATTTTTATTACTAATTTCCAATCGTAATCATCACATAAACCTGCTACAGATATATCTATATATTAATTCATGCTAATGTATACAATATAAAAAGTGTGATTGGTGCGTACAATAAAAGAATGTGCATAAAAGTACCTATAGGTGTGGGACATCTAAAATGTGCATAAATTAGGCTTAATGGTATTAATAATTTCACTGTATGCATTTATATCACCTTTTATAGGTCTTTTTATGAGAAAGCCAACACTAAATAGTAGGTCACACAAGGATGTTAAGTTATTAATTTTTTAAAAGGCACATGTCTAATGATTAGCAATAAATACATGAATTTTAGAAAACTTGTACAAATAAAATAGAATTCGCAAATTACTGTCTTTATATTACAACCACAGATATATTGGTCTTTTGAGATATTTTAACTTGCCTCTATTAGGAGAAAGAGGGACTTTTAATGACTATTTAACATTCTTAAAGGTATAATTAACTCATCAGATAAGCATATTCCAAACTATATTATTATCCATACATATGGCTTTGATTGTTTAAGATTAACAGTAGAGTTGGCACCCAAGAAACTGCTCCTGTGGCTAAATTCCTGGGTACTTACTTACCTATTCAAAATTTAAATGGGAATCATAGATTGAACACATTTCAAAAAAACTTAACACAGCTTAATTTGCATTGCTGAAATTGAAGCATACTGTTTCCTTGAATACTTTGTTAACACCATACTATACCCAAATATCTCATACAATATAAATAGGATTTTTGTGTTACAAAAGAGAATATTAAGACTCATATTTGTTCTAAAGCTACAGGACAGGAACATTAGTCAAATTAAAAGATATATTAAATTTTAAGTTTTATAACTTGTACTAAAATATTTAACATTAAGATTCATGTATGTATTGACCTATCTAATGACACTGTTTGTGGAAATATATCAGTTATTTTTGAAATAAAAAAAATTAATCAATCAATCAATATAAATATTTCGATAGACATAATTTACAATGTATTGAAATTGTCAATTTAAGTAGAAAAAAATACAAAATAGTATAAAAAACATTTCAATAATTTGTTCCAAAAAACTCATGTAGCGAATAGAGTGGAGTTTCAGCAAGTCTAACTCTCAATTTTTTTACAAAGGGTTTATGTGATGGGGTGGTTTTTAAATCACAGGAGGAATAAAAAGGCAGTTTGAACATTATCCTGTTAATCCTCTTCTGTAGGACTAAAACTTTTTCAAATGTGCTTTGAATTTCCCATGCAAGCAGTCCATATGTAATTAAAGAGTTTATTGAGGAATAGTAATAGGTTTTCAGCATGTCCTTGTTTACATAGTCATCCAAGAACTTTACATATTCATGTTGTCTCAATGATGTGTTGTTCTTAATCAATCTAGTATCACTCTCACAGGAATAAAGACTAAAAAGTTAGTTTTTAGGCTGTTCAAATGCAGACCATTACCCTCACACTCTTACAATGTCATGCACATATTTATTTGCCTTTGTGCACAGAGATTCGTGATCATCAGCACCTACTATAGCTGATGTGTAATCTACAAATAGTGTGATATAGTAGTCATTGACAAATAATTGCAGATCGTTGATAAATAGCAGGTAAAGAACTGGTCCCAAGATGCTAACCTATGGCACCCCATTCTTGACATCCACTTAATCTGATACCGAGGTCTTGTTTTCTCTCTTCAATTTTACAGCCTGAGTTCTTCCTAATAAGTAGAGTTGAATTCATCTGTGGGTCCTCTGATTCCCCAGGTATAGAGCTTGTTCAGTAGAATTTCGCGGCTAATAGTGTCAAATGTGTCAGACTCAAGATGACTGAGAGTCAACTGTCTCAGAGTCAAGATGTTGAAGGTCAAGAGGAAATGCAACAATCTGGTCTGAAATGCTTTCTCCATGATTTTGGAAAAAACAGAAAAAAGTGAAATAGGCCTGTAGTTACTGATGTTTTCTGTACATCCTTTTTTATGTATGGATACCACAATTGACTTTTTGAGTTCCTCTGGAAAGTAACCACATTCAAAGGAAGTGTTTATCAGGTGTGACAATGGGACAAGTACTTCAGCAGCACACTCAGAAAGAAGATTACATGGCATTTCATCCTCACTATGTGACTTATTCTTTGTAACAACCGTCTTTACAATGTCGAGCACTTCACTTTCGGTTAGTGGCATCAGAAATGTCGATGGACAGTTCTCTGTTGAAGGTAGTTTGGAAGATAATGCACCTGTCACCAATGTGTCTGAAAGTTTTACCACAATTAAATAATTAAGAACTTCTCTGGTATTGTGAGGTGGTGCTCCATCTTGCTGGAAGTAAATTCGGCGGAAAACTTCTGAAGGTCGATCATTAAGATGTTCCTCAATTTCATTTTGGAGAAAGCCCAAGTACCTAACCCCTGTTAATTGGCCTTGAAATAAAATTGGCCCAAACCTTTCTTGAAAATTTCCTCTCATTTCGTGTGCATTTTGTTGGGCCCAGTAACGAGTGTTTTGCTTGTTAAACATACCATTATTAGTAAATCTGTATTGGTCAGAAAATAAGATAAAGTTGATAAAATTTGGGTCAGTTCTACAATTACAGTACAAGTACAGAATACTTCTTAGCAAACTTGAAACTTATGGTTTTAGAGGAACAGTCTTAAAGTGGTTAAAGTGTTATTTGTCAGATCATCATCAATCGGTGACATTTAATAATGAAAGATCCTCAAAATTATCAATAAGTTCTGGAGTACCTCAAGGTCCGTCCTTGGACCTCTACTGTTTCTCATATATATAAAAAATTTAGCAAATTTAGATATATCTGGATCCTTTACAATGTTTGCCGATGATGCTACTGTTTTGTGGCATTTCAAGTCTCCTGATCTGTTGGAAAACAATATTACTTACGATCTTGTAAAACTTAAAAACTGGTGTGATGCTAATTATCTTACCCTTAATATATCTAAGAGAAATATTGTAAGTTTTAAGTGTCAGTTGGAGGATGTGGTAATGAATGATGAGCAGATACGTTGTGTAAAATATAATAAGTTCTTGGGTTTGTTTGTTGACGAAAAATTAAAATTTGAACATGTTTCACAACTGTCCACAAAGCTTTCCAGAGGATGCTTCGCATTAAGAGTTATAGCTCGTGAAATGGATTTACTAACAGCTAGAAATGTTTACTTTGCTCTGATAGAATCTCATTTGCGATATGGTATATTTTTCTGGGGATCTTGTCTAGGTTATTTATTTAACTTAATTTTTCTTTTGCAGAAAAGAGCATTGCGATTCATGTTACAAGTGAAACCAAGAGACTCTTGTAGACAATTATTTATTCAAAATATATTACTGACACTTACAAGTATATTTATTCTCGAGACAGCCAGTCTGATTTTTAAAAAATTTAGAGAGGAAATTCAAACCACACCAGCTTACATGACTCACAATACCCATATAACAGCGCTTCCTATACCAACTTCCACTTTATTTAAGAATTTTAGGGAATTTAAAAAGGAAGTTAAAAGTATTTTATTGAGTGGACCTTACTATTCACTGACAGAATATTTTAATGATTCATTTAAATAGTACTGTTTTTCTATGTTGTTTTTAATAAACTTAATATTTTAATCTCATTCTGAGATCTTATTTTATACATATTTTACTTTGTACAGGTTTTTATTATATGCTAAACTGATTTTTATTTAATAACTTTTTAGTGTATTTGTAAAGATTGTCCCATGTTTTAGTTTATTTGTGAAGATTGCCAGTGAATGGATAAATTGTTATAGTCGTATATCTCTAAATAATTAATTTAATCAGATTGTAATTTTTTATTTTAAGTTCTGCTTTGTCAATGAGATTTTCATGTTTTGATATTAAAGCTATATTTGACTTTGACTTTGGAAAATACTTAAAATATACTAAACTAATACTACTAAAAATTTTTATGACATTCTCCAATTATTAATAACATATCGACTTTTTCACTATGAGTATACATTATTGTGACTTTTGAAATCAAAAATAACACTGAAAATCAAGAAAAATAAGGAAATTTTATGTGTACTCAGAAAGAATAGGTAAGTGTCACTGTCGAAACAAAAAATCCTACTTAATATCCAGCATGGCTATCCATGGTACACTTGATAAAAGTAAATAATCGATTATCAAGTATTTTTTCTTAGTAATATTTAATTTTTGAGCTTATTTTTAATCCAATCAGAAAAAAGTTAGTACAAAAAAATCCTGTTTTCAAAAAGTGCTTTTCTAAAAAGGGTCACCATTTGAAAAAAAAATAGCTAGACACAAAAATTTGATTTTATCAATTTCTCTTGTTCCTAGCTATCAGACTAATCACTAAAACTTAATGATTGTATTATTCTGTCATCATTTCAAGTCCTTAGATTAATTTGCGTCTGGTCATGGCTACCTAGATGCAATTTTAAAAATACCTATAAAAAAATGAAGTAGGCATAAAAAATTTTTAAAATGGGACATTTTGATTCAGAATTGTCTCAGAAATCCAAAAATGTAAAAATAAACAGAGTGTTCCATTTAAAAAATTGAAAACGGAGTAATTTCCAGTCAGGAAGTGACAGGAAAGTGAAAAATATGCGAAAACTCTCCCCTTTATGTACCATTTACCTATACCAAATTTAGTTTTGATACATCAAATACTTTAAAAGTTATGGCCTGTCTAATAGATTCGTTGACACCCAGTATATGCCCAATTATCACAACCACAGCCTTGGATGTGGAAGACTATAGCACCAAGTTAGATTTATTAAACTGAAATTTAATAATATACTAGCCATCTGCTTAATAAAGGAAACCTAACCACATTACAATTTTTTTCATTCAAGAGGAAAACTGATCTTGACCAGATATCAATATTATATAGTTTTGTATTTCTCTATTTTGCTATTGATTTTTATTTTATGTATATTAATTTGTCACACCTTCAAACAATATTCTTGTTAAATGGACCTCCCTTTTAAGCCCTAAATATTATATATATTTTTTTAGTCCTGAAAAAATCAATCAAACAAGTAATAATTTTCTTTCTTTCATAGAGTTTTCTAATTTCTTATTAAGGAGATTTATTTTCAACTAGTTCATTGCCCTCCATGTTTGCTTATATTTATGAATTTATTCTAAACAAAGTAAAATTACACCATTACTAGCTGAAAGGAATGCAAAGGAATTTATCTCCATCTACCACTGGAATTTGTTAAGTAGTTTTTAAGACATGTTAAAATCGTTATGATTTAATAGAAGTGCCTTTGCCATCAGAAAGGAATAGATAAAGCAAACTGAAGTTTCAAAAACAATAAAGATGTTTTCCTGTGACTTCAATACAAATGTTGTTAGAAGTAGTTTCATGAACTGTTACTTTCAATCTAAATATTTAGATAAGAATAAAGCATTTAAAATACTTGCACATTTAATAGATAATTTAAGCTCAACATCAAAGTATCCCGTTCATGGCCCTTTTAATACTACATATTATGAATTGAAAAGATACATGAACACCTAATGTAAATAACAATAAAAAATATGTCAAATCCTCTCTTAAATGCATATTACTCAAAAAAGCTTATTATGGCCTTCTGGAATTTTTTAATGATGTATTATGACACTGGATAGACTTTCTCATTCCAAGTCTCTGTTTAGTGTTCTTTATATTTAAGTGTGTATGTATATTTATATTATATTAGTGCTTTTGATGTGTTTTTTTCTATAACTCGCTGTTTTTATTTCTTATTGTTATCTGTATATAGACTCTACTTTTACTTATATTTTTTACTGCTTGTTGGTTTATATATTTCTACCTTTGGCTTTGTAACAAGATTTTTTCTTAAATAATAAAGCAATTTTTGACTTTGACTTTATATGAGTTTAAAAAAAAGGACATTGTTTAGGACTAAAAGTAAAATTGAATGTTACATTTTGCATTTATACTAGGTGTACAAACAATTTAAATAGATGTACAAACATTTTAAATAATTTCAGAGGTACCTATTTAGAAAACATATGGCAATAACAGAAGGTTGGGCACTTTTCGGAAATTATTAAAAAATTATGTACGAATTTGTAGGAGTCATAATTTTATGTGACAAATCCTTATGCATATTTAATAGTGCCGCTAGCAAGTACCAGTCAAAAAACATAAATCTTTCAGTTGATATTTTACAGTTCCTGATGGAATGCCCATTCTATTGTTGTGTTCAAATGGTCTAACTTTCTTGCAAAAAAGCCAAAAAATTTTTTTGGCTTTATTTATCATTCTTAATGTAACAAATAATCTGAGCACATTCAAATAAATGAATAGAATACAAAAATATGTCACCGTAAATGTTTGTGACGAGTCATTAAAAATACAAAATTTCAAATGTAATAAAACACGCATGGAAAAGAACCGATACTTAACACTACTTTAAAAGCTAAAATACATGAACGCATTATTTATACTAATCATTTCGATCTGTTAAAACTTAAATTAACTTGAGGATAGGCGCAATAACTTTGATATCATTTTTATTTGTAAAATGATTATGAATATTGTACAGTGTCCAGATCTCTTGTGAGTCCTTAATTTTAATGCACCAGTTAGGGAATTACGGGTGGTGAATACATTCAGAGTGGAATATCACCATACAATTTATGGATGGAATAACTCACTAAATGGAGCTTTTAATAGTTACTTATAAAGTTTTTAGCAATTAGAGTATTTACTTTACTTACATCCGGTTGCACAAAACTTAATTGCTGTTTAGAATAATTAACCGAGTTTTCAGAAGAAATCTAGGAACTCACTGTCAAATTTAAAAATTTTGTTAAACATTCTAAACTTTAATTGAGCTTTCTGCAACCGGCCATTAGGTAATGGGATCAGTAACAGGCTTAGATTAAGATATATGGGGATAAGTATTATCTCAGTAGGTTTTCCTTCAGTTATATACTCCCATCAAAAGTTAGGGGTGGTTATTTGAAACTCACTCAAATCTGGTGCTGCTAGACTTATATATATTAGGATTATAATATAATATAATAGGAAAAATGCTTAGTTTTTGTATTTTAAAAAAAATATTGTGGTACACTTTTTTTAATGACTTTAGAATGTTGATTGATGTTCCATTTTTGATCAAGTATAATAGCCAGATATTCTGCCCAGGTTTTGCTTGGATTATTTGCTGATTTTGATCTTCTAAAATGAATGGTGGCATTGGGCATTCACTTTAAGTCTTTATTTTAGAATAATTTCCAAAACCGGAAATAGGTGATAGTTTTAACCCGTGTCCTCAAGAACATCTTACTGTTTAAAAAAAAACACGGTATTTTCTGAGAAAAGAATTTAAATTACTACCTGAATGTTGTATTTATACTTGCTTATTATATTTAAAAATGTAAGCATTTATTATTTAAACAAAGGAAACATTCTAAAAAAAGATAAAAATCTTAATAAATAAACAACTTACCATTTCTCGATACATCTAATTCAACTAAATGTTCAAAATTTTGAATGTCAGGAGGTAGTCTTTGTATTTCATTATCACTTAATCCTAATTTTCTTAACCTCTGGAGTCGAAAAAAGTTCTACAAGTAAACCAAGTATTAGTCCATTGTCTACAGCAATTAAAAGTAGTGTTGTTACCTTTGGAAGATCTCTGATATGGTTGGCATCCAATAAAAGTTCTTCTAAACTTCTCGAGTACCGTAGAACATCTTCTGGGACATTTACAAGAGAACTATGTCTTTTATCAACATACTCGACTTGCCTGTTGCAGCCCTTAAAAATCGGTATACAGCGAAACATTGTCGTTAGCTCTCGATCAGGTACATATTTAAAATTAGCTATAAAACGTAATTGCTACTAATCCGATCGCTATAATAAAATCATTAAAAAAACAGAAAAACTACTTATTTCATACTGTCATAACGCACCACTCCCGCTGAAGTGTACACGCAAATTCCCTAAATGACTGAAGATGAAAGGTGGATAAATGACATATGACATTTATGACTGACATATGACAACATGACAATTCAGCCTAAAGTTGACATAATTCATCAAGGAAACTGTAAAATATTTAGTAATGTTTAAAACTCCAAACGGTTGTATATCCATCAAACTACAAAAATAAAAATAAAGATGTCAGTCGTCGGTATGGTCGTCAGTAGAATTTCGAGTACATAATTCTGCTTCTATATTTTTAGTTATTTTTTTGACGGCCAGCGGAATAAAAAAAACTAAAACGATATTATTTACATTTTAAAAAGCAAAAACTCACACAATAAATACTATGACTATATAGATTTCTGAAAATTTGTTCCTAAACACATACAAATGTAATTATTCCTTGACATTACCAGATGTCGCCACACAAAAGAATATTTTTTTTTTTTTAAGGGAGGGTAAATAACCGGTCATTTATAAATCGGTCACACATTTATGGCACGGTCACTTGTGGTCATTCATACGGTAATTTTAAAAGGGTTCCAAAGTATGCATAAAAGAACGCTTTTATCTTAAGCTTTCAATTGATATCAATCAAAGTTGATCTATTAAATAAAAAAGGTATTTAATGGTTTTTTTTATTCAACGATCATAAATCGTCCACTGATAAAGATAAATGACTGGTAATTTGTGTAATTTACGCTTGCGGCGATTTACTTAAATTAGCGTCATTAAAGAGAAGCAGTTAATTCTAAGGGGACCAGCTAATCAAAATCCCCGTTTGGGTCACGTGATGCATTGGCCAAGCATAAAGTATCTTGCTACCGTTCAGTCTTCGGTCCGCCCGTTAAGCATCCTTTTCCAGTATAGGTATAGATTTCTTTCAGCGCTGTATAAACAAGGCATGTTAAATTTTTGTTATGAAGCCTGCTAGCTCAGTGGTAGACAAGGTTGGCCACCCTTCCCGATACCGCAACGCCTAAGAAAGAATGACAACCGGTATAAACTATTAACTAACGACTAAAAAAGGTCCCCACCTTAATCTATTGGAAAGATATGAATGTATTTTGTATTGGGGATATTGGGGTTAACCTGCGATTATTACAGGATAATACCGATGCCCCGGTTGAATTATTTTTTAGCCTCGGCACCCTCGGCACCACACTTAATTTCGTGATAATTCCTGCTAAAACGGGGAGGATGGCAGCCCTAAGTTCATAACTAGTTAAATAATAAATTAAAATAGAAATGGCAGTAAAAAAATAGTACACTTTTACCAATTATAAATAAAAATGAAGTTGCAACTCTAAGCAAAATTTGTTCGAAAGAGATTCACAATACTTCATACATTCTAACGGTTTTAGAATAAATTTTAAAAAATTGTTTACAAGTATATCATGTTAATAGACATCGTATTTATTATTGTTTTACTGTTTTTTATATTTTGAATAGATAGCAAAGCGTTTTATTACATTTGAATAAGATAAAAACTTATTTTTTTACCTTTTAAAAAGTATGATCCGATTTACTCAGAGTAAAATACAAAATGTTGAAAATTTTAAACTTGATGTTTGATGTATTTTACCTTGGTAGAAAACGTTTCTACACACGTATAAAACAGTTTTTAACCCAGGTAGGGTGTATACTTTAGGATTTCTACTCACCCAACCCTGATATATATGTATCACTATATGTCATTCTTAAAGAAAACTTGAGTGCTGAACTAAGCCTAGTTAAAGTCTATTTTCTATAATTTTTATGAAAAAAAAAACACCCTTGGTTTAATATATCCCAAACCACCGTTTCCGGGAAGCTTTGAAATTTAAATGTCTTGCATAAACGGTTTTTTTTAGGAAAGTGGAAAACGGTCACGCTTTTTAGAGGAAATATTTTGCACTAAAATAGTAATAATTTTATGAGCGTAATTTGTACGTTTCAGGTTTATATTTAATTTTAAATTAATAAAAATTTTTAAAATAATTACTGTCGGGAGAGATTTGAAAGTGATCTTGACAGCAAATGGTCAAGGAGCGAAAAGAAGAAGATTGAAACTAAAATTTGTTTTGCTTTTCAATTTCATACGTTTAGATTAGTTTTTGGGCGGATACGAGTAAATTTCAGAATTTTAATTTATTAAATCAATCTACTGAAAAAAACATCTTCTCGATTTTTGATAGGCGGAGGAACATACTAAATACTCCAAGGCGGGAAATGATTAATAGTGTATCGATTGATTTGGATGTTTTTCGTGTTGTAATTGTTGAGAATAATAAAAATAAAAATATTTCTAAACTTTATTGAATTTTAAGAATGTGTATTAAAGACCTTTAAAAAAATTGTTCAAATAAAGATCAAGAATGAACCAGTGTAATGCTAATACGTCAGAACAGGATAATATATTAGAAACAGACACAGCCAGTGGTATATTGGAACATGGGAAGCAGAAAAAATTTAGTTCAGGTTCACTTAGTGGCGATATGTCTAGACCAAAAGTTGTGACTGTTAAACATCCAGATTCCAATAAACTAAAACCGACTGTAAAGAAGAATAAGGCGCCCATTCAGGCCGATCTAGATGTGAGCAAAGAGTTCATAAGATGCCGAGATGAAGGTTTAAAGAGATTAGATTTAAGCAAGTCAAATATTACTCAACTTCCTCAAACTATAAGAGACTTAAGTCTTCTGGTAGAGCTTTATTTGTATGGAAACAAACTGGTGCAACTGCCAGTTGAAATTGGATGTCTCGTGAGCCTTCAAATGTTAGCCTTAAGTGAAAATTCTCTGACTAGTTTACCAGATTCACTAGAAAACCTTGTAAATTTGAAGGTTCTTGACTTAAGGCACAATAAGTTGAATGATATACCAGATGTTGTATATAAGTTAACCTCTTTAACCACATTATACCTCAGATTTAACCGAATCAGGTATGTTGGTGATGAAATTAGTAATCTTACTTCTCTTGTCATGTTTAGTTTGAGAGAAAATAAGATTAGGGAGTTACCTGCTGGGATTGGATGCTTAGTAAATTTGGGGACCTTTGATGTATCCCATAATCACCTTGAACATCTACCTGAGGAGATAGGAAATTGTAAAAATCTTAGTACTTTAGACTTGCAACATAATGAATTAATTGATATTCCAGAATCAATTGGAAATCTTTACCAACTCACCAGGTTAGGTTTACGATACAACAGATTATCTTTTATACCATCGTCTTTAAACAAATGCCGTGACATGGAAGACTTTAATTTGGAAGGTAATGCAATTGGTCAGCTTCCTGAGGGTCTATTGTCGAGTTTAAGTAGGTTGACAAGTATCACATTGTCAAGAAACAACTTTTCTGCTTTTCCTGCTGGTGGTCCATCGCAGTTCACGGATGTGGATTCTGTTAACTTGGAACACAACCAAATTGATAAAATCCCCTATGGAATATTTTCAAGAGCCAAACGTCTCACCAAGCTCAACATGAAGGAGAATCAGTTGACATCTCTTCCTCTGGATGTTGGAACATGGGTCAATATGGTGGAGTTAAATTTAGGTAATATATTAACTGTGTGTTGGTTTGAAATAAAGCTACATGTTTCTTTACAAACATAATTAGGTGTAAAAAGTACAATGATGGTGCTGTTAAAATTCTAAGAGACTGAAACAATGGTTTACAAGAGGTTCTAGGATGCTTGCTAAATATACACATATACATAAAAGCAGACTTTGTTAATAAATTAAATTTTATTACTTTTGACAATTTAAATAACATTTTAGTGGAAGGAGAGTTTGAATTTTCCATAGTTTATAGCCGTACTTCTAATATTTATATAATCTGTATTTACAGACCACCTTTAACAAAGGTGAGATATTTATTGAGAGGCTTGAGGTTGTCTTGAGTAGTTTACCTTTAAGTTCAAAAATCATCATAGGAGGTGATCTGAATATCGATTTTAACAATAAAACTTCAAGGCACACTCTTGACTTAAATAACTTACTAGCGTCTTTCAATGTCCAAATGCATAATTCGGACTTTACCAGGATCACACCTGTTTCTTCAACAATAATAGATTATACATGTATGTATGACAATGATAGGGCAATACAAATAAAGACTGAAAACGATTTTGTGCAAGCGTGTTTGGTATGAGACTTAAATAGATATTAATTAATATATGTTTGTATGTAAAAAAACTATTTTCTTTTAAAAATGGCTGTTATAGAAGATCTAACTATTTTGTATATTAATGTAAGAAGTTTAAGGAACAAGATTGATGATTTATATGACATAATTAATGCAAATAAAGAAACCATACACTTAATAATATTAACAGAAACTTGGTTGTACCCAAATGAATTGGATCTATTTATATTGCCGTCATACACAGCGGTGCATGACTGTAGAAAAACAAGAGGGGGTGGTACAAGCATTTATGTAAGAAATAATTTGAATTTTGAGTATAAAAACACACAAAAAATCAACATGGAGGACTGCAATACAGTTTCAATATATCTGCCTGAACATAATCTAACAATTCTTTCTATATACAGAGGACCGAAGAACAATTGCAAAATATTTATATCGGAACTTGAAAAAAAATTTATGAAAAACAAAAAAAAACAATTTATGTTTGTTGGTGATATCAACTTTGACCTCATGAAAGAATCAGAAGCTGTTAAAAATTATAAAAATATAGTTGAATTAAACGGTTTTTTCCAAAATAAAACTACAAGTCAATATGCAACCAGAACCACAAAAACAACATCATCAATTCTCGACCATGTAGTGACAAATAAGAATTTGCAATGTATAATAAATTTGGAAGATCATGACATATCAGATCATAAAATAATGTATATTAGAACTAAGAAAAAAATAGTCAAGGCTGAAAAAGAAAAAATAAATAGAACATGTTTTAACAAAGAAAAGTGGAAAAGTGAAATTCAGAGAAAAATAGGAACATCACAAATAAAATCTTTTAAGGAACTTGCCGATTTTTTATATAGTACAAAAGATGCATGTACAAGGAATTACACAATAACAGTAAAAAATGGAAACTATTGGCTAACAAATGACTTTTTAAAGAAACTACAGGAAAAAAATAACTATATGAAAGATGGAAAAAAATACAAAATGATATTACTGAGAGGGACTTCAAAAAAGCAAAAAATGAATTGAACAATTTGAAAAAAAGGCTTCAAAAACAATATGCAGAAAATAAGTTTGAAAAAACAGGAGGAGATGCTAAAAAAACATGGGCAGTTTTAAATGAATTGTGTCGAAGAAACTCCAAGACGAAAATGAGAAACATAGCTAAAATTGCAGATAAAGATGGCAAAAATTGGACCAAGGATGAAGATATTGCCAGAGTAATAAATAACCATTTCTCCACCATTGGAAAAAATTTGGCAAATAGCATCACAAATAATTACAAGCATGGCGAAGCATTTCAAGAAGAAGAAGAAACTGACAGTATCTTTTTGAACCCTACAACTCTAAATGAAATACAAAAAATTGTAACTGACTTAAAAAATGACTGTGCTCCAGGATGCGATAACATCACGAAGCAAGATATATACAATATTTGATATTATTGGACCCACAATAGTAAAACTAACAAATGAAGTACTGACATATGGGGTGTATCCTGAAGAGCTCAAAACTGCTAAAATCGTACCAGTTCATAAAAAAGGAACCTTGGATGACTTGAACAATTACTGCCCAATCTCTCTATTAAGCATTTTTAGTAAAATTATCGAGAAAGTCATTAAAGTTAGAATTATTAAATTTATAGAAACACATTTTAAATTTGACAAAAACCAGTACGGGTTTCATAAAAAAAGCAATACTCTGGGAGCAACAGTTGAATTGATAGAATGTATCACTGGTGAATTAGACAAAAATAGATATGTTATAGCTGTATATATTGACCTCCAAAAAGCATTTGATACAGTGGACCATAAACTGTTAATGGAAAAATTATACAAGATGGGAATCAGGGGAGTCTGTCACAAACTAATACAAACCTATACCGCAGGAAGAAAGCATTTCACTGTAGTAAATGGAATAAATAGTGAAGAAGACAATCTGGATGTTGGTGTGCCCCAAGGCTCAGTGCTAGGGCCACTAGAGTATCTTCTATATGTACATAGTCTTAAGTATTTACAATTAAAATCAAAATACCTACTTTTTGCTGATGACACTGTTTTGGTATTCTCTGGCACAAATGAGGAAGAACTTGAAAGAAATATTAATAATGACCTTATGAATTACTTCAAATGGCTTTGCTATAACAAACTGAGTATAAATATTGCAAAGACAGTTTATATGATTTACAATCAAAAAGGAAAAAAGATTATAAATCCAGAAATTAAATTAAATAATGTTACCCTCAAAAGAGTTGAAGAATATAAGTATCTGGGGTTAATAATAACAAGCAAATTAACTTGGGAATCACATATAGACAGTGTCATAAATAAAATAGTTCCTTTTATAGGTGCAATAAAAAGATGTTCACACCAACTAAACACAAAAACCCGATATTTGTTATATAATAGCTTTGTCGAACCACACTTACGATACCTGCTACCATGCTGGGGAAACACAAATGTAAATTTATTTGAAAAGCTACAGAGACTTCAAAATAAAGCAATAAAGTCTATTTTTTCCATTAATAAATATACACCTACAAAAGTTATTTACAAAAGATTTAATTTATTAAACATACAAAAATTAAAAATTCTTGAGCAAGCTAAACTTATCTACAAAATTCAGCATAAAACCATAAAGATAAACTTAGAACTTAAACAAAACAATGAATTTCACAACTACAATACAAGAATAAAAGAAAATCTCAGAAACAATACTGCCAGAACAAAAAAAACCCGAGACACACCCATTAATAGAAGTATACAGTCATATAATTCTATACCAAAGAATTTGCTGGAAGGGGAGGAAGGAAAAATATTTAAAAACCTCAAAAAATACCTGAAAATGAGTGATTAGTATAAACCAAGATTAAAATTTATAAATGTAAAACAAAAAATATTAAAAAAAAAAAGAATTATATATTAATAATCATTGAATACATAAAATATAATATAGATTTATTATGTAAATTTAGAAGATTTATTTATTTTTGTTAAATACATATAATTAAGTTGATATTGTTAATTTTTTAAGATCTCAAAGAAATTGTGATTGTAAAGGCCTTGGTGCCAGTTCTTGTAACTGTTTTAAGGTCTGAAATAAATTGTCAAAAAAAAAAAAAATTTCAAATTTGAACGATACAGGGCTGGAATGCTGTTCTGTTCCTGCAGGATTGTCTGACCATGAAGCTGTCAAATTAACTACTTCCCTTTGCTTTCATCAATCTGACCCGTTCAAAAATTTTCACGAGCACTTGGTGAACATTTTCGATAAATTTTTTCTGCTGAAAAGACTAAAGGTTAAAAAAAAGTAACCCTGGATAACAAAGGGTATTCGAGTATCTGCTAAAAACCTCAGATTTTTGTGTTCACTTAGGAAATATTGTTATAATGATTATATCAGTAAATATAGTGCATTTATAGAACCACTTTAAAGCTGGACAAAGAATATTTTTACAGGAAAACACTGAAAAACTCTCAAAACAGGACCAGAGAAAACTGGAAAATCATAAATGAATTACGTTGCAAAAATAATTTACCTGTGCCAAAAATAAATACTGAGCGAAATGTGATAAATGACTTCTACTGTTCAGTTGCAGAAAGTCTTACATCTAACTTGAGTTCTGGGAATGACCCTTTAAATTATTTAAAAGATATTTTTATTCTGGAAAACTTTGTCTTGGATTCTACTAGCTTTGAAGAGTTGTATAGAGTCTTAATGGATATGAAAAATAAAAATTCAGTTGGATTTGATGGTATATCTGTCAAAATCCTAATTAATCTTCCGAATGTTCCTTTACAAACGCTGGTAGATTTGATTAACCATTCTTCTGCCAACGGAGTATTTCCACAATGCTTAAAAAAAGCAATTGTCATCCCGCTATACAAGGGTGGTGACCTTGATGATCCTTCAAACTTTCATCCCATCGCATTGCTGTCTTTATCAAAATTAATTGAGGAACTCGTTAAAGATAGAATCATAGCTTATTTGTCACGTCTCAGTATACTTTCTGACTCACAGTTTGGATTTCAGCGAAGCAGGGGAACAGCTGACACAATTTTCACTTTTTTGGGGTGTATTTAGGTCTCAATGACAGCAATGCAGTAGCAGCAGTGTTTTGTGATTTCTCAAAAGCTTTCGATTGCTTAAGTCACACAATTCTGTTGCGGAAGTTGGAGTTGTATGAGTTTAGGTGTGTGGCTCTTGACTGGATGAGTACTTATGTTTGTGGAAGATCTCAGACAGTGTAATGTGATCTCGAATTACCATAAGATTACAAGGGGTGTCCCTGAAGGGTCAGTGTTGGGATCAATACTCTTCCTGCTTTACATTAATGACATCATTCTTGGATATTCAGGGCAAATTTAATTTGCATGAGATTGGGGATGGTGGAATTGTGGTGTAGATCGAATTCTCTTTGCTTAAATTTAAAAAAAAAAACAAATCTTTTAGCTTTCGGCTGTAATGTAGATTCACTAACACTTGATAACAGTTATTTAATAGAATCTAAGACTTTTGTAAAATTTTTAGGAGTTACTTTAGATGACAAACTGAAATTTAATGAACATGTCATCAATTTCAATTCTAAACTGGCATCTGCATGCTTTGCATTGAGAATTGCATCTGAAGAATCTGGGCAGTCAGCGAGGATGGTATATTTTTCTCTTGTTGACTCCCAATTGAGATTTGGTATAGCCTTTTGGGGTCAGTGCTCTCAATATTTGTTTAACTCAGTGTTTGTGTTGCAGAAGAGGGCAGTTCGATATTTAAATAGGGTGGGATTAAGGTATCATTGTAAACCCATGTTTATTTCCTCACAAATCCTGACTCTGCCTTGTTTATTTATTCTTGAAACTGTGTATATTATACATAAAAGATGCGATCAGTATCGTAATAACAACGCGATATAACACCTGCCAAGCTAACAACCTCTCCCTGCCTATTCCCAGAACGGTTATGATTAGGCATTCTCTTATTTTTAGTAGTCTAAAGATCTAGAACCACTTGCCGCTAAGCCTGAGAAATATTACTGACTTAAAATTATTCCGAAAATCAATTTCTAGATGTTTACAACAAAAAGCATACAATACATTACAATTTAGAGGAATACCTTTCTGACGAGTTGTAAAGTTAAGGGTGGAACCCATTTTTTGTTTCTGTATGTGAGCATATTGTCTGCTATTTATTCTCTTATTATCACATTACCTGTTTGTTTGTTTTTTTACATGTTTTTTAACCATGAGTTTATTTTGTTTTAGTTTTAGCTAGATTTAGAATGACTTTATACAACTTCTTTATGACTTTTGTTTGCTTTTATCTACTTGGATGTTTGAATTTTATAACTTTTTAACCTTTATCTTTACAGCTTTGTCAATAGGATTACTTTTATGACAATAAAGCATATTTTGAGTTTGAATATCTCTCATTAAGATTTATGTAGGGTCACGTGGGGTAATTGTAAATTCGGGGTAAATGTAAATGATCAAAATTTTTTAACAGGGAATTTATATTTTGTCAGTTGGCACATATGAGGTGGTAGCCCTGCACAATATGTTTATCTCACAAATTAGTTTACTCTAACCAGTGTTCAGAGAAGGTTGTGTGTTATTATTTTAAAAGTTTTGTGAAAAAAAAAGTTTTTCAATTTTGCAGAGAATCACTAAATAGGTGAAAACACATAGAGAAAGGTAAGTATTCATAATAATTTCATTTTGGTAGAAATATATGCTTCTAAATTAGTTTGTTATTACCAGCAGTCCTCCATTACATAGAAGCTTTTTTAGTTACAACCTTGTTTACAATTCCCCCAAAAAATGACCCAGTTGGGAAATTGTAAATATAATTTTAGGGGCAATTGTAAACAAAATTATAAATTATGTTTTTATTAAAACATAACATAATATTACTTTTTAGGGCATTGCAAGTTAATAAGGAGCCCATTGGCAGCCTTCTCTGTAGAAAAATAAAATTATGCCTCGCAAATATATAAAAAAAACTAGAGGTCCAAGTTATACCCATGACAATTTAATAAAAGCTGTAAATGATATTATGAACTCCAGGAGGACATATGCTGAAGTAGAAGAACGGTATGGAGTACCTAAATCCGTAGTATATCATCGTATTAAAGGGAGAAAAGTTGCCATAGAAAAAATGGGGGCTGGTCGACCCATTTGTTTATCAGCAGCAGCTGAACTCCACTTAGAAAACTGCATAAAAGCTAAAGCCAGAATGGGATATCCTTGTGATAGGGACGAAATTAAAAATATGGTAGGAGAGTATGTGAAAGATCAAAACATACAAACACCATTTAAAAATGGGATTCCAGGGAACGACTGGTATTATGAATTTATGAAGAGGCACCCTTCTTTATCATTTAAAAAACCAGAGCTACTTCAAAAAGCTAGAAAAGATGCTAGGAATCCTGAAGTAGTATATGAATTTTATAGAGAATTAGAAAACCTTGTAAAAGAGAATGATTTAGAAAATAAACCATATTTAATTTTTAATGCTGATGAAACAGGTTTTCTCACAGATCCTAAAAAACTAAAAGCTATTGGAGAGAAGGGTAAAAGTAGGTTATAAAGTTTATATTATAAGTAACTTTCTAAATATTTTTTTTTTTTTTTTTAGGTCTGACGTGGATCTCTGGTGGTTCAGGTAGGGAGTCCATTACTGTGCTGGCAGCAGTTTCAGCATCTGGAAGTTTCATGACTCCTTTGATAGTATTCAAAGGTGTGGCCATTCAAGCTAGATGGACTAGTAATGATGCTTATCCTGGGATATTATTGACAACGTCTTCCAATGGATGGATGGAGGAACCGCAATTTCATGAATGGTTCACAACAGCATTTATACCATATGTTGATAACATTAGAAAAGAACACAATTGTCCAAAACAAAAAGCTATGCTCATGTTTGACGGACATAACAGTCATATAAGCTATCGTATCATAAAAGCCGCTTTGAACAACAATGTCCATCTGGTTAAATTTCCCAGTCACTTGACTGATCGAATCCAGCCCCTCGATAAATGTGTATTTGGTCCTATAAAAAAATCCTGGGACAAGCATTTAATAAATTTTACAAAGAAACAGCTGGAGAAAAGAGATACGGGACGTTTGACAAAGAGTAAATTTGTAGAACTGTTAGGGCAGACCTGGTCTCATGCAATGAAGAAAGAAAATATTATAAAAGGGTTTCTTTCTACAGGAACATATCCTGTTGATGCGTCTAAATTTCCTTCTGAAGAATTCAATCCAAAAGATTTGGAAATATATAGGAAAAAAATTGCAGAGAAACCTGAAGTCACTAATATTCAACAAGAGACATCAAATATTCCTATTGCAGGTCCTTCCAAAATTACACCCTTGGCTTCTCCATCACATGCCCTTTCTAATACAAAAACGCCTATCAAAACTCCTTCAAAAATTATAGAAATTTTTACAACAGCGCTACAACAAAGCAGCAAAAAGAATACAACTCCTGAGGAAGTATTACGAGTAAAGCGCCAAATAGTTCCACGTTTAAAACCTGTAAAATATGGGGAAATTCGTACAACACAAGAAGTTTTAGATAAAATGGCAGAAGTTGAAGCAGTAAGAAAAGAAAAAGAGGAGAAGAAAAAACTAAAGGGTAAAAAACGTAAAATGTCTATAGAAGACTCAGTAGGAGATAAGGAAATAGAATACCAAGACTCTTCAGGAGATGAAAATTATATTGAATCTGTCATTTCAGAAAGTATTCCTGAAGTCACTTACCAAAAGCCTGACTGGGAAGAACTTAAAATTGGTTCCTTTGTTCTTGTAGATTTTGTCGGTGGAAGTCGTAGGTCAGTTCATTACAAGTATGTTTGCTGCATTTCAAACATTGATCGGGACGATGGAGAAATAACAGTAAAGTAAAGTAAAGTAAAGTAAAGTAAATTTTATTTATGTCAAACAAATACAATAGTATTCTTACATACGTCATCACAGAATACAAATAAGCCTTGGCAGTGATTACAACTACCTATTTACGTAAAAATAAATCCTACAGTTACAAATAAAACCTTATGCTATATCATGTTTCAAAAACTCTTCCACACTGTAAAATGCATTTGATAATAAATATTGTTTTACATCTGTAATAAATTGTTTTTCATTTTTATCCCTGATATTATTAGGCAGTTTGTTATAGAATAGAGGTCCGTAGTATCGGGTGCCAATACAGGCCCTCTTTAATCTATGGTATTTTATATTAATATCACTGTTCTTACGGGTATTATGTTCATGATGCTCGTTACATAAGTTATAATTTCTCAGATTTCTCTTTACATGTATAATACAATCTAAAATATATCTACAGGGTAGTGTTAAAATCCTTAGTCTCTCAAACACATCCCTTACATCAGCTCTAAAATCTAGACCCTCAACTACTCTTATAGCTCTTCTCTGAAGTTTAAAAATTCGAGCCGCCTGCGGAGCGTGCCCCCAGGCCATGAGCGCATAATTGCAAGTGGATTGTACCAGGGCATGGTACACCATTAGTATCACGGTTTTGTCAACGGTGTTTTTTAATCCCTTAAGTAGATATATAGAGCGAGAGACCCCCTTTGCAACGCAGTCGATATGTGCTTCGAACACTAATCCACTGTCCAAATATACACCTAGGAATTTTATTGGATTATTTTTTTGATTTTTTAATTTAATATTATTTTCTTCCACATAGTTCCTCAGGGCAAAACACAGATTTTCGGTTTTACTGTCATTCAGGTTTAGCCTGTTCGCTAGAAACCAGTCTGCTAGGTCCGAGTTGTTAATCTGCATGCTGACTCTCAGGGAGATGGTATCTTTACTTCTACACAATGCTGTGGTGTCGTCAGCGTACAGAATTAGATTTCCGTTTGTCGACGACACCACGTCATTGATGTAAATGATGAACAATAGAGGACCTAAGATTGAACCCTGCGGAACACCGTGTGACACAGGTGCTGCAGCAGAGTAGTCCCCACCATAGAGAGTCCTTTGAGTTCGATCTTCCAGATAGCTCGCCATAAGCTGCAGGCTACTCTCGTCAACGCCGTAGAAAGCAAGTTTAGCAAGGAGAATGTCATGAGGTATGCAGTCGAAGGCCTTCGAGAGATCACAGAAGGTAGATCCCACATAATCACCCCCTTCGAATCCCTCGACCACATACTCCAATAACATGTTTATCGCCGATGTTGTTGATTTTGCTCTCCTAAAACCATGCTGAAACTGTGTAAATAGATTATTTTTTTCAAAGTACTCATAGAGTTGTTGTTTTAAAATATATTCGAAGATTTTTGAGAATGTCGGGACCAAAGCGACCGGTCTATAGTTTCCAGCTTCACCCCTGTCGCCCTTCTTGAAAATAGGAATGACCTTGGATTCCTTAAAACATGCTGGAAATATACCTGTCTAATACACTGATTTATTAGTTTTGTGATAGGAATAATGAGTGGTTCCTTTAGTTTTTTTATGAGATACATACTAAAGCCGTGAATATCCCTACTTTGCTTATTTTTCAGTTCTCCAAAAACATGTCTTACCTCATTGAAAGTCACCTCTCTGAAAGAAAACCCATCCTCCGGTGGACGCAGGTTCCCTCTCCGCAGATAACTCTCCGCATCAATCAGAGAAACAGGCAGTCCACTCAGCAGGGTCTCCGCAACAGTTGTGAAAAAGCTATTGAGATCGTTGGCTGAAAGCAAAGTGCTCCCAAGGTCTGACGTCACCCTTCGCTGATTTACCACCTGCCAGGCAGCTCGAATTTTGTTATCAGAGTTGTTTATAAAGTTTGAATTTGCTATTTTTTTTGCATTGTTTATTTCTTTTCGATAGTGACTACGCAATTTATTTCTTTGAAGAGCGATTTGAGGAGTTTTATACATATTGAATAGATCATTTAAGAACTTTAATTGTTCCCTAATTCTAACCAGATTTGCATTATACCATGTTACGTTCTGTTCTTTAAGTTTATATTTTTTCTTTAAAGGAAATGATTCTCTATATACTTTCAAAAAAAGACTCATAAAAGAATCCCAGTTTTCGTTAACTGTACCACGATTTATCAGCTTATTATAGTCAATATTATCTAATTGTTGAAACATATCGTTTATACCTGATTCTGTTATGGGTCGATGTTTGTAGCCTACCTGAGCTGGTGTGTTTGACTGACTTGGGATACATTCAATGCTTATGTCCACTGCCAAGTGATCTGAAACCATCATATCCACAATGTCTGTCCTAAAGTCTAAAATGTCTTTAAAATTTACAAAGATATTATCAATACAGGCATCTTGCCTGGTGTTTCCATAAATTTGTTGACTAAAACCAAAAGAATTTAACAAATCTACAAAATCAGTTGTTCTTTTACTTAAACCTAGATTAAAATGTATGTTAAAATCGCCTGTGATGACTACATATTTATAACTAACACATTGTCCTAAAATTAAGTTCATTTGGTCTAAAAACAATTTAAAATCTCCGCCTGGAGGACGATATATCACAATTATGATTATATTTACATTTTTTATTTTTACCGCAGCCACTTCACAGCACATCTCAATTGACAGCTCATTGATGTCTTTCTTCTCTTCGAAGTCCATGTCTTGTTTTAACCAAATAGCGACACCACCATGGGCATGTTGTTTCCTGGTGTAAAAGGATGAGATCTTGTAATTTTCAATATGCAGAGCTTCAATCTCATCATTGTCCATAAAATGTTCACTGATGCACAGTACATCATACTTATTATTCTGGTGTAGAGAAAACTCAATCTCACCTATTTTGTTTCGTAGTGAGCATACATTTTGATGTATGATGCCTAAACCGGTTCCGCCTTCTGGTGATTCTGGCGCCTCTGAATGTTCAAAAAATGGTTTATTACTATGCCGTTTGGCCAAAATTCGGCGTTCATGACCCTATCTTTGTCGGTATTTGGCACTCGTAGTTTAAAAGAACTCTTATATTTATCCTTTCTAGTTCGCATTTTATAACTCGAACAGCCGTTTATCATGTTGTCTTGTAGGTATTTTTGGATTTGCTCTTCATTTGTATTTGGATCGAAACCAGACACGAAAATCCATGCCTGGGATTTTGGATTTGCCACTATCAGTTGTGTGACATTTTCTTTGGTACCTTTCGTAGGTTCGGGGCGCCGGATTCGAGATCTTCGTTTCACTAAATTCCATTCTGCATCTTCGCCAGTGGATTTGTCTTCTGCCCAGTCGGGGTTTGGTTTTGATATTTCCAATGAAGTTTCTTCTTTTTGTATTGATCTTGTCTGAGAAATTTGAGAATTATTTTTGACTATTTCATCTCTTTCATTTTTTTCAGGCTGACGTTGACGTTTTGTCGGGCGTGCGTCGCCTGTCAATTTATCTTCGTTGCTAGTTTCACGTTTCCCGTGGCGTGGTACGTTAGAACTATTTTCGGCCTTTTGACTCGGCCACGCAGCTGATGCTGCATTATTGCCAGATTGTCCGGTAGGATTCCCGGTAGTTTTTTGTTTACCTTTTTTTTCCGATTCTAGATTTTTCACTTTTCCTTCCAATTCGGCTATTTTCTCCTTCAGTTTAACTTCATTTTCTTCCAAGGACATAATTCTTACCATTATTTCTTCTACAACTGACTTAAGAGGATTTATTTCCTCTTCCTGACCATCAGCTTTTGAGGTTATCGGATCGTTTGTTTCCTCTTGATGTGCACAAGTGGGATTTTTGGACCCCGCGGCCTGTCTCAAACATGCCGGGTGGAAACTCAACTCGCACTTTACACATTTTGCTTCCAAAACCACGTCTTTTTTGCAATGGGCGCAAGATTTTCTCGGTTTTCGCGGATCGGTCGATGAAGCCGACCTTTCGCCCGCCATGTTGAAAAAATTTTAGTAAATGTATATACTATATGTATATACTAAATGGATATACTATGTATGACAAATTCGCAACAGAGTTTATACTAAAGGAAAATGATGTGTCAAATATAGACTTTGACTCCGTTAAAGCTATTCTACCAGAACCAACTTTAAAAGAGAAAGACAGACGTCTTATTTATGCTTTCCCTGGATGCGTCAGCATATTTGAAAAACAAAAATAGAACTTCTCATGCCGCATTTCGATATTTTATTGGTTAATGGTTACATTATTAGAGTTACCTGTTTGTGTTACTTATCTTAAGAATGTTTGTAACGTTTTATTTTTCACAATAAAATTATAATTTTGAAATTTTGCATTGATTTTTTTATGGGGTAATTGTAAATATTTGTATTTATTCGGCAAATGATTTTGCAGCCAAAAATGTATACTTGCAAAATATTTACAATTGGATTTCATTTGAAGTCATTACAAGTAATGGTCTCTGAAATGTTCATTTACAATTACCCCTTAGTAATGGGGTATTTGTAAACAAGAGGGGGTAATTGTAAATATTAAATTATGTTACCAGGAGGTAAAATTTTTCATATACAAGCCCGTAGATATGAAAATACCTTACCATAAAGTGGACTTATACTTAGGAATTAAATTAAAAATTAATTTATAAAAAAAAAGATAATTTTCAATTCAATCTTGCAAATTCCATTTACAATTACCCCACCTGACCCTATAGCGGCTACAAGAATGAAAAAATTACATTATTTGTTTTTTTTTCTTTAATTAAGTGTCACTCAGAATATTATGCTGAGCTAGAAAGGCAACTCGAAAGGCAACTATTCACTATTGTTTCAAATATTTTTGACAATTGTTGGTAACCATACAATTGGAGAATAATCTTATGAGGAATTTTTATCTTGATTCTCTAAATCATTTATAAAAAATAAATAAAACAACATATATATTTTTGTTCTTTGTATTTATTTATTTATTTTATTTTGTTATAATTAAGTACATTACAGAACACTGGACCAATTGGTGCAGATGAGATTCAACAAATATTTATAACCTTCATAGAATATTCATAGGTATATTCAAAAAGTAATAATTACCTAAATAGAATAGAATATTGAATTACTAAAACAAATAAAGAAATGCTATAGCTCTCACTACATGTAAAAACAAATTAACAACATCAAAATCTTCAACTGTAACACACATAATAATAATAATACAGTTTATACAGTTAAATATTTGCACACATCAATACAATAGTAAAAAGTAAAAATACTAAAATAATTTGTTACAAAATTGTCTCTGCCGCGGGCTTCATAATTTTGAGTGGCTGCATTCATTTTTTACTTATCAATGTTTTTTCTAAAATACATCAGACTCTCCAGAATGTAAGCCGATGGTAAAGTCAGTATTCCGAGACTCTGTCCAAACACCAACCTTACAGCACTTCTTTGTAGCCTGAAAATTCTCTGCGACTATGTTGAGGCCCTGAGGGATATTGTGGTGTCATCAGCGAAGAGTGTAAACTGTTCTCTAGTACGGTAATGTATATTAAAAAGAGAATTGGCCCTAAAACGGAAATTTGCAGAGCACCAACCATAGTGTCACTCTTTGCTGATTTCACCGCCCCAGCCCTCACTGCCTGCATTCGAACGTCATGTGGAACACAGTCGAAAGTTTTGCTGAGATTGCAAAAAGTGAGGTGGAATATTCCATACTCTCAAAGGACTCTTGTATATAAGAAACGAGATTTAGAATATCCTAAGTTCTGTTTTTGATTTTCCTGAAACCACTGATACTCCGTAAAATATACATTATATTCAAAAAAAGTTACCATTTGTAATGCTATGTACTTCTGCACTATTTTTTATATAACATGGAGTATGGATATGGGCCTCTAGTTATCAGGCAACAGGGTTGCTCTTTTTATGAATCAGTCCAGTGCTAAGGCTATGTTGTCAATAATATCCCAAACGTCAAAGGGGAGCAAGATCATTCAGAGCTTCCACAGGATCAATCCCAGTTGGTTGAATGTTATTTATCAAATTGTGTGCGATATTTGAAAAATATTCATTAACTTAGTTAATATTTCAAATGATTTAATGTCTTTTTTTGAAGAGTTTCAGTGTTTGTTTATGATAGACCACATGTACCTAGGTGGATTACTTGAAGAGTTTATTAAGTTATCTTTTACTAGTATCTTTATTTCTTGTATTGCTTTTTTATATTGATATTTGAATTGTTGAGATTCCTGTAAAAGCCCAGGTTGACCATACTGTTTGCTTGGTTCACAGAGCAAGTTAAGATGCTCACGCATGGCTTTCAGTGTGACATTGGACCTAGTAGCCTGTTGCATTTAATTGAATAAATAAAGAAATAAAAGAATTTATTTGCCACTACCCAGTTTGGACAGAATAATCTTAATATTTACCAAACAAGTGTCAAAATGACCCCGAGGAGGCCTATACATATTATATACAGGGATGAATAAAACTAACACATATTTTCAACATTAAAATTCTTAATAAATTCTACAACACTTCTAAATTTTTATCTACAAAAATAGCAGAACTTCCTTCAGTACTCTACTGTCTGGCAGAAAAACTGGCTGTTTTATATTTATTAACAGTTAATATGTCCATTTCTTTATGAAGTTGAATGTTTTTGTATGCTAGATAAACCTCCATTTCATCCATCTTGTTCCTCAGTGACTTCACATTTGAATGTAATATTTTAAGTTGTCTCCTCTGGGACAATAAGGTCCTCAAATTTAAAAACCTGTTAATAGTTACTCCCTCTGGTCATAGATTTGCATTCAAAGCTATGTTTTTGTAGCACAAAGGTATACCCACCTTAAAGCAACTGTATTTTCTTTCTTGTTTTAATCTAAGGGTAGTAGTCTCCAAAGCCAGGAATATTTTTTTTCTTCCACTGTATTGCCATTTATTGTACCATTTTTATATGCTTTAAAAGAATTAAAGTTGTTTAAAGGATCAATTATATAATAATATTTATTATTGTAATTTGTTAACATCTCATCTACAAGAGAAGTAAAACTGTAACTAGTATGAAACACATTCTCATTAAAATAAAAGAAAGTGTTAAATTTAATATATATCTTATGATAAAACTTGTTTTCTTTTTAGGTACCAACCAGCTGACAAAATTGTCTGATGACATCCAGTGTCTCCAGGCTCTAGAAGTCTTAGTTCTATCCAACAACCTCCTCAAAAGAATACCAACCAGTATTGGAAACTTAAGAAAACTGAGAGTACTTGATTTAGAAGAGAATCGACTGGAACAACTTCCCAACGAAATTGGTTATCTGCGTGATCTGCAGAGACTCATCGTACAATCAAATCAATTGACACAACTTCCACGTGCAATTGGTCACCTGACTACCTTGGTTTTTTTAAGCGTAGGTGAAAATAATCTAGCCTATCTTCCAGAAGAGATAGGTACCCTGGAAAACTTAGAGTCTCTGTATGTAAATGACAATCCTACTCTCCATAATTTGCCCTTTGAGTTGGCTCTCTGTTCTAATTTGCAAATTATGAGTATCGAGAATTGCCCTTTATCGCAGATACCTGCTGAAATTGTAGCGGGTGGTCCTTCGCTAGTTATACAGTACTTGAAAATGCAGGGCCCCTATAGGACCATGTGATGCACATAATTGTAGGGCATGTAACAATAACGGTAGTATTTATTTTTTTTTAGATAAATGTTTGAGTGAGTGAATTTTCTCATGTGTGGAGTGTATGTTTGGTATGTAAGTATGAATGAGCAAATGCTTCTTTATTGTTTTTAGTTTCTATTTGGAGGTGTGAGTATGGACAGGAAGACTCATTATAAATGTTAACTTTCCTGCCTTATGTTGGGACTCTGCATAATACATACAAGTTTTTTTGAAATATAATATAGAGGGTGTATTATTTAAAACTGGAAACACTATGTTGAATATCAACATTTGTTAATAAGGGTTTCTGTGATGGGGGAAAATTAATTATTATATTGGTGATTATAATTTATGTGAAACACTGTATATGTCAGCACCCAGTAAAATATTAAAGTGGTTTTATTTTACCCAAAAATAATTATATTTTACCCCTTCAAAAACACTTTGTATCAATTGAATTTAATAACTAGTTAATATCTATGCATGGCGTTTGTTATTATATCTTGTTAAACAAAAACAACTAAAGGGAGGTTGATATTCATAATGAACCTCTGTACACTTTTGTGTTAACTAATTGAAATCTACTGCTTTTTATTTCTCAATGCATCACAGTACATCTACACATATTACGTTATGTAATTGAATGTATATTGAGACAAAATATATTAATAAGTGTATAACAATAATCAAGAGGATAGCTTAATTTTTATATTTGTGTTTCGCTAAATTACTTTTTTAATTATGTATTTGTATTTATTTATTTATTTTATTCAAACTCTGCAGAGAATAACTCCAATTGGCTTAGACTAGTTAGAATTAAATGTTCTAAGTTAAAGTCAAACAAAAAGGATTAACAAATTAAAAATATACACAAGCAAGCTTAATAGTAAGTATTAAATATCGTAGTATAATAATTCTAAAACATCACACACAATTTAAATTTAAATATTTAAAACTTCTAAAGTTATTACAAAATAGATTGTGATTTAAAAATCAGTTATTGTAATTTTTCACTTAACTTTTTATTTCTAATGAACTAATAAATTCTTTGGAATTGATTACTAGCCATTTGTAAATATTTCAGTTAGTAATAATTATTATTTTTAAAAACGAAATAGTTAATAATACGTTGAAAAATATGATTGTATATCTATAGATGTGATAAATTTTCATTATACACAACGATATGACTACCGGAATTGGACAAAGATATTTATTTTTTTAAGAGACAGAGTCGCAAAGGAGGTTCGATAAAGTGCGCTCCCTCTCAAACTAACCCAAGTCAAAAAAATATCAGGATAGTTCATAAGTCCTTTTACCTCCCTTTTGTAAAGTCTAGAACAAATTGTTGAATAGAAAAGTCTTGGGATGCAAAAATGTGCGTATCATATTTAAAAGAGTCTTGTCTTGTAAAAGAATATACCCACGGAATTTGATAATAAAATGGAAAGTTTACCACCTTTCAACTATTTTAAAGAAAACTATCTGTGTTAAAAAAAAATGACATTCTTTGCATTTAGATACGAAAATTCTTTATTAGGACTGATTTAAGAAAGGCTATCTTACAATGTTGCCAAACTTACATTATAGTAAGTATTTTAATAGTATTTTACAAGAAGTAACTGGCACTCTACCGCTGACAGCAAACCTAACCAATCCTAACCTAACATAACTTTATAACATGTAAATTTAGTAGGGATGGCAAAATAAAAAAATATATCGATATATTGAATCATATGATATATCGAAATAAGATATCGATATATCGACTGAAAAATATTGATATTTTGAGTATATCGATATATATTCTTAATAAACAAAATTTTTTTTAATAATTAAAATGGCAGTTTATTCAGATAGGTTAATAAAACACACAAAACAAAATTAAAATTTATTTCTTTGAAAAACATTACATATATGTACTTAAAACAAACCAAACTTACTCGAACTTAAAATATTTATATAAAAATGTTTATGCTACATTATTTGTAAGCTTTCTGGAAGCGAACTCAGAAATAATAATTTAGACAATCTTTTGCCAGTTAAATGGTTTCGGCTTTTTGTTGCTGTCAAACCAGCTTTGGAAAAGAGTCTCTCACTTGGGACGGAAGTTGCCACTGTTGCCAGAGTTCTAGAGGGTCTTCCTTTAAACTCCTTACTGGAATACTCAAATATTGAGTTACTTCATCGGCCCCCACATCAGAGGTCACAGTTCTCTTTTTTGTGGGGCGCCCATAAGTCAAAATATTCTTCTTCCTGCTCTGATACAACCATCAGATGAGGAGGAAAATGATCCGTTTTGAGCAATTTCAGATTTCGAGTATCTTATTGCAGTTGATATTGCAATTGGATCCTTAAAATGTAAGTTTTTAAATGTCGGATCTAAAACTGTTGAAATTGCAGGCAAAAGTGATTTCTCAATACCACTGAATCTCTTATGAAACTCTTTCAACAGTTCTGTTCTTAAGTTTCTTCCAATTTCATAACTTAATTTTGTTTGTTCATTCTCTTTCAAAAAGGCAAGCTGCCATTGGAATAATTTTACTAATTGTTATGTAATTTTGCCCACTAATTTCATTGGTTATTTGCTCCAAAGGGTTGAGCAATCTTCTTATTTCTCTTAATTGTTCCAGCTCTGTGCCTCTTAACATCATTTGAGCATCTACGTTTGTAGATGTACCATATAGCATGTGGAATTCCACCTTGTTTTAACATCAAGGTTCTTTTATTTTAAACTTCCTTCAGGTGTTCCAGCCTCCCTTTGCATTTTACGAAGTAGATCAGTTGCTTTCACACTTCTTTTGAAGAAAACAACAATTGATCTAACTTTTTCTATTAGTTCGTTAAGACCTTGTGTGTTCTTGATACTATTCTCACAAAGAAGATTGAGCGTGTGTGCAAAGCATGGTACATGTTTTGCTTTTCCAAATGTTTCATTAACTGCTTTAACAATATTGGCAGCATTAACTACGGCAACTACTTTATCAAGGTTAATTTCCCATATATTCAAAGTTTCGATTAATTGCTGCTGTATGTGATTCAAACAATTCTGTTATCCCAATGGTAGCTGAAATTAATTTAAGATCCTTAATAAAATGTATAGTAATACCCATGAAACTTTTAGTTTGCATATTAAAGCAGTCCAGGTGTCAGTGGTTAGGGTAAAATACTGCACATTCTTTAAAATGTCCTTTAAGAGAAGTGAAGCTGATTCATACTTCTCATCAACTCTGTTTTTTATTGTGTTGCTGCTAGGTACTTTGTACAAAGGAGTAACTGTTTTCATTAAATTAATAAAACCTCTCCCTTCAACAGTGCTGAAAGGCATGTTGTCCTGTACTATAAATGTGACTATAGCCTCTATCAATTTTACATTTTTGGAGCCACCATCTAAAAATAACAATTAAAATATTTTAATTTCAATTACTGCTTAACTTTTCTGTTGAAAAGAACATTTACAAATTTTATGTATAGATCCTTAGAACAATTTACCTAACCAAAAAATGCATACTTTCATGAATCATGATTTAACTAATCAATAAAAAGCAAATGGGGATAAGAGTCATTAAATCACTTTATTTTCTTGGGAGGTTCCACTTGACGTGCTACCTTTTTCTCCCGCAATAATTTGAAAACGGTGGACTTTTCAGTTCCAGTCATTCGGGAAACTAGGATAATCGTGTTTTATCGAGTGTTTTATACAATCGTGTACATTTTAATTAATAACTTTTTCACTCACTGATGGAGGAGAATTATTAGAACATCTTTTCGTTGAAGTAAATGTCGCTATTGCCTTCATATCCTTATAGTACTGTTAACAGTATGACGTAACAGTAAATACTAACATATTTAAAACACAAGAAGTATTTATAATAGGTGTTTTATTACCCAGTCTCCATTAAGTACTAACGTATTATGTATGCATTGAGTAATAAATACATATAATGTATAGAGCAATAAAACTGTATTAGGGATGCAAAAGAACAGGGATTTGAAAGGATCTTTGTTATTATTTCTAGTTTCTATAAATAAAGTTTACCTACGCCTATGGACGACCCCAAAATTGAGCCAAACTGGACGGGATTCCCCATTTTAATATTCTATACATTTCTGAAACAGGCTATAGTTACGTATAAAACTACTATAATTCGATTTTCAGAAAGAAGGCTTTGGAAAAATTTAAAATTTTGGCAGCTAACTAAAGTCGAGGGGGGCAATTCTCGCAAAATATTTTCAAGATGGCGGCACTGCCGGTTATACCGGAAGTAGACGTCAACTTCCTTTTTTTTAATAGAACACCCTGTATATTATCGAATTTTTGGATTCCTCGAAAAATTCTGGGTATATTTCATATTTAATACCCTATACCTAAGTTGAACTGCTCTTGAGATATTTTGAATTTTATGTAAAAAATGACGTTTGCAGGTCTAGACATAACTATAAATATAGTTGGCGCATTACCTTTCTGGAATGACGTCATTTTTGGTTATTTTTGTTTGATTTATGTTAACTGACAGTGACAAAAACATTTTGAAAAAACTCATTGTCGTTTCTTTACAACAGTCAATGCCGGTTTTGGTTATGTGTCTTTCAGAATATATTCGTCAAAATTGACATTGATTTGTTGTGATTCTTTTTAAACTTTTGCAAGATGCCGCGAAGATATAATCAGCAATCACAGCTAATAGTTTTGAATATCTTGGCTTTTTTTCAATTGGAAAAAGAGCAAGCTAAAAATGGAATCCTTCCGCAAACTGATAATATAATTGAACGAGCTTCAAATGCAACAAAACTTAGCCATACAACAATCATAAATATTAAGAAAAGAGGAATAACGAGCGATGAATCCTTTACCTCCAGAATGTCTCAAAAGCAAAAAGAGGTAAAAACAAAAATTACAGATTACTTAAAGAACAAAATAAGAGATACGATCTACTGCATGTATGCGAAAAATGAATATGTTACAATGCAGACTTTGCTTAAAAAACTAAAAGAGATAAATGAATATTTTAATTTTTCCATCACCTCGCTAAGAAAATACGTAAAAAGTATTGGTTTTAAGTGGAAGAAATTAAATAATAGAAAATACCTGATGGATTTGCCCCACATCGTCCACAAGAGAATCAATTTCTTGAGGGAATATGTCAAAAATCAAAATCTAGGACAAGATGCTTATACCACCGTATTTATTGATGAGACTTGGATTTTTAGTAAAGGTTCGTTTAGAAACAGCTGGCAGGATAACACTATGTCTACAAGTTCTAAAAAAGCTAGTGAAGGTCATCGATATATTGTAGTTCACGCCGCGCTGGATCAAAGGAAGGATTTATTAAGGGGGCCAGTTTAATATTTAAAAGTGGACTAAAAAGCGGAGATTATCATGACAATATGAACAAGCAAAATTTTGAAAATTGGTTTAAAAATCAGCTGGTACCAAATCTTCCTCCAAAAAGTTTGATAGTGATGGACAACGCAAGCTATCATTCCGGCCTTTTAGAGGATATTCCAAGAAAATCATGGACAAAGCAGAGATTGATTGGATGGTTAAAAGAAAAGAACATTGACTTCCCACAGAGGGCCATGAAGGATGAAATATGGAGCATTGTAGAAAAAAATTGTAACATTGAAAAAACATTCTACCTTGACGAATATGTGAAACCTTTGGGCCACAAAATACTAAGACTTCCTCCATACCATTGTCAATTTAATGCTATTGAAATGGTATGGTCTGAGTGTAAGAGGAAATACGACCAATACATTGCTAGTCTGAAGGGGACACCATCGGAAGTTTTGGCCATGTGGGAAAAAGCGATAAATGAAGTATCTTCAGAGCATTGGAAAAATTATGTCAGCCACACAGAAAGGGTAATCCAAGAAGCTTGGAAGACAATACAGATATGTGATGCTTCAGACATTGCGCCACTTGTAATTAGTACCGACGAAGACAGCAGTGACGATGAAGAATTTAGTTCTGATTCTGAAGACAGTGAAGGGGAGTAGTTTTTATTTTTAAAGTTAGTTAGTTATACATTAATTTCTCTCTTTTAGTTTTTAAAGCAAAGTCTGCATTGTAACATATTCATTTTTAGCATACACGCAATAGATCATATCTCTTATTTTGTTCTTTAAGTAATCTGTGATTTTTGTTTTTACCTCTTTTTGTTTTTGAAACATTCTGGAGGTAAAGGATTCATCGTTCGTTATTCCCCTTTTCTTAATATTTTTTCAGTATTGTCTGTAATTGAGAATTAAAATAATTTTGATGAAAATGGGTAACTGGCGTCAATTTATTACATTGCAAACAAAGAATAAGACTAAGATGAAAGAATTTATATTAGTAAAGTCTTATTTGCAAAATAATTTTAGTTTTTGAAGTTATAATAGTTATTTTTGTATTAAGTGTGCAAAATGATGGTTTTTTTATGGCAATGAGAGTGTTAATTTTTTGCCAGCCATTTTCGACAAGTTGCAGCGCTTTCTGTACAGAAAATGCCAATTTTAAATTCGCTTTAGCCAGGCTGAACGCACCCCTCCTATCTACATCACTGCATACGTTTAGGTTAGGAATCATCGCTGAAATATAAATAATATAAGAAATACGTTATTTGAAACCAGCGTGACGTCATTCCAGAAAGGTAATGCGCCAACTATATCTGCTTATAGAAGTCTCTATTATTTATTTGCGGGTGACTTCCTTGTCCAAAAGATTCCACTTTAGTGGCCTGTGCTGATATGTTTATAATAAATAAATATAGGGTGATTAAAAACCGATATTATAAATATACTTTAAAAAATCGTTAAAAGTTACTTTTTTCAAATGGAAACCCCCCATTTTTATAATTTTATCTTATTTAGCACTTAAAATAAGGGTGACTTTGTATAAAGTTGTCTATTCCAAAAATTTGTAGTTTTTGAGTTATTGACGATTTAACATTTCTTATTCTAATAATGCCAGACGGCTTCTAAGTTTTCTTGTTAGTTGGCCATGATAGGGAGGCCTGGCGAGAACAAAACCAATTGGTTACTATAGAACTATTATTATAGTAATTATAATAATTATTAAACTAATAATTATGCCGGGGCGGTTAAATTACACACACGAGGATTATTTGAATTTGTTTATTATCTATGGGGAATCTAACAGAGTTTTAACAAGAACATGCCAGATATTTGCTGATAGATATCCAGATAAACAGAAACCGTCACCGAACAGCGTTAAGCAAATGTTGGAAAACTATAAAAATTTTGGAAACGTCAAGGCAAAAATTAATAAGAGGAACCTCATTGTTGATAATGAAAATGTCGAGATTGCAATTCTGGGATATTTTGCAACATATCCAATGACATCCCTAAGAAACGTGGCAAGACAATCATGAATCTCGAGGAACTCAGTGCATAGGATTCTGTTAAAACATAACTTCCAACCTTATTTAATATCATTGGTTCAGCATCTAAAAGACACTTATTTGCCAAAAAGAATACAGTTTTGCGAGTTTAGTTTAACAATGGTACAAGATAACCCTAGATTTTTGGACAATATAATTTGGACCGATGAAGCAAAATTTATTAAAAATGGCCTTTTCAATAGACACAATTCCCGTTTTTGGAGTGATTTGAATCCTTATGCAGTAAGATCGCGGAACTTTCAAGAATCCTTGCAATTTAATGTATTTTGTGCAGTAAGGAACGATGGAATAATAAAACTGAATTTTTATGAAGAAAATTTGAATGGTAAATTATACATTGCCTAAACACAAAGACTTTTTAATGAAAAATAATCCATTTAGGTAATATTACAATAATTTTTTTTATCAATTTAGCGTCAATCCAAAATTAGATAAATCATTTAGTAAATATTATTACATAAATAAACTAAAATAAATTATTTATACAGGTCCCACTACACTACTTCATACAAATACTGGTCCACATACCGTAACACATCATATCTAAAAAATATATTGTCCCAAGTTTTATAGGAAAGTTATCTTTAATTTGTTTTGTAAAAATATTTGCTTTCTTCGGTTTGAAGCGAACATTTTGTTTTGATAAAAGCAGTTAGTTTGTGGAATTTGCTTATATCTATATTTTCTTTAACTTTTAAAACGCTCTTAAAAATAGTAATTTAGACTTTAATTAAGTCCCAGGAAGCTAGAAAAAATTGAAATAAAAATAATAACTAGTTTTTGAGAAATTAGTGGTTCTTTTAAAAGAACTGTAGAACTAAATACGGCTAATATAATTTAATCAATTTTTTTATTTAAAACATACACTTATAAGGTATGGTATTTAGAAAAGCAGTCTTTTGGATGTAATGCAGCATTACACTTCTGGCAACAGAAATTCGCCTTCTCATGACACACCGCACACTTTGTCTGCTTCGCTTGATACACTACAACATGATCTAATCTATCATACCGTGAATGTTCTTTATAACTGTTGGGCTTTCTTGAAGCCTTTTTTTTTATTTAGGACTTTGTTCGTCTCTAAGAATTCCAATGCAGTAGCCCTTCTAAACGCCAATTTATCTCCATTAGATCTATGCAAGTACCATGCGTTCTGAACAGCCATATCAATGCAATGGCTTATCAGTGGGAAATACCATTTTTTTCCTCGAATTGAAATGCGATATTGCCCGATGTTTTCATCATTTCTATCGACGCCATCCATATTTTCCTTATATCGTTTTAAAAGTTTAGGTTGGTCTACCTGAATATGCTTTTTGTCTTTTTGAGGAAATCTCTTTACTTTGCCAAGTGGTCGAACTGAACAAGCGTTTGAAGCAATTGTTAAAACATTATTGTCATTCCACCGGCAAATGACAATTTCATTATCAACTAACGCATATTCAAAATACCCTCTAGCTGTCTTTTTAAATTCTTTTACGTTTGTTAGTGGGCACTGCGTAATTCTATTCTCTCTTACTGTACCTGCAGCTTTTATTACTCGAAAAGTAAGTTCCTTCAGTAGCGACAACGAGGTAAAGAAATAGTCAAAAAAAATATGAAAATTTTTGAATCCAGTTGATGCCAAGACATCTGTATATTGCAAAACAACGGAAGAACCGAGGCCAAGGTCTTTATATTTTTCTGGCAAATTTGTGAAAGAACCCTGATAGGTCAATCAATCAAAATATACAATTTAACCCAAACGAGTAATCCCCCGGAATTTGTACCCCCATCTTATAGCGAATAAATTGCTTACAAGCATGTGGTCCAAAATAGGGCACCATTGCTTCATCGACAGAATGATACTCTTCAACAAGTGCAAATTCTAAATTTTTTTATTTAGTAACTGAAACAATAGGCTAACTTTGGCAAACCGATCGTTTTTATCCAACTGGTTGTTGTTAACACAATGGAAATTACTCATTATATGTTTAAAGCGATCCCTTGACAGTGACGATGAAATTAGTGCATTCTTAGTGTCATTTGAATTTTGCCAGTACATTTTCTTTCTTGAAACATTGCAGAATATCAAAACACCGATAAAACAATACATATCGTCAAATGTAATATCACCCGAACGGTTATTCTGAAGTGACTACAAATTACTGAAATTCCACTTCAAAAAGCTTGATTGAAGATTGACTCGAAGGCAATACTGAAAAATTTTAGATCTTTTAAGTTTTTTCTGCACCAAAAACGATAACGGCATCTCATCCTCACTATCTCAATTTTTTTCCTCAACATCTTTTGAGTCCTGCTCCAATCCAACTTCAACATCACCACGTAACTGAGATCCTGGTAGATTGTTTAAATCAACATCATTCTCATCTCCCGAGTCTTCATCGGTGTGGTAAGCACTGGCATTTTCGTAAGGAAAAATTACAATTTGATTGGGAATATCTGCTACATTCTCCAAGTTCTCCGCTTCCACAAGGAGCTCATTTACCGTAAGAGGCTTTTTATGGAAATGCCAATAAAGATTCCCGTACATAATTTTTACATTTGCACATTCCTGAACGAAGTAATAAACAACCCTAATATATGCCCTGATGATGGCACAAATTGGTTCCGAAACGTTGGTTTTGTTACATAAGATAATATATATTTGTCCTGTAAAGCTCTTACTGTTTCATTTTGTAAATACAAATTTGGACACGAAAAACCTACCAACAAAGCCTTTTATATCTTTTGTATCTTTGTAGTATGTGTAATGTAATATACATATTATGTTCAAAATAATTTAGTAATAATCTCTTTTTGATAAGATATTTGTCTATTTATTTGGTTGTAACAGAGAATTTAAAAAAAATAAGCCTATGGTATCTCATAAACCTAGCGTCTTTTTAAAATCTCAGAATTGCTTGGTAACTCATATCCTAAAACCGGACATTAATTGGCGCTGTTCATTTTCATAAGAATGTTACTCTTAACATTTCTAACTAACTTGCATTCCTAAAAAAAACAGTTAAATATTACACTGTCACATCAAAATTAACCTCCAGTGATGGCAGTCACTCATTTTGGCACGAAACGAGATATTGCTCACAAAAAGAACTTCCTGGCGCTAAAACCTAAACTGAAGTGTGACGTATCTTGAAACCGATGGTAGAGATTTACAATTTTAAAACACATAGTGCCATCTATGATGGAATAGCTAAAACTTCTGTAAAGGATACAAAGTTGGAGGCACTTGCCCGCCTTTTAAAAGGACTGTAGATGTAAATGAGTTACTTCAAGAAAATAAGCTAATAATACCTCTTCTTTAACCGTTTTCAGACCATTTCCCGAACCTCTTCGGGTATTTCTTCATCCGAACTATACATTTTAAGCAGAATTACTTTTTTTTAAATCTTTTTTCAAATGATTGAATGTTTGTATTTTGGTTGACATAGCAAAAAGACTGAATTTCTCAAAATTGCAGGGTGGCAAAGAGAACTTATTGTTGTCTTATTTGACACCGACAAGTAATGATACAGGTCGTTTAATTAGTTATGAAATTGTGGTAATCTAATATGGAGTAAGTTCTCTACAAGCGTAACAAAAAACACGATACATCTTTATTTTTTTAATATTATTTAAAGCTGACAACATTAAAATATTAAAAAGTCCTGTTTAAAGACGATAATTCTGTGAATAAAAAAGTGTGCCCAAATAAAAAATTTGGACATTGGGAACACTCAAAACATTACAGGCACTGTAATAAAAATTATTTAAAGATATTTTCTTACATGCGTATAAGATGAATCGGTACCAGCATGAGCGAGGAAGCACTAGGCGAATTGGTACCGGTTGGCACCAAGTTAGGCAGGAAAAACAGGTCTTATAATTGTAGTAGTTTCATACAGAACCAGCGAATTAAAAAAAAGAGTATACATATAGCGTTTAGGTCCAAAAACAAGTTAAGTGCAACCTTCCAAAAAAAAAGTGATTTATTCATACATTTTTGTGTATTAGAATTATTTTACGATGGTAATCTTTCAAATTTATCAAATTCCGAGGGTATTATTGTTTTCAAGAATCTCTTAAAAATATTTTCTAGTATACAGGTTGTTTCGGAAAAAAATGTAGATGAATCAACTTAATATATTTTTAAATAGAACAACCTATACATATTTTGAGCATTTTAAGTTATATGTGCAAAGAGAAAAGAATTTAAGAGAGGGACAGAAAACTATTGTCTTAGTCTTCCATTATATAATTTTACATCCTCTATATTATTGAAAGTTTTATGACTTAAAAAAAAAAGTCCAGAAGCCCTTCAATTTTCTCTGAATGATTTTGAGGTTGTGAAAATGTTGGTTGCCAATATTTAAATAAATTGTTTTAATATTTAAATTATTCTTATTTAGATATTCTTTGAGGAGATAATATTAAATGTACAGGGTGTCCAATTTTGGTTGTAAATGCAAGGTATCTCTGTTATTTGCAAATATTTAGGGTTGAGGTTTTCGCGACACCGTGCCACTTTTTTGTCAAACTCAAGCTGCCGTAACCAGATTTTCCATAGTCGTTTCGGAGATACAGGGCCAAATTGAAAAAGTTGCATTTTGGGACACCCCTCGTATCTTGGTTATCTTTTAACGTATCGAAAAGGTAAAAACTGGAATCCAGTGGCGTAGACAGATTTTTACTCGGGGCCGTGGTTTTTGATACATGACCTAATGTCATGTTTGTTTAAATGGGACACTCTGTATATTTTTACGGAGTCCTATTCGTCTTATTATGAGCTTTTCAAAAATATATGGTTATCTATACTTATTTTAAAAAATAAGGCTGCAATTTAGGTTTGTAATAATATCTATCTATATTTTTCATAGTAAGCCATGGACTGATTGTCAAAAATTGCTTTGTCACTGCTTTGTCATAAAGTAAATGAAGTTTTGATGTTAATACTAATAGACGTGTTAAATTAGTCGCTCTGATTATTACTTTTTAACAAATGGCTGCAAATCAATTATTTGAAAACTGAGCAATATGATATGCTGACCTGTTTCATAGAGAGTCATGAAAATATAAACGCTGCTTCTGAGCTTTATTTCATTAGGTAATGTTTTATTTTCATAATTATTATTGCAATCTTTTTTAAAACTTAACCTTTAATTATTAAATTTAATTTAATTATATAGATATCGCTGAAGGTTGGTAGGCTATAGGCTATAGGCTGAAATCGAATTTAATAAATTTTGGCTCTTTCAAAAAGCCCAGATCAAAGAAATATAACAAAGAGAATCGTGAGGCTGATGAAATTAACGTTTTAGCAGGTGTAAATGTAACGCCTGTAACGTCCTGTAGAAAAATAGAGAATGAAGTGGGTGTAATCAAGTCTCGGGTTCAAACGATTTTAAAGAAACATAAGTATAAACCTTATAAAGTCAGAGTTGTGCAAAATCTACATCCTGGAGATGCAGAACGACGTACTGATTTTTGCCAGTGGTATTTATAAAAAATTAATACTAACCAAAATTTTGGAAGGGCGGTTATATGGTCCGACGAATCGTATATAAGTAGTGCTGAAATATTTAATAGGCACAATACGAGACACTGGTCATCTGAAAATCAACATTTGATATTTCCACGCGAGCAACAAGGAAGATTTGGCTTTAATGTCGCTTGTTTCGTACTAGGAACCAAAATAAAATTTCATATTTTAGAAGGAGGTCTCACTGCTAATCGCTACCTTGAAATATTGCAAAATATATTTCCAGAAATCATAGAAGATGAATGAAATTGTGAGGCGGTATTTAGAAGAGAATTTCCCCGAACGCTGGATTGGAACGCACGGCCCTGTCCGATGGCCTCCTAGGTCGCCTAACCTGTCCATATTGGACTTCTTTTTATGGGGTCACCTAAAAAATTTAATTCTTCGTACCTGACATAACACAGTTCAAGATCTGCGTAACACCACTGAGCAGGCATTTTTGCAAATACAAGCACGCAATGTAGTCATTTCAAATGCACTGGATAAAATTGCAAGAGTGTGTGAGAGATGTCTAAGAGAAAATGGAGAGCAGTTCTATACTTAATATATCCTTGAAAACTTAAACTGTAGCCTTATTTTTAAAATCAGTATAGATAACTATATTTTTTGAAAAGCTCATAATAAGACGAATAGGACTACGTAAAAATATACAGGGTGTCCCATTAAAAAAAACGTTACTTTGGGTCATGTATCAAAAACGACGGCCCCGAGTAAAAATCTGTCCACGCCACTGGGTTCTACGTAAAAAACTCTATAAGAGCCATTTTTTACCTTTTCGGTACGTTAAAAGATAACCGAGATACGAGGGGTGTCCCAAAATGCAATTTTTTCCATTTGGCCCTGTATCTCCGAAACGAGGCGGGCGAGTTTGACAAAAAAGTGGCACGGTGTCGCGAAAACCTCAACCCTAAATATTTGCAAATAACGGAGATACCTTGCATTTACAACCAAAATTGGACACCCTGTACACTACCACTTACTCATTGTGTAAATTAATAAGTTCCGCTGTTAACATATAATTTTAGTTTATCTGTAGCTAGATTTTTATTTTTTTATGTATAAAGGGGGTGTCAAGATATCGAATGTAAATACAATACCTATTAAAATTCACTTGTAAATATATATAAATACACCCCCCGCTATTTATGTAAATATATACATGTCTGCTATTGAGAGAAATATAGTTTCAGTGTCTACTTACGTATATTTGTGTTTGATTTATCGCATCGTCCCTAAAGAGAGACTTCTCTATGATTTCCTACCCATTGTGATACATAAGCTTGGTTCATGTAGCAAAATTTAGTATTAGCAATAATCTTAGTCATTAAAAAAAAGCATTTCGATTGGTTTATTGAAGTCACGTCACATGCCTAAAAACAGCCAATAACAGGGCGAGTTCAAAGATAAAACTAGATTGTGTCACATGAACCCACCCTCATATCTGTACTAGATAACTAAATACATTTTTTTATGTGACCACAGACTAATGTATCAATAAAATATCATTTTGAAATTTTGTGAAACTATATGGGTCAGTATTTGTAAGTTTTGACAGTTTTATTTACTTCCGGTTTTACGTGAAGTAGCGCCATCTATAAATTTTTCATTGAAAATCCCTAATACTTTTTTAGAACAGTAATTCTAAAAAAAAATCTAAGTTAGCTTGGTATCTGTTGAATTTTCGACTAAACAAAAAAAGTCATCTCTAGGCTTAGGATATATATGCATTTGCATGAAAGCATATGCAAATGCATATTTTGGCAATTTTTGTATTTAAATGCATATTTTCCAGTTATTACAGGAAAAATGCATATATTTTAATTTTTCTGAATATATTTCTATTTCCCAAGACAAATTTGATGTATTTCAAATATAATCCATAATAATAAAATAATAAAAAATGTCTAGTTGCTGGCAGGCCAAGGGTTTTACCCCTCCTTTCTTAAAATTGTTATAGGTACCCAATAAAACATTTGTGCTTTAAAAACTATGGATTCACCACGGGTTTACAATCATAAATACCAGGGGCGTGCAGTCCATGGAAGCAAGGCAAGCAGTGCTTCCCCAAAAAAAATTAGAAAACATCTTCTAAAATGTAATTTTTGAAATAGGAAACCATTAATTTAGTTTATATTAAAAATGCTAAAATATTATTTTAATTATATAGCCCATAATAAATGCGGCCTTGACTCCGACCGAGCGACAATAGAAAACTATGCGGGCCGCTAGCTTCTCTGCAGCCAAGTCCTGTATGCTTGATTTCCTGTGAATCGAGCCAGAAGTTATTGAACTTTCCACCGGCTGTTTGCAATTTTTGCATTTCAGTCGCGTGCTTTAAGTGGGGGCGGAAGCTATCGTTGGAGTAGATTCTTTATTTGAACGGCTATCCGTGTGTTGTGTGATACGTACGTCGCGTCGTGCATGGTGCGATATGGAAGACAATAATACGATAATAACGTCGAAAATGTTTGAACATTTAGTAAGAAGGGTATGTGTGTCTTCATAATAAAGGGATTTTCAACATTAAACTTCGCTGATAAGCTTCAAATAATTTCCAAAGGAAGGGCAAAACCGCCTATGAAAAATTTAACCACAATCCAGAAAAACAATATGAACAATTTAAACGGCTAACAGGGTGTGAAAATATATGTAAATTATTTTGTTGGCCATGTTTACTTTTTGAAAATGAAAAAGGTCTCTGAAATAAAACTAATTTTTCCGATTTAAACAATTTCCATAAAGCTGTAAAAAGAAACATTATGTCCAAAGCGCATTTGCAGGCCGTCATAAAAGAAAAAGTCTTCGGCAAAACCAGAATTGAACACGCCCTTAATAAACAGTTGGAAATTAATCACCGCCAACACAATGAACTAGTCGATAAAAATAGGCAAATATTAAGAAGACTTATCGATGTTGTTTGTTTTCTCGGACAGCACGAATTGGGATCTAGACGTCATGACGAAACGAGGAAATTTTCAAGATTTACTTAGTTTAATGGCTAAATATGTGATTGCTTAAAAAAATCATTTAGAGCAGTCTAGCGTTTTTCGCGAATCGTCGAATCGAATCCAGAATGATTTAATTTCCGCTTTTGCAACCATTATTCTAAAAAGAATTAATCAGGAGATTGGCGAGGCGCGGTTCATTGCTATTGTTCTGGACGAAACAACTGATATCACTAATTTTAGCCAATTATCTATAGTAATACGCTACGTCAAAACAGACGGAAGTATTCAAGAGCGATTTTTAGGTTTTAAGAATGTGTCCGAAAATCGTACAGCAGATGCGTTATATACCGTAGTTTATAACGTTACTAAAGAAATTAACGGAGAGAAAAAATTAGATGCTTAAAGCTATGATGGAGCTGTAGTGATGGCACGACAATTAGGGAGTCAGCAAGCTAAAGTTCGAGAAACTTTCCCAAGTGCTGTGTTTGTTCATTGTTTTGTTCATAAATTAAATCACTGATTGAACTATTTGAGGATATAATAGAAAATAGTGAAACGTGGGACTCAAAGGCAATAAATAGTTCGAGCGGGTTTTTGGACTGTTTGAAACGAGATTTTAATTTTAATTATTTGTCGAATATATTTTTAGAAATATTTCCATTCGCAGACAATGTTTTTAATATATTACAAACTAAAACAAATGATATTGCTTTTTGCTTAAAAAACGATGACGTTAAATGTAGAGCCACAAGCCAAGCGTCTTCGAACAGACAAGGTGGGAGATGTTCAAACATCATACAGACGCCTCTTTTATGAAATAATCGATCAAATTCAGCAACAAATAAACTATAGATTTAACGGTTTAAATGATTTTAAATTCCTCGAGCTCTGCAATTTTGATACATGCACTCTTCCAGAAGATGCGTTTAAATCTCTTCTTCATTATGGCCAGTTCTTCGACCGAGTGTTACTGCGATCTGAACTAAAAGTGATTTACGAAACTGATGACATTAACGCAAAAAATAACGCTAAGGAACTAATGCAATTTTTAAAAGACAAGGAGCTGGAAGATCCCTACACCGAAGTGTCGAAAATATGTCGGAGCATCGACGTTTTTATGATGACGTCATTGACGAATTTGCCAAAAATGATCGAGGAATCGAGTTACGTTACAAATAGGTAAGTTTTTAAAAAGTGCTTCCCTTTCTTAAAATTTCACCACATGCCCATGATAAATACGCACGTTATAAGAATATTAGAAATAATTTTTCAATTCAATTTAGTTTACACATTGTGACATGAACATTGTCCAATACGCCGAAAGAAAAGTGTTCATTAAGTTCGGTATTAAATCAATTCGTGAAAGATTTTCCTGATTTTACGACTGACGGTTTTGTGCTGTTTTATAAATATTGTGATTATCCTGTTACTGCGAACAAGAAATTCCAAGTGACACAACACATAGGAACTACAAAGCATCAGATCCAAAAATGTAAAAAGTGTACTCAGAAACAACAAACGATCAAACTTCAATGAGGATTTGTGCAAGGCGTTTATTAGTGCGGATATTCCACTGAATAAATCAAGTAATCCTGCCCTGAGGTCATTTTTAGAGCAGTACACAAAGACATCAATTCCACATGAATCAACGTTAAGGAAAAACTATATTCCAGATTTGTACAATAAAGCAGTTACCGAATTGCGGGAAAAAGTATATGGGTGTCACTAGATGAAACAACTGATGTGGAACAGAGATGTGTTGCTAATTTTGTTTTTGGTGTGTTGGGTGTAGAAGCAGAAAGGGATAAATCATATTTACTTACAATGAAGACTTTAGACAAAGTAAACCATTCAACTGTTGCTGGATTTTTCAACGACTCTCTCACTCTTTTATGGCCAGGTGGTATTAAATATGATAGAGTGTTAGTGGCAATTACAGATGCTGCTCTATACATGTGTAAAGCAATGAGTGGTCTACAAATATTGTACCCTAAAATGATACATGCTATATGTCATAGTCAACCAGTTTAATGCGGAATACTCACATTGTATACAAGAAGCATAACACGTTTTGCGCAAAGAGGATATACGTGAGGATTTAATTTACATTAAAAACAATTTTTCTTGCTTGTAAAAAAATAAATATAAAATATAAAAAAATTGGAGATGAAAGGAGTTTCTTTGTCAAAAAGCGTAGAAATGATAGAAAAAGTGAATGAAACTATAACTAACACTAAAAATAAAGTAATTTCTCAAGAATTTACAAAAAACGGTTTTACAAAAAAATATTAGTTACAAAAATTTGAAAAATATTAGTTCCGGTTTGGACAATAAAGAGACATTGAATCCATTGAACAATTTTTAATAAACGTTGCTATTGCATATAGTTATAAAATGTAACCGCAACTTATTGAATAACATAAACAATAAATTTTAAACTAGTTTATTCTTTAGTTAGTTTGTTTAGTTAGCTATAGATTAAAATTTTATTTAAGAAAAATACTTTTATTATATAGTTGTATTAATGTAAAAATTACTGGTAAAAATAGCTTGTACGATTGTATTCATGAACTACCCATAAGTGAGGGGTTCCAAATATGGTACCAGCAGGATGGCGCACCATGCTAGGGAGCAAGGGATGTAAGACACTGTACTTAAATTTTATCTTTAATGGACGAGTAATCGACAGGTATTCTGATATTTTCGGGCCAGCTAGATCTCCGTACTTGAACCCTCTTGATTATTTCTTTTAGGGCTACTTAAAAGAGAAAGTGTATCAAAAGAGGCCATTTCAGAATGTTGATCATTTGGAGAGGGTAATTAGGGAAGAGATACAGGCCATAACGCCTGCCATGATTAGAAACCTTTTAAGAGAATTTTCTGTAAGAACGGTTACCTGTATGGAAAGAGATGGTGGATATGTTGGGGCAAATGTGCAGTGATGGAATAGTTAGTTTTTATTGTTAACTAAGTTATTTACATGTAATGTTTATTAGAATTAAAATTAGTGAAGTTATTTTCTACATTTCCAAAAGTCTTGAATTTAGTTGGAATATTCCCCACTGTTGTGAAATGTATAATTTTGTCGGGGTGTCTGTTGTTAAGAATGTCTGCAGCTTCTCGAAATGTTTTATAATTTTCTCCGACAATTAAAATTATTTCAATTTTATCTTCTTTGCTTAATTTCAGCGGCATTTTTTTTTACTATAATATTCAAACTGATGTTTTAATAAAGTAATACAATATTGTGGTTGACAATGGCAGTGACAATACCATTATCAACAATCGATAAATAAGGAAATTTTGCTGGTATGTAGGTATGAACAAAAGTAAGAAACTGGACTTGCCAGTAAGAAGAAGAAGTTTTACATTCCTTAAGAAGTGATTTCAGATAGGAAGCAACGAATCTAGTGCTAGATATGTTCTTTTATTCTAATACTTTTCTGTTGAGTCAATTTCGATTTTTTGGAATTTTTGACCACCTTGCATATGTAATCTCAAGTTTGAATATTTTAATATTATTTTGGCAGAAAGCAGAACTTTTTATAAAAAGTAACTTTTTCTCGTAAAAGAACTAATAAAAAAGTTTCCCATATGTAGAGAACTTAAGTAGACACACTGTATATATATATATGTATATATAGCCTGTAATTTTCGCATGCATGGCCCTTAATTTTAGACTGAAATTTGAAGAAATCGGATAAGTAGTTTTTTAGCTATGCCGCGAACAGACAGACTGACGGACAGACATACCTACAGACAGACGGAATTGAGAAAACATGTTTTCCGGCATCTAGGGACCCTTAAACGTAAAGATCTGAAAAAATCTTACGAGGGAAGTAATAACTAATTATCTTGTGTTTTTAACAAAAGTGTATAAAATTTTTGCAAAATAAATTTTTTTTGTTATCACAATACAAAAAAAAACGAGTTTTCTTTGCACAGGGGTGGCCCGCATTTAAATAAATGACACTGTGTAACTGGTTAGATTTTTAGGTCAAGCAGGCTCATAATTTTTGGTGATTGATAAAAAAATCTCACTTTCATTAAGTGGCTGTATAAACAGAACATATCCTGATTGTTCCATTAATTCGAACCGCCTTCGGACTTTATTAAGGCGCTTGCCATTTTGTGAATTTTTGTTTTTACCAACCAAAAAATTTTAACCAAATACATATTTAGCGAATTTTCTTATTTAGTCCCTCGGCATTTAATATACACTCCGCCAAGAAAGTATCGCATCACTACAATTTCTTAACATTAAAACATTTTTAGAAATATTTCAATCTATTTTTGTGAAAAAATGTAATAAAGAACATAAAACAACTTCTAATTTTTAGATTTTTGAACTAAATGTAAATTAAGGAAAATTCGAAATTTAACATTACGAAAGAAAAAACCATTTAACATAACAAAATATCATTTTAGAATCTTGTATTGCCTCCTCTGGCTCTTATAACATCCCGACAACGTTCTGGCATGCTCCCAATCAAGGCCTCCAAATACCCGTGGTCCAGATTCTCCCATTCTGCAGTTAAGAGTTGTTGGAGATGTTGGAGATCGGTTGCAGGGATGTTTCCAGCTCTAACCCTTCTGTACAGATAGTCCCAAACATGTTCAATTGGGTTTAAGTCTGGACTGCACGCGGGCCAGTCCAAAACTCTGATATTTACCTCCTGAAGGTATTCAGTAACTATCCTAGCTACATGGGGACGTGCATTATCATGCATTAGGATAGCATTGTCACCGATAAATGGCATATAAGGGACAACATGTGGCTCCAAAATGTCTCTTATATACCTATCAGCAGTGATGGAACCCCCGTCAAGCAGTACCAATTCTGTGTGACCCCTCAAAGATATTCCTCCCCAAAGCATAATGGACCCTCCACCGAAATTGGTTGAAGGTCTTATGTTAAATTGGGCGTAGCGCTCCCCATCTCGTCTATACACAGGTATTCGGCGATCTGATGTGTATAAGCAAAATCTTGACTCATCTGTAAAGAGTACGTTGCCCCAGTCATCAATGTTCCACTCAACATGTTCCCTTGCAAATTCTAATCGTGCTACACGGTGGTCCCTGGTGAGACGAGGGGCAGTGGCAGCCACTCTAGCTCTTATTCCAGACTGTCTTAAGATTTCTCTAACAGTTTCCGAAGATACCCGCACATTTCGAGTTGCAACTAACTCTTGCTGGAGTTGTGTTGCAGTAACATGTCTTCGACGTAGCGCTTGGAGAGTCAAAAATCGACGGTCCACTGGCGTAATTGCTTGCGGCCGGCCTGGTACTGGTCGTCTCTCATACCCTCCTGTTTCATGGTACCTAGCAACAACTCGAGATACTGTCGACTGGTTGACTCCAACTAAGGCAGCGACATATCGCTGACTCCGCCCATCCTCAACTAAAGAAATAATTCTAACCACTAGATCTCTTGGCAAATTTAAGTTTACGTTCGCACGACCTTCCATATTCAATAGGATTCTCAAAATTCACTTAGACAAAATAAATAGCGTAGTTTTGAACGAAACAAAATATCGACTTACAAGACACTAAATGCAATGAATGTAGATAAAGATGTTTATATGCCTTTTTTGAACACAAAGCGTACCTTTTTTACTTGCGTTAATGGAATTTTAATCTTTTAGATCAAGAAATACCAGTCGATGTTTGAAGATAAAATAAAAATATTTCCGTTTTTTCGAGTGATGCGATACTTTCTTGGCGGAGTGTATAAAATAATATTAAGTGGCTATCTTAATAATATTGCGTAATATAATAAAAAAACTATTTTCTTTCTCCCTGTATAATTGTAAATAGCCCATCGAGATTTAATAGCTCGATAAAAGAATCACAACATTTTGGTATTCACTGTGTTTTCTGATTTGATTCATAATGTTGGTGACCTTTGGACCCGCACGATAAGACCGCATTCGACTTTATTATAATAATCCCAAACCTTAACCAGTATTGGACACTCAACCATCAAGTAGTGCAGTTTTACCTTTTATTCAAGGTACCACAGATAAAATTGCAAGAATTCTGCGACGATACAACATTCGCACAATTTTTAAAACACACAAAAAGATTGGGCAATGCTTAAGAATCGAATTCCTTTGCAATCAGAAGGAGTTTATAAAGCTCTTTGTTTCTGCAGTAAAATAGGTGAAACTGGACGGTTTGTGTCTATTAGACTTACGAAACATGAAACATGTAAATTAAGAAACAAATTATTGTTCAATCCGATGTCACTGAACACCAGCACTCAACAGAACATGATTAATACAAAAAAATACCAAGGTTCTTGCACCAGTCTCGGGTTATTATAAATAAACGAAAAATTAGAGAATCTATTGAAATTATCAAGCACTCTGAAAATTTCAATAGAAACTCGTGAGATAAATATCTCAACTCTGCTCATGAGCTCCTTATTCAGTGTTTGGATCTTGTGCAGTGAAGATGCTTGGCCCAATCGCAGGCGAAACGTCGGAAAGTAATTCCAGTTTAACACGGTCAAACACAAAAACCACGATTTCTTAAAACCATAGGATTTTATTAAAGCCATCATAAAACTAGTTTTAAGCAAGCTAAATTAATTTTATCGTGTTTCTTGGGGTGTTTATATAGATATGTGAAATGTTAGGTTTCAATAAAATACTTATTGATACTTAAAATATTTATTCTAAAAACTACAAAATATTAACATAAATATCACTAGATAAACGTGCACTGCTATTCTAGGCTGCGTCACACCTGTAAAAGACAAGAAAATTTTTTTAAATTAATTTTTTTATTTATTTAAATTTTTCAGGGATTAATTTTTAAAGGGATGCTCTTAGTTGTATGGACGGTTATTCAATGCCAAATTCCTGCTATTTTGCGCCAACTGATGTATTAGAAGTAAGAGAAATTATTAATAGCATTACAAACAAAAAATCCTATGGTCTTGATCATTTGTCTGCTAATATACTAATGCATCTGCCCAATAGTGCAATTGGTGCACTGGTAACAGCCATTAGTAATTCTTTGGAAACTGGAGTTTTCCCATCCCGCTAGAAAACAGCTCTTGTAGTTCCTTTACATAAGGGTGGTGATGCTGATCTTGAGTCAAATTTTAGCCCTATTTCCATGTTGTCAACACTTTCAAAACTAATAGAAAAGATTGTTTTCAAGAGATTTACTTTGTTTCTGGATAAACATAAAATAATAAATAAAAATCAGTTCGGGTTTCAGAATTCAAAATCAACTAGCGATGCAATATTTTCCTTTCTAGAAAAACTATTTTTGAAAATTAATGAGAAGTCTGCAGCAGCGGCAGTGTTCTGTGACTTAACAAAGGCATTTGATTGTGTGAGTCACAGAATACTGTTGCAAAAACTGGTATGGTTGCAGAAACAATGTTTTAAATTGGTTTAAGTCGTATTTAAGTGTTCGTAAGCAGGTGGTTAGAATAGCGGGAGGAATCTCCCGTCAAATTACCATTAATAGTGGAGTCCCTCAGGGATCTGAATTGGGCCCGTTGCTTCTTCTGTATTTTAATGACATTACTAAGCTTAATGTTAGAGGTTCGTTGACTCTTTTTGCTGACGATACTTCTATTTTTTGGCATGACAATGACACACTTAGATTGCAGCAAACCATTTCGGAATTTGGGGGATCAACTTATAGAGAACAGATCATGCACTAACTTTCTAGGTATATTTGTAGATCAAAATTTAAACTTTGAAAGTCATATTGCACATTTAACTGAGAAGCTTTTAAAAGGTTGCTATGCAGTACGACTAACTTCTAAAGAACTGGGTTTATCCTTTTCCAGATCATTTTATTTTGCACTGACCGAATCCCATTTGCGATATGGCCTACCTTTTTGGGAAGGTTGTTCCCAGACTTTATTTACATCGATATTTTTAATTCAAAAAAGAGTCCGATGTATGTGCAATGCCAGTCCTAGAGATTGCTGCGAGCCACTTTTCAGAAAACATAAAATATTAACACTGTCATGCTTGTATATTTTGGAATCAGTTTGTTTAATTTTTAAAAGAAAAGATGAATATACAAGAGTTGCATTAACTTACCAAACAAGAAATTGTGATAATTTAGCTTTACCGATACTTTCAACCACCCTGATAAAAAAATCTTTATTTTACAATTCCAAAAAAATATTTAATCATTTGCCATTGAACATCAGAAGAACAAGCAATTACATGAAATTTAGAAAAAAGTTAAGCACCTTCCTTTGGATAAGGCCTATTATACTTTGATGGACTATTTTTTTGACTACTTTTGATATACTACTGGTCTTGGGTATTATTTCTTTATATATATATATATATATATATATATATATATATATATATATATAATTTTTTTTTTACTTTTTGACTAATTGTGTGTGAGAAAGTTGTGTCTTTGGTTCTATAATGATATTGTCTATATTTTATGCTTAGGTTCATATATGAGCCTTTCTTGTTTGTGAACATGTTTTATTTTACTTTTTTTTTTGTAAGTTTTAAATATTAATTACGATTTGTGTTACCATGTTAGTGTTTTTTTTTCTTTCTCTTATTTCTAAGTTCTGTTATGTGTATTAGATTCTGTTATGTATTTTAAATCTTTATTTTGGACGCATCTTACATTATATCTCCTTTTTGAAATAATTTAATTATAATTAATTGTATTATTCTTTACAGATTTGTCAATAAGAACAGTTTCTTTTGATTATAAAGCATATTTTGACTTTGACTTTGACTTAATAATTAATTGGCCCCTGAGTTGTGTAGCCCATAGAATTTAGGTCTCCTTTTTAAGAAATTGAAAATCGGGGAAGAAAATATTATGTTTTGGAGACCTCGGAAAATAGATTTAGATCAACAAATATAGAACCGAGTATAAAACTTCAAAATTTCAGAGATTTGTATCTTTTCACTAATTTTCACCGTCGAATCAGAAACGAAATATAAACAAAAATACAATTTTCGATTACTATACACTTTTACTTCCTCTATATATAATAGTCCATATACTGTGGTATTAATATAATATATGCGAAATAGAATGCAAACGTAAATAGCCTCCCCCCCCCTCTCCTAGCTTTTGAACGTTAAAGTATATTTTCTTGAAATTCATACCCTAGGATTATATTTGCTACTACCATGGTGGGTAGAAAGCAAGGCGTGTCTACGAGCAAGATTTGATGACGTATATTGTGAGGCGAACCCAGGGCCGATTAAAATGACAGGTTAGCCATGTTTTTACTACGTAAAGGCCTCCAAAGATTACAGTACACCTTTGTTAACGGAATTCACGTATCGGTCATTATTCTATCTTCTTTTACGATTAAGGTGAAAACAGAGACGGAAATATGTCTATCGCTAAAAGAACTGTTAATTATAAAATCACCCTAGACCATGTTTATCAGTTCTGTTTTTTGTGGTTATGTGCGAACGTTAATTTGACAGACAGAGGTTAAAATATATTTCTGTGATTTTTTTTCATACGTATTTGTGTGTTTTCGACGAATTTTGGACGTATGATAGTGGCAGATCGTTAGGTTATTTATTCGAATAAACTTTTTAGGCGGTCCAGCAAAACAGCTGACTGTTGTCAGTATGGCTGACATAGGACAAACATTGTTTTCTTCCATATGAGTTCGCGATAAGTTAAAATCAAATTTCAAGTCTTTGTATATATATATATATATATATATATATATATATATATATATATTTAGTGCATTTTTTTGTATAGGACAATTTTTTACAATTGTGTGTTTGCTTTAAACTTAGTTATGACAAGTGAATACTTTTTGAAGCTTCGAAATAAGAACGTCGAAGTCGCCGAGCGGTGGAAACAAAACATTTTTATCATAAAAAATTAGATCCTTTTGTAGTGTAGATCCAAAAGACTTTTCCCCAGTAACAAATATGGACATTGTTAATTGCCTAGTTCTTAAATTCAAATTATGTATATCCAAGTTAAACTTAGTTCAATCTTTGTGTTTAATATTCTGTACTGCACCCAGTACATATATTTTTTTTATAAATTAAACATATATTTCAGTAAAACAAACATGTTTTTATTTAAATAAATTGTCATGCATGTCAGAGTGAATCAATATATAACATTTTCAGAGTGAATATAATAAGAATAAAAACTTGTTTTTACAAAAAATCTAATGACAAGTGTAGAGGAACTCAATTTTTTTCAGCATAATAAAACCTTTATCCTCTACTAGACTTAAACTTACTTATGTGTAGAAAAAATTTAATTATATACTTACTCTCTAGGACGGGATTATACCGTGGAGACCCTACAAAAGTAATTATAGATTTTTTAATTAATAGTGAAGCGACAGAATATCATTATTGGATACACTAGATGCCTCATGTGTAAGAAGTTTTTTTTAATGCTGATATTTTTCAAGTCACCCAAAAGCTTGTTTACTTCTGCTGTATTAAAGTCAGATGTTATAGATACACAGCCGAATAGAGATAGAGTAGATGCTGTTTTGTAAAACCACTGCTACGGTGTATCTGTGTTGTATTTTAGTGATTAAGGATATCTTATAATGATTAATTTTCCTAACCTTTCAGATTTAAGACTAAAACATTTTTTATTAGCAAAACCTAAATTTATTATTTTATAGTATTATCTTTACTATTACTATTTATAGGAAAAGATTGCATATAGCCACGTTTTTTGTTACACATCACATTTCTAATTTGTGTCACGATCTGAGTTTAGAAATACCTGACACTTTAAGAAACCTGCACTCAGTACTTATCAGTTTAACTAATAGAATAAACCCACGGAATTTGATAATTTTTGAATATAAAATGGAAAGTTTACCTTCATTTAACTGTTTTAAGAAAATAAAAGAAATTTCTATTAAAAAAACCAAAAAGCAATTCGATATTTTTACTGCATTCCAATGCGCCATATTCCTTAATATGACAATTTGAAGAAAGGCTTTCTTGCATTGTTGCCAAACTTACATTATTATATGGAGCTTAAATTTTTCATGTTTGTCTCCCGACAGTAACGCATTTGGCCCCCCTGTGCCGATCCGGAATGTTAGACTTCCATCAGTGATGGATGCCCTGCGCTGTTTTTGCCTTTTAGGGCTTTAACGATGACGCCTACTGGTGCTAACCCGGTACCAATCCACCTAGTGCTTTCGCGCTCCTGCTGGTCCGATCCACAACCCACAAATGCATTTTGTTTTTCTTATATAGTTTATATAGATCATATATAAAATGAACTTGGCAACGTAGCATCCCCAGCACAGTGGATTTCCGTCCAACGGGCGACACTTCCGCTCTCTCTTTATTTAGCATCTGTAATTATGTTTAAAAACATTTAATAATGTCTAATATAATAATTACTTCTAACTTTTAGTTAGAAATAATCATTTTTGTTTTATAGAGCATTATAATATAATCATTCTTTTACGTAGTTCATAAATAAAGTTTGTGAAAAATATGTTTTTAGCAATACATCAAAAACAGTTCAGTGCAACCTTCCGAAACCTTAAATTTTTTTGGATATAATTTGGAAAAGTGTCTCATCCATAAATTTTTGTGTATAGGAATTATTAAAAAAAGGTAATCTTTCAAACGTATATTTTAAATTTGTTTAATTCCATGGGTAAAATTCTTTACGAGAGCCAACAAGTTTTTTATGGCGAAAATAGCACTTAGCAGGAACATGTAGAAGAGAAGAGCTCTCAAACATACTCTTGGAAAATGTGAAAGATGAAGGTGTGTGTTTTAGATTTTTAATTCCATTCACGAAGACAAAAACAGCTCGAGAATTTTTTTGTAACATCAGGAGACATTGAAGGTTTAGATATGGTGGAACTTGGAAGTTACGCCCTAAACACGTTGATCATGGCCATTTCTTCGTGTGATATAAGAATGGTAAATGTACTGGGTGTTTCAAATTCGATGCTCATCATGGGGATTTTCTAAACCGTAAGAGCTAGATGGGTAGTTTAAATTTGGCAAAGTTGCGCATTTTAGAGCCCAATCGAATGCCGCTGAGAAAATAAAAATATTCCGAACCATTTCGAAGAAATCCGAAAAAAACCGAAATTGACGATTTTTGAATTTATTTTTTTGCGACTTTTATTTTGGCAGATAAAAAAAAACTAAGACCACATTCTTATTGTAGTTTTTTCTCCTCTACAAAATGGCGTTGTCAGATTTTTAATCCGACGTTTCGTCCTTCGTGGCCCATCATCAACTTTCTAAATTTAAATACGGACCTGGATTTTTTTTTTACTTTTTTAAAAGCATTTTTAATTCTGATTAAAATGATATGTAACACGTGTGTGAAATAGTTTTAGATAGTGGAAAAAAAGCTAATTAATAATATAAAATAAGGTGGCCATGGATTTTTCTCAAGTATTTCATTAAATTTAATAATTTTATAATATTGTTAATCTAGTTTACTTTATAAAAAAAATAGTAACAAAGAAAAAAATTACCTATTTTTAAAATAAAATAGTAACAAAAGTCTAATAGTAACAATTTATTTTATGTTAATAAATAAAAATAATGATTTAAATGAGGTGTTCAAACAAATTTCCTTGTTGTTGGATGCACATTTGAATGCGCGCAGGAACTTTATTTATAGCTCGCTGGATCATGCGGCCTGGCACTCTCTCCATTGTGCGTTCTAACGATTGTCTTAAAAGATTGTCGTTTGGTGGAGTTTTATAAACCAAGTCTTTTAGATGACCCCACAGAAAAAAGTCATGGGGAGCCAAGTCCGGGCTTCTCGCTGGCCATAAAACAACTCCTCTATTACCTATCCATTTTTCAGGGAAAACTGTATTTAGGTAATTGGTGACGATACCCGCGTTATGAGCTGGAGCTCCGTCTTGTTGCCACCACAGCTGCTGCAGTTCATTAAGCGGGTAGTCGTCAAGAAAGTCTAATATAGGACCTGTGAGCATCTCCAGGTAGCGCTGACCTGTTAGGGCTCCTTCAAACAAAATGGGCCCTAACAGTTGTTCCGACACAGTCCACTCCATACATTAATAGAGTTTCTACCTTGGCCCCGGATTGGTATGTTCTCGCGAGGATTATTGATAACCACACATGCTCGTTGTGTCTATTAAACATTCCACACGAGCTAAATGAGGATTCGTCAGTCCAAATGATCTTGTTTGTAATATCCGGATCTTCTTGCAATGCCAAATTAAGCCAATTACAAAAATTTAGTCGCCTTTCTGGATCACCGGGCATCAAAAACTGACTTGTGTGGATTTTAAAGGGCCTATAATGGGCGGCTTTTAATGTTCTCCACACTTTCACGTGGGGCATATTATTTAAATCCCTGCCAATCTGCCTGGTCGAAATTCTTGGATTTTCATTAACCTAGAATCAAATTAATCAAATCAATCAAAATTAAAGCTAGCCATTGTTGTAAACGAATAGGTATCTTTTGCTTGAATTCATTGCGAACATTGCCGTTCCAGGATAATAAACTTACAGAATTTAACACAGCGTTTACTTCTTCTTCAGTAGTCCGCAATCCATAATTATTTCTTTTCTTAGCAAAATTTCCTTCATGTCGTAATTGCCTTTCAATTCTGTTAAAAATTGTATAATGCGGTGTACTCAATCAAATATCTTTCACTTGCGGCTATGCTGTTTCGATTCTCAAGGTAGTAAATACGAAGCATATCACATTTATCTGAATTTGAAAATATCATTTTTCTTTTAAAAAGTAGACTTTTTAATAAAATTATTAAATTATTGATAATATTTGAAAATGGTTTCCAAGCGCAAGAAAAATAAGAATCATAAATGTCAGAAATCCATGGCCACCTTATTTTATATTATTAATTAGCTTTTTTTCCACTATCTAAAACTATTTCACACACGTGTTACATATCATTTTAATCAGAATTAAAAATGCTTTTAAAAAAGTAAAAAAAAAAATCCAGGTCCGTATTTAAATTTAGAAAGTTGATGATAGGCCACGAAGGACGAAACGTCGGATTAAAAATCTGACAACGCCATTTTGTAGAGGAGAAAAAACTACAATAAGAATGTGGTCTTAGTTTTTTTTTATCTGCCAAAATAAAGTCGCAAAAAAATAAATTCAAAAATCGTCAATTTCGGTTTTTTTCGGATTTCTTCGAAATGGTTCGGAATATTTTTATTTTCTCAGCGGCATTCGATTGGGCTCTAAAATGCGCAACTTTGCCAAATTTAAACTACCCATCTAGCTCTTACGGTTTAGAAGATCCCAATGATGAGCATCGAATTTGAAACACCCGGTACAGGGTTTTTTTTATATATTGCCACCCCCCTTATCTTTTTTATTTGACATTTTAGAAAAATGTGTCCCAAATAAAAGTTTAATGGTTTCAAATGAATTTTTATGAAAACATTTTTTTTCATATACAGGGTGTTACAGAAAGTCTGGGCGTGGTCCAAGTTTCTTATTTCAAATAGGTACCCCATTTTTTTATTAAATTTTCGGATTCTCCTGAGAATTTTACACATTTTTTATAAGGGATATTCTATACTTAAATCTAAAGCCTAAAGAGATATTGTTATTTTTTGAAAACTATTATGTAAAACAGGTAAACATTTTTCTGGTCGTAAACTGGTCATTGACGGTGACTGTTTTACTGTTTGGTAGACTTTCTGTCAATTTCTGGATTAAATGTCACATTTCCGATGAGGAAAAATCCGACAATCTTCGCATAGCTTATGAGAATAACGAAAATACACAGGCAACCAGAACAGAAATCACCATCTTCCAACGAATCGCCATCTAAACAAACATTTTTTGAAATATCAGACGTGGATTTTTTTCCTTCTACGGGGTATTCCAAAAACATCGAATTTTGGAAATATGCATATGAATCTAATTAAGGCAACACATGTTTTTAAAAAATATTTGTATAATATTAACGAAAACAGAAAAGAATATTTTAAAAACTACACACAGCGTCAAAAAACTTGGACCCCTTCATAAGTCGCAATGCAAATAAGCTTTCCTCAAGACCGCGTATCTTCAGTAATAAATGAACCAACGAAGTGATTGAAAAATGATTATGTCAACGAATAGCGGGACTACCACTTTTAGTTAACTGAGCCATGATATTGTAATCAGCAAGCTAATAAGGAGAGTTTAATTTTTTTTAGCCAGACCTCCCATTTAATTTGCATTAGGTCCTGTGTTGAGAAACTTTTAAACACTCTGTAGAGCGTCCTAATTACAATAGAATATTTCATGTGGCTAAAAGTGGCAGCCCTGCTATTCGTTAACATACACTTTTTTTAATCACATGGTTGGATCATTTATTACTCAAGATACAAGGTCTTGAAACAGAGCATTTTTGCATTGCGTCTTAAGAAGGGGTCCAAGTTTTTTGACGCTGTGTTTATTACAAAAAACTACATATTATCAAATAATTCAATAATGAAATGGAATATAAATATTATAATTGCTGAATATGTCCACCATTCATTTCAATACAATTTGTATAATCTGCTTCGATTTTATTAATCGCATTAATAATGAATTGTGCATGATTATTGTTTAAATCCTCAATGGCTTCAATTATTCTCCTTCTTAACACCTCTATATCTTCCGTGGGAGTTTCATATATTTTATTCTGCAAAAATCCCCACAGAAAAGAGTCAAGAGGTGTTAAGTCGGGACTATTGGGCGGCCACCGAATCGGTCCAGTCCGACCAATCCACGTTTCAAAATTTTGATTTAAAAAATTTAGGACCGCAAAAACATTGTGTGGTGGGGCTCCATCTTGTTGCCAAATAATTTGGTTGTATTGACGGAGGGGTAAGTCATCCAAAATAGGTTCCAGATCATTATTTAATAAATTTAGATATTTTTCTCCATTTAAAGATCCATCAATGAAAATCGGTCCAATAATTTTGTTGTGAAGGAGCCCGCACCACACATTTAAAGTTTTCCGACCTTGGGTTTTAATTTCACGCATGGCCCGAGGGTTTTCCGTTGCCCAAAATCTAACATTTTTCCGGTTGTGAATCCCGGCAGTACTAAAGGCGCATTCATCTGACCATAAAACTTTTTGAAAAATATTGTTATCTTCATCTTTCATCAGCAACATTTCCTGGCAAAACATGGTTCGTTGGTTTTTCTGATCTTCAGTTAATTTCTGGACGGGTAAAATTTTGTATGGGAAATATCCATGCTTTTTTAATGTCGAATAAATTTTGAAAATAGATTTATTAAAAAAAATTGATGCGTCTTTTAAGGCTGCATTTGGATTTTCTGAAAATAAATAATATTTGCGTAAGTTACTTTATATCCTGTGGGTAATTTCTATTAACCTACCTTGAAAAAATAATAAAATATTTAATTCCTCCTCCTCATTAATAACCGCAGTACGTTTTTTTCTTTTAACAGTCATTCGATTTCGAAAGCCAAGTTCAATATTTTTGAAAGTTTTTCGAGATGGAATAGCTCGCATGGGGAAAAGCCGCTGATATTCTCTTCTTGCCGCGCAAGCATTATTATTATTCTTGTAGAAAATGCGAAGAATATCACATCTTTCTTCGTCAGTGTAATGCATCTTTTCAATGAATTGACAGAACGACAGATCACCGTCAATGACCAGTTTACGACCAGAAAAATGTTTACCTGTTTTACATAATAGTTTTCAAAAAATAACAATATCTCTTTAGGCTTTAGATTTAAGTATAGAATATCCCTTATAAAAAATGTGTAAAATTCTTAGGAGAATCCGAAAATTCAATGAAAAAATGGGGTACCTATTTGAAATAAGAAACTTGGACCACGCCCAGACTTTCTGTAACACCCTGTATATGAAAAAAAATGTTTTCATAAAAATTCATTTGAAACCATTAAACTTTTATTTGGGACACATTTTTCTAAAATGTCAAATAAAAAAGATAAGGGGGGTGGCAATATATCAAAAAAAACCCTGTACATAACAGCTGGTGGGAAAAAACACTTTTGGAGGTATGCCTAAGACTATTGCTTTGTTTTTAAAATTATCCAATCCAGAAAAATATACCCGACACGCTTTAGAAAGCCTTCTATATCAATATTAACCAACATCCGAGTGGATATTTTGACCGTAAAGAGGCACGGGGGATGGTGGTCAAATACAGTTACAGGAGGATACGTTGAGGCTTCGAAAGAAAACAAAAAGAAGACTGCTTTGAGTATATTCGGAAATAAGAAAATGAAGCAACTAGTATCCAAAAACTGAACATATTTAATAAAAGTTCATCGCAAGTTAAGTCAACTTCATCAAGTACATCTGGTATTAATTTAAATAGCTGCAATAGTTATGTAATTAATATTTACAACAAATAGTTTGTTATGATGTATTTTAAACAAAAATAAACGTATTTTCTGTTCTGTTTTAATTTTAATATTAGTAGATATTATTACCGCTCTAGTGCGGTAATATCTAACATTACTTGACTAAAATCAGTGCGGTAATGGCTTCTTATCTCTCGATCGTAGATAAAAAACCAAACGATATTGAATAGAGTTTCAAAATACCCTTCACATGAGGTATTGGGAAGACCCCCTTTTCCATTTAATTTTTTTCTATGACGCTCAGCCGCCATCTTGAAATTGTTGATTTTCATTTTTACATTAAAAAGTAACATACTTCTAAAAGTCGGGTAAAAATTTCAAGAAAATATTCTTCGTCGAGGGGAGAGACTATTTACGTCGGCACTTATAGAGGGAGTATTGTAATCCCAAACAATATTTTGGAATAAATTTAAATAAATATACCACTATTCTAAATAACAAAATGGTCTCTGATGTAAAAGTTCTTTTTTTTTGTAAATAAGTTGATATTTAAATACTACCTACCACTACTTGAAGTATTTGTCGAATTGTTTTGCTGAATTTGTTGATTCTGGAATGAACCTAGAAAAAAATATATAAACATAAGTTTTGTAATTAGAAGAGTAAAGTGGCGGTAACACGGAAGCAGTAGTATTTTTAGGGCACTTTATTAACTATTTTTACAAAATATTATTAAATTTTCCATTTTAAACCATAATTTTTATTGCGAATTGTGGTAGGAAAACTGGTCCCCCTGAAAACCATGATTTTTTTTCTCCAATATCTATAATGACATTACCTGACAAAGCAAGGGCAAATTTTAGCGCCAAATCAGCCGGATTTAAAAACCAGTTCAATTTACGTCTGCTTTCTTAAAGCACTGAAGGCAATATAGTATATAAATAAATATATATAAAATATTATTACAAGTATTTTATATATTCTATATATTTTTAATATTAGAAAAATCGTCTCTGTGAAAAAATTGGTGCCCACCCACAGTACTAATTAGAGCTTCCAAGATGGGAATTAAGAGCACCAATGTTGACTTTTTTAATTAATAAATTTTATATTATATATTTATATTTATAGAAAATTCTTTTCGGACAGTTTCTTCTTCATGTCATACTACTCTAAATATAGAAGGGTGGTGAAATTTGCTAAGAGAATCTATCTACTACACTGATCTATACTTGATATTATGAGCGAGTTCACTCTTTTTGCAGATGACACTTCCATTTTGTGGCGACAGCCTGCATCCGATGTGTTAAATGAAGTGATAAGACTAAAAGTCAATCAAGGCCTGATTTGACAGTAATCTACTAACTTTCAAAGTGACAAAAACAAACATATTACTTCAGAAGCACAACTGACAAAATAGAATTAGATTCAATAACTATTAACAACTCACACGATATAAAATTCTTGGGGCATAGTATACATAAGTCACTTAATCTTAATATTCATGTTGACGCACTTTTAAAAAAACTGTCTTCCAGCTACTATACTTTAAGAACGATAGCTAATGAACTAGAACCCTATGCTATAAGAATGGCATACACTGGTTGAATCTCATTTGAGGTATGGGATATACTCTGTGTGTAGGTATGTCTGTGTGGTTTGTGTGTATAGATGTATTTTGTATTTCCTATATGTTGGTGATAATTGTCATTCTTTTTTCCTTCATTTTTACCATTTGTTTGCTGTTAGCGGCGTAGCCAGTTGTTAGGCGCAGAGGAGGCAGTCCATAATAGTAAAGCAACAGTAAAATAATATTTTTTTTATCAAAAATTCAAAATAACGCCTAGCAAAAACAAGTGAAGACTAAAAAAAATTCATCATGCCGAATTTCCTGAAAGTGTCCTTTTAGCCTCCTGGTAGGTATGCCACTGTTCCCTGTATATAAATAAATAAACAAATAAAATAAACTCCTCCTCCTATATATATATACACATATATATATATATATATATATATATATATATATATATATATATATATATATATATATATATATATATATATATATATATATATATATATATATACTTTCAGTAAATTCGGCATGATGAATATTTTTAGTCTTTATACATATATATATATATATATATGTAATGTAAATAGCAAAAATAAATAATTTCTGCAGGTGCAAAACTACCTACAAGAAGAATTGTTTTCGATTATGTCACGGGACTCACAGGGTATCCTCCTGCGATCATGATTTCTGGGCCTCTACCCTCATTAGGCAGGCTTGTACCCAAGGAGATCTGAAATAACAGATTGCTCGATATGACAAAATCGAAAACGAACACTTAGCGCCACCTATTGGGGCTCCGGTGGTTTCCGGCTGCAAACCCATAGGAATATTGGCAAAGTATGCACCAGCACCATCATGCGGAGAGTAGATACTAAAATCAATAAACATTTTTAAGCCGTTTTGCACCTGCAGAAATTATATATTTTTGCTATTTACATATATCTTTTCCGGGCAAGAACTTTTGATAAAGGTGTGTGAAATATATATATATATATATATATATATATATATATATATATATATATATATATATATATATATATATATATATATATATATATATATTGTATATATATATTATATATATATAATTAACAGCACTAACAATAGGTCTGATGGGCGCCCCTGGTTTGTGAATTTTTGGTAAACCGTAGAGTTTAGGACATCTGCTCGACTTTTCCCGTGGTATGAATTTTTGTTGAATTTCGGGGTTTATTGGTGAACTTTTTATTTTATTTTTTTCTAGGTACGTTGTCGGGTCCCTTGGAACAGGCCTATAACGATTGTCTTGTAGGATATCCTGTATTTTTTGTACGTAATCTTGAGTATTCATAACCATAGTTGCGTTTCCTTTATCTGCTGGAAGGATTGTGATGTCTTTATTTTTTCGAAGGACCCTTTGTTCAGTGGCATTTAGGTTTTGTTTTGGTGTTTTGCTTGATCTTAAAATTCTTGCCACCTCTTGTCGAATCTCCTCTGCTTTTGTTTCTTCAGAGGAGTCAAGGACAGCTTCCACTCCAGCTATTATTTCTTCTTTAGGGATTTTCTTAGGAGATATCGCAAAATTAAAACCCTTACTCAGTACGGATTTTTCACTTTCTGAGAGACTGTAGGATGATATATTATGTACTAATTTATCGACGTCTACTGATGATTTTTGTGGCTGACTCGACTCGTAGAAGATTGTCATACTTTTTCGAAAGTTTATCTGTCTTAATATTCTTATTTGATTCTGTTCGCCAAAAAGCCAGAGTTTCTATGCGATTCCACAATAAAGGGTGAATGATGTTACTTAGTTTAAGGTGTAACTTTAAAAGTTCTTTCTCTGTCTCGGCTAGTTGTTTTCTAGTTTGATGGATTTGTTCTTTTAATAACGCCTTACTAGCATTTTGAAGTATGGTGTTAGTTTTTCTAGTTTTAGTATGATAAGACAACCGTGTAAATCAGGAAACCGGCCATAAAATAAATTTCGATAGGTGTAGGGAGATTGCCAATATAGAACATTATAAGACCAGAATAATCCGAGAAGCCATCGAAATTGAAAAACAAGGTGATTTGAATAAAAGGGACGAATCATTAAAACTACCAACAGTATGGAAGACAATAATCGACAAATCTAAAATCGCAAAAACTCAAGCCCAATTAGCGCAGATATAACCTTCGGCCCCGAGTTGGGGTATAAAAGGAAGCGTCGCAGTCACCAACACTTCAGTCTCTATTCGGACGCGAGGAAGAAAGCTTCGAAAATGCCAAATGTGATTTCTGCGAAACGTCAGCAAAACTGTTCTTTTCAGAACGACAGTAGTGAACGGATGTATACCCGGAATGAAAACACATTATATATATATATATATATATATATATATATATATATATATATATATATATATTAATATTTGTATATATATGTATATATATTAATATTTGTATATATATATATATATATATATATATATATATATATATATATATATATATATTCATTTAACCTATGAGGAAATATCTCGATAGATCTGAACTGTACTGAAAGGCGGCAAAGTTGGGGTCCATTTAGGAGGGCTCTTTCATTTTCCATTTAGATCGTCTATTCAGAATATAAACGGCCTTTGGTTATACTCACTTTGAATCTGATCCGTATCGATATCGTTTTGTTCCTGCGTTCTTCTCGAGAACTGGATGACCCTAAAGATTTTCGACTCTGACGCCGTTCTGAAGGTAGGTGCATCTAAACTTACTTCGCACTTGTATATTCCCCCCGCACTGCTGGTGAGTCCGGTAAGTTTTACTCGACACGATCCGACTGCTGCATAGCTGTCATAGTCTATTGATACCTGAAATACAATTAATATTTATTGATATGAACGCAATAATAATAATTTAGCTAATAGGCCAAGCAATAGAGTAAAAGAGCAAAGATTTTTTGTTTAGAGATTTTCCATAGTAATATTCCATTATGTTTTCCACTAGCAACTATTTATTTATTTTAAACAATTTAATGCAAAAAAATCGTGTTTTCTTTCGCTTTTGGCTGTAAAGAATGCCAATATCATCGCACGTTTCCTTTACGCCCCACTCCAGCAAAGAATACTTTTAAAAACGTGGAACAAGCATTGCGCACAAGAAAGACTTTAGTAAGAAAACGTCGGACAGTTGTGGCCAATCAAGACGAAGAACTAAACATTTTATTATATTTCGAAGGTTAGATCTTTTTCTTTCTCAAATTTCATATAAAAAAAAAATTATTTCTTTCTAGAAAACCCTAGTAATTCAATAGAACATGCCAAAAATTTCTTCGGTCGGTCTGCTAAAAAATTTACTCAACTTTAAGAAAGTGTAAGTATTATGCTTATAGAACATTGCTTGTTCAATATTTAAGTGAAGAGCAAAAATATAAAAGAGTGGCATTTTGTCAAGAGATGCTAGTGTTGAAGGGAGAAGATAGAAATTTTTTTAAGAAAGTTCTGTGGTCCGATGAGTGCACTTTTACAACGGCAGGGGTATATAACCGCTTTGTCGGATCATTAGAACAAGAGAAAAAACTGAAAAAACTAGGCCTTTTTCCGAAAATTCATATCTCTGTTTTTTCTTAAGTTGTTTTTGTACCTTTTCCGTCAGATGGCACGATGAGTATTCAGTGGAATCGTCCAGAAATATTATTGTTGAAAAACAATACAAAAAATAGTGTTGAAAGGTCTCGGATAACGAAACGACCATTTAAAAAAAAATCATGTATATTGATGCAGTAGAACTCTTTCACGAACTTGCTGAAAAATCTGGCTTACGGCCGGTTGCAGAGAGCTCAATTACAGTTTAGAATGTTTAACGAAATGTCAGATTTGACAGCGACTTCCTAGATTTCCTTAAGCAGTCTGACAAATCCGAAAACACGGTTAAATCTTCTAAACAGCAATTAAGTTCTGTGCAACCGGTTGTTAGTGTTTTAAATATATAGAATAATGATATATACAGGGTGTCCGGATTTGGTTGCAAAAGCAGGGTATCTCGCTTATTTTTAAAGATAGAACCTTGCGGTTTTCACGAACCTGAGCTAATTTTTTGTGAAACTCATGAAGCCGTAAACAAAATTTTCATAACCTTCTTCGTTTATGAGATACAGGGCGAAATAGAAAATTTTGCATTTTGGGACCCCCCTCGTATCTCGGTTATCCTTTAACTTAACGCAAAGGGAAAAATTGCTGCTTAAGCAGTTTTTTACGCTGGATCCAGTGGCATAGTCATATTTTTCATTTGAGTTGTTATTTTGTAGATATGACCCAAAGTTGTGTTTTTTTAATGGTACACCCTGTATATTTGTCCAGAAATTGATTTGTCCTTTTAAAAGCTTCTCAAAAATATATGATAGTATGGGTCTGTTTTAAGAAACAACAACAAAAATCCTAATTTTTATAATTATCATCCCAAATTTTGCAGTAGGCCATGCAAAACAATGCTGCCTTTTATTTAAAGTCATTAACAATATCTACATCCTAACAATAAATCAAAATAAATATGTAATTAAATTTATTTATCAAAATATGTATTGATAATTTCGCACCAAAAAAGTACCACCTACCTAGATTTATGTAACACAAGAATAAAACACTAATAAATTATTATGTAACAAGCCTTTCAGCAAAAATTAACTGTCGTATAAGAACTACAGTAACCAAGAAAATCAAAAGAACTGTTCAAACTGATTTCCATTTTGTTCTATGCATGCTTCGCACAATTTTCGTATTCGTTTTAGGGAATTAAGCAAAATAACGAGATGATTTTGTAAATAGCGAAAATTTTCTTTTATTGCATTTCCTAAATCTTGGACATTATCATAGTGGTCTTTGTAAATTCTATTTTCCAGATATCCCCATAGAAAGAAATCTAAAATCGACAAATCTGGGGATCTAGGGGGCCATCTTATAGGTCCATTTGTTCTGATCCATTGATTGGTAAAATTATTGTCCAGAAATAATCTCGTCACTCCAGAATTGTGTGCAGGAGCACCGTCCTGTTGAAAATAAATTTCGTTAATTTGCGCTAGAGGAACATCGTCAAGTAATTCAGGTATAGCTGCCTCTAAAATTTCTATATAGCGATTGGCTGTTAGATTTCCCTCAAATATATAAAATTTTATATGTGTTCGTAATATGAAGCAGGACACATTTAGATCAAATCTGCCCTGCTGTCTTCTGGGAAATATTTGGTGTTGATTTTTCTGGGACCAGAATCTACTATTGTGCCTATTGAGTATACCAGAATTACTGAAATGTGCTTCGTCTGACCATATAACCTTCCTTTCAAAATCTCTAACCATATCGTATCTTTCTCGAAACCAATTGCAGAACACTACCCGACGCTTTGCATTCCCTGGCTGTAAGTGCTGCACGAGCCTAAATTTGTATGGGTGGTATTTGTGCTTTTTTAGAATTTCTTGAACTCTAGTTTTTGGAATCCCTATGCTCTTTTCACTGGCCCTACAAGAGTTTGTAGGGTAAGCTTCTGCATTAGCCAAAACCGTAATTTCCTCAGCCTCCCGATTTTCTTTATTATATGTTTGCGTACGAGGTTTGATAAATGATCCGTAATTAAGTAAATTCTTTTTTATCCGATAAAAAGTGGATATATTAAGTTGCCTCCTTTCTGGATATCTAAATAAAAATTAAGCAATAGTATTTCAACATACCTAAAAATTAACTATTTACCTGTTAAAATACATCTCAGAAGCCGCTTCAACATTTTCATTACTTAATATAAAACAAGCTAACATATCGTACTTTTCATAATGTTGGAAAGTTTGGTTTTCTTCCATAATAATACAAATATATTTTTACACAATAAATAAATACAAAAAACTAGCGCTATATTTTATATACGCGTACAAAATTGGGAAATGTCAGTTGCTTCCAAGAAAACAAAAGAAAACGGCATCGTTTTGCATGGCCTACTGGAAAATTTGGGATGATAATTATAAAAATTAGGATTTTTGTTGTTGTTTATTAAAATAGACCCATACTATTATATATTTTTGAGAAGCTTTTAAAAGGACAAATCAATTTCTGAACAAATATACAGGGTGTCCCATTAAAAAAAACACAACTTAGGGTCATATCTAAAAAATAAGAACTCAAATGAAAAATATGACTACGCCACTGGATCGAGCGTAAAAAACTGCATAAGCAGCAATTTTTCCCTTTGCGTTAAGTTAGAGGATAACCGAGATACGAGGAGGGTCCCAAAATGCAAAATTTTCTATTTCGCCCTGTATCTCATAAACGAAGAAGGCTATGAACATTTTGTTTACGGCTTCATGAGTTTCACAAAAAATTAGCTCAGGTTCGTGAAAACCGCAAGGTTCTATCTTTAAAAATAAGCGAGATACCCTGCTTTTGCAACCAAATCCGGACACCCTGTACTTTATGCATACCAAAACCAAGCGCTGTGGGATTATTTGTTGTTGTTGATTATTTGTCTTTTAGCGTGCTTGAATGCGTCGTGGACGATCGGATTTGAATTCTATGAAATCATGTCGAACGTAGAAATATCATACTACGTATTCGATCGTACGGTTTAGAAGAAAAAAAAGTAGAAAAATTAAAAGAGAGGTAGATACACAACCCTGGTCATATGGGACTGAAAATGCCGGTCGAATCCGGTGACAGATTTATAAAAATATGATTATGGCTAATAAATATAATGTGTGATGAGTAGCCTTACTAACCAAGTGATGGCTCAGTGAGGCTCAGTCTAGTAAGCTAGGAAAAACCCGTGGAAACCTTTTAAGATTGGCGGTCTAAAGTTTATTAGGGCAAAAAAAGTGCTACCAAACCTCACTCACAAAAGGTGTAGGTAAGTATAGCCCTCAAGGAGTGAGGAAACGGTAAGGTGGATAAACACGAAAAACTAGGCCAGCAAAGCACAGCTCGGGAGTGGTGGTGGGGTCACACTATGGTGTTACAGAATTATAAGGTGCCAGTAACCATTTATTTAAAATCTATTTCCGTTAGAGCGTAAGTGCCAGGTTACAAGATACTAAAATTACTGAAACCAAGATAGCAAAGGTAAATCTAAAAAAAACATTTGCAGTAAACAATTTAATTAAAAATGATATGTGGGTTGTTTTTTTACAAAATATACGATCGACTTTCCTTCGTATAATTTAAACACTAGTAAATCCGAAGAAAAAAAATATATTCACCACTCTTAAGTATTAAACATCCCCAAGAAAGAAACCTTAATTCGTGATCATGATTGGTTAATAATCAATTAATCATATGCCAGTCCGGCCCTGAATATTTATTATCAAAGACAGGCGTTTTCTGTAATTAAAACCAATAAAAAAATAAAGAAGTTAATACTACAAAAAACCCTTGAATCTGAATACAACGCAATTAAAAGGTAAAGTCTTGTAGAATTAACGAAAATAAATTCACGCAAAAATGAAAATCATTCAACAGGACTTAAAATACCACGATACATTCCATAATTACAAAACAGTGAGCTGTATCTCAATGTTGTAAGAATTAATCAACAACAATAATCCAAAACTCGGGTCAATCAGCCAAAATACCATTTATTAATGTTTTTTTTTTTGATATGCTTAGGCAAACGAAAAAAATTTTACGTGGGTGTCTGTGTAAAGTGCGGGACACGAAAGAAAACCGGGCGGAGTCAATCGGTTTAGGAAGGCCTGCCAAGAAATCTCTTTAAACCAGTGGTGTCCCGTCGTTCTTTAAATAATATGGCACTCCTATTTGACTATACGTACTTCAGATAATTAAAAAATGTAACTATGCTTAATGAACCTTTATCTATATTTGTCTGTTTTCTTTCGCGTACCGCACTTCTATATCTGTTTTGTGTTGCAAAAACGGCGAACTTTCGAATTTTAAAATGATTTAATTTTGATTTTTCTTGATCATTTTACCTATAAATATATTTTTTCTTGAGTCCTGTCATTAACGGTTCCCGGGCTACTGCCTACGTCCACTATTATTGGACCACCCAGTATAGTAATACACGATTTACAAGTCCAGATTTTACAAGGGCAGCCAGCATCAGATCCAGTGAACGAGATTTATCAAAATTATAATTCATGCAGTTCGACTTTGGGCTACTCGGGTACGCCAAAAGTGGCCGACCGTTTCCGTTTGTCATATTACTTTATACAGGGGCCGTCATTGTGAAGTACTATACAGGGCGTTTCCTAATTGCGTGCTGATGTTAAAGGGAGTGTTTTTATGTCCTAAAAGTCTTAACTTTTGAGATATAGGATGTTAAAGTTTAAAAAGAAAACATTTTTTTTTCACCCAATTCTGATGCTATTGTAGATAACTGCATGAAATTTGATACACGTCTTCTATGCAAAAATTGATTGTTAATAAAAACTGCTCTTTTATGCATAAAAGACGTGTATCAAATTTCACACCGTTATTTATCTATAATAGCATCAGATTTTAGATAGGATTTTAAAAAAATGTTTTTTTAAGACCTTGTATTTCCAAAGTTGAGACTTTTAGGTTCATATTAAACTTTTTTCTTAAAAAGGTCCAAGAATCAGACCCCTTTAACATTAGCACGCAATTAGGAAACGCCCTGTATAGTACATCACAATGACGCCCCCTGTACAAAGTAATATGACAGACGGAGACAAACGGTCACTTTTGGCATACCCGAATAGCCCAAAGTCGAACTGCGTAAGTTAAAATTTTGATAAATCTTGTTCACTGGAATCAGTGCTGCTGATGAGTTAATTTTGGAAAAATAGGAGTTCTGTAGTTTTTCAAATATTAATTGCAATATTAGATGTTTTTTGACACCCGGTATTGAACAGAAAATTAATTATTTTGGAGCAGTTTATTGACAGCTACTTTATGAACAATTTTACAAAATATATGAAAAAAAACTAAGCCATTTTTGAGGTTGACGGCTGTGATTCTAATGGTTCGATTCCTTCTAAATCGTTGTCTTCCTCTGAAAATGATGAGGTTTCGTCGTCACTACTTGGAGATCCCAGTGTGATAACTATATCATTAATAACCGTTTCAATTTTGCCATCTACTTCCCAGTATTTATCTTCAATAGAACAGCAGTGGGAAATGATTTTACACGACATTCAAAATTAGCTGTTTTCAAACCTTGCAGGTTGTGTGTTTTTTTATAGAGGTAGTATAGTATAGTAACCTTTTTATTATACGAATAGGCATGTATTTACCCCTTCTAAAGGAAATTGATGAACAGTGCCATCAGCCATACATCCGAAAAACTGCATATCGTCCTTGTACCATTTAACATCATAAAGAGGTTCCCCTTCGAGGTCGTATCTACAGTCTAAAGGTGCTTCGTGGGAGGCTGCTCGTGGAACATAGAATCTGGTAATCTTTAAGCAGAGCGCTGCGTCCCAAATTACATTGACTGAAAAGCAAAAAAAAAGGAAATCTTAATATACATAACAACTAAGGCAAGGTGTTTTACTAAGTAATTTTACGAAATTTCATGATTATATTATTTTTATATAATTTTTACCGAACCCATTTTCCGACCTCGACGTAGAAAAATGCCCAAGAAATCACATATGCCAACAACACTGGCCGACAAGATTTTTCTAACACAGGCCAGCTCATTATTTTCACAATGGAAATACCCTCCTAATAATAAAAACAATATTCGGAAAGCTCTAATACGTGCTATTTTTTTAATAGCCTAATTAGAACCTTTTATATTGGCAGGTAAACAATTTTATTGTGGGGCGGCTAAAATGGATCCATTTTACAACGGAAAAATTACCTAAACTGGGTTGTTTACAACATTAGACATAAAATAAACGTTAAACATCACTCTTGTGTTGAGTTTCGAATTGAGTGGTTCTCTGTGTATCGATAAGAAAGTGTATGTGAAGACGAAAATGTCAAGTCAAAAGCGCCGAAGTTGCAAAATTTCTCCTGACAAATTTTGTTAAATTTGTGGAGAATTTCTGGTGAAATCACAGGCCAGGCCATTTTCCGAAAATGTAAAAAAAGCCTACTTTAAATATTTCGGTGTGTTAATTGGGGATCAAGATAAGCGGTGGGCTCCCCATGTGTGCTGTGTTAAGTTGTAGTGTATCATTGGTGCAGTGGATAAAGGGAAAGAGAAAAAGTATGCCTTTTGCAGGTCTAATGGGATGGCGAGAACCCATTAATCATTCTGACGATTGTCATTTTTGCCTGACAAAGACTGAAGGTTATTCCAAAAAGGGAAAGCACAGTATAGAATATCCAAATTTACAATCTGCCATACGACCTGTTCCTCATAATGCAAATTTGCCAGTGCCGATTGCGCCTTTAAATTGGCAAGCTATTGATTTACGAGATAATGGAGATAACGCATCATCAGGCAGCTCAGAAGAACAGTGCATCGATCCTACTTTTACTACATTGTATTGTTCAAAATAAATTAAATGATTTAGTACGCGATTTGGGGTTATCAAGGCAACAGTCAGAACTTCTGGGTTCCCGTCTTAAGGAATGGAACCTATTGGCCAAAGAAACAAAAATTACGAATTTCAGAAAAAGAAATGCTATGCTTTCTGAATTCTACAGTATGGAAAATTCGTTGTGCGCTTGTACTGATATATGCTTACCATTTTGGATAAAATAAACTACAATAGGTATAAATGACAGGTATGTGGGGACTTAAAAGTTATAGCGATTTTAGTGGGACTTCAGGGGGTATTTACAAAATATCGCTGTTTTTATCTGTTTATGGGACAGTTGTGCAATAAATCAGCATTATGTAACAAAAATTTGGCCAGAAAGAAGCGAATTTCAACCGGGATCTCAAAATGTCAAATTTATACTCTTGTTGATCCCAAAAATGTCTTTTTCCTTCCTCTTCACATTAAACTTGATGAAAAACTGTGCGAAGACTTTGAATAAAGATGGTGATGGATTTAAATACCTAAGACAAGTCTTTCCCCAGTTAAGTGATGCCAAATTAAAAGAAGGCATTTTTATTGGGCCACAAATTAGAAAATTGCTGGACGATGTCAACTTTACGGAAAAGCTACCAGGCAGGAACTCAGAGCATGGAATTCATTTGTTAATGTAGTAATAGGATTTTTAGGCAACAATATGGATGAAAATTATGAATAATTAGATGCCTATAAAGCGCTTGGTGCCAGAATGGTATTAAAAATTCACTTCCTCCATTCCCATCTGTCATTTTTTCCTAAAAATTTGGGAGCTGTTAGTGACGAGCAGGGTGAAAGGTTTCACCAAGATATCAGAACAATGGAAATTCGGTATCAAGAACGATGGGATCCAGCCATGATGGGTGACTACTGTTGGTTTTTGAAGAGAGAAGATAGGTCACCTCATAAACAGAAAAAATAAAGTTTAATTGGTGTTTTAAGTTAATATTTTTCTCGTTTGCGTTTCTCTTAGATGTATGGTATGTTTAATAGGCGAAAACTGCTACAACTTTTTATTTGTCATTTTCGTATTTGGATAGGTCCATTCTATTAGATTATACTATTCTGATTTGTGTTATAACAAACAAATTTTTTTTTGTCGGCCAGTGTAATTTAGTGGTGGGCAAATCGACTGATTTTAGATAGCAGTTGAAGCAGTTATTGCTACTTTGAAATAGCAGCTTTCAAGCAGCTGCTTCAAAAAGCAGTTTTTGCCGCAGCTCGCAATTCGCCTGTCGCCGTATCGCCCAAGTAGCTGTTTCTTTGTAAATCAAAGTCAAAGTCTGCCACGCTGCATGCAGTAGATGAGCAGAAGTAGTTAATTTTGTTTTTTTTAAAGGAATTTACGTTTTAGTTCTGTTTCGAAGAAAATTATTAGTTGTCAGAGTTTTATAAGTTTTTTTTTAAATACCCTACTAGGTTATGTTAATAAAATTATAATTTCCAGTAAAACAATACTATAAATTATTTACTACACACCCAATTTAAATCTGAAGATTAAATACTACAAAAAATAAACAGATATGCAAGATACACCCGCTTATTTAAACATCCACATACCTGTTAACATACTACATAATACAAAACGCAAAAACTCTGCTATTACATATTAAGCAATTTTACCCTCCATCCTTCACCGGACACCCAACTGTTTTCGATCCTTGCTGTTAAATCGCTCTCCCGCGAACGACGGCAATCGGGTACATTTCTCTACGCCAGCGAAGCAACGGCCGTTGGCGAAGCAGTTGTGGATGCGCCTATTCGACTAGTCGGACTAGTTGGGATAAATAGACCTAACTGCGATAACGCGATTTTAAGCAGCTCTATCTTAAAACAGAAAGCAGCGGTAAGCTGCTTCGGCCAAATAGCTGCTTCAATATAGCAGCTTCGCGAATAGCAATCCATCCCTAGTGTAATTAATCAAGTAGGATGGCTCAGGCGTTTCCAGGGAAATGACATGCACTATTTGATGTTCTGTTAGACATTTCACCGTTTTGATAATCCAGAGCCAGGAAGTTATAATTTGAGTCAATGCCAGCCTTATTTTTAAAATCAACAATGTAAAGTGTATAATGACGAAAAAAGCACTGTACAGGGTATCCGAATTTCTATGGTTTTGCGGAGTATCTCCCTTATTACTGGAGATAGGCCAAAGAAGCAACAAACAAATTTTTACTAGCCCTTTTCGTTTTTGAGATACAGGGTGAAATTGAAAATTTTGCGTTTTTAGGTACACCTCGTATCTCGATGGCCTGCCAACTTACCGAAAAGGTGAAAACTAACTTCGATAGATGTATAATAGCAGAAATATATAATTTCTGCAGGTGCAAAAACGGCACTAAAAGAAGAATTGCTTTCGATTATGTCACAGGGTACCCTCCTGCGATCATGATTTCTAGGCCTCTACCCTCATCAGGCAGGCTTGTACCCAGGGAGATCTGAAATAACAGATTGCTCGATATGACAAAATCGAAAACGAAACGTCTATCATACTGAAACAGTACTACAAGTTAAACGTAACATTTAGCACCACCTATCGGGGTTCCGGTGATTTCCGGCTGCAAACCCATAGGTAATTTAAAAAGCATGCACTAGCACCATCATGCGGAGAGTAGATACTAAAAATCGATAAAAATGTGCTCTCACACATCTTTACCAAAAGTTCTTGGCCGGAAAACATATATCGCACCCTTGCTTCAAAAGTGACACAACTCAAAAATTGCATTTTTTGAGTTAATAACCCTGAGGATTTTGTAAAAAGATGCTTTATATTCCAACAAAACCGTATTTAAATAACTTTAATGGTTTGCCGATAGATGGCATTAGTGTCGTTTTTAATGATCAAAACGAGAATACACCATTTCTTCAATAGCGACATATTACCAGTTTAGTCTCAGATCTCAGCGGGGGCACACGCTTCGATCGATCTTAAAGAGTGTTTTATTTTGAGTTGTGCCACTTTTAATGATCAACAGTGCGGTGATAATCAAGATTATTTGTTGTTGTGACAGTTTTGATGAAAAACATTACAAACTTAATTTTAATTATTTTAAGTTGTGTCATTTTAAAAGAACAGGTAAGTTAAAATATTTGTTTTTATTTTAAGTTGTGTCATTTTAGATGCTAAAATTAAGATTTGGATAAATTTAATTAGATTTAAGTTTCAATTAAATTTAAATTTAAATTATGCCATAAATATTTTAAAAACTAGAAATATAAATTTAAGCAAGTAATTTGTTTACTTGTTATTTTTAAACATAGCATGTCGTAATTTCTGTTTTTTTTTTCAGTTTATAACCAATAAGTATGCAGTCAGCAGGTCGTACAGGCAAAATTTTAGAATTGGCCAAAAGAAAATTTGAAGTAAACAGTTCACTATTGGATATTACCAATACTAGAAATGTTGAACAGACTGAATCCGACTATGAGAACCAACCATCAACTAGCAGCTCGCAAATGTATGATCAAACACTCAATACAGAGATGTCTAAACAGCTATCATCTAGCAGCCATCACCTAGAACCAATTCCCATTGAAGTTTCTGATCAAAAAATACTACTTCCACTAGAATCTGATTTAAAAAGTGAAGTTCAGACTAATTTAGTAGAGTCCATTAGCAGTGAATCTTTAGGTAGGAAAAAAATTGATATTTTTATATTTTATTATTTACCTAAAATTGTTTCTATCGTTGTTTATGAAAGTTTTTCTGTAGTAATATTTGCAATAGTAACGTAGCAAAACGTAGGTACTAAAAGATTGTGATTGTGATCTATTTTTTTTTGTTTTTCTTTAGGAGGCTCCAAAGGCACATCTCAAAATGTACAGTATGATGTATCGTATGATTCCGAGCGCCCTACAGTTTTAAGGATATTGAAAAAGCCAAATTACTTTGTGTCGCCGGTTCATAGCGGAGAAAGTGATGTGGATGACTCAGATGAAGATCCAAATTATGACAATACTAAAACACCCTTTAATCTTAACCCAGCTTCCGGGTCCAAAAGTACGACCTCAAGTAGCAGCGAAGGCGAAGAACAGAATGAATACCCTGATGGCAAAGAAGAAGAGAAGAAAAAAGGAAAGAAAAGAAGAAGGAATTTTGAGAACTGGGGTGTTACTAAATCTAAAAAACTAAGGAATTCTGGACAGGCGTATACATCCAATTCAAAATCCAAAAAACAATTTCCTGCAAAAAGAGTAAAACCTGGTTGTGGTGAAAAATGCAGATTGCAGTGTGGCCTAAAGATTAATGAGCAAATTAGAGAAGAGCTGTTTCGCGGTTACTGGGCACTGGCTAATTTAGAAAGACAAAGGGAATTTATCATTGCTCATTGTGAAGAAATAAAACCAAAATACCGTTATTCGAGCACTCAAAATGTTAGAAAAATGAATTCAGCATTTTACTTTGATGTAAACAGTATTCGGGTAAGGGTTTGTAAGTTATTTTTTAAAACAACACTTGACATAAACGATAGACCCATTCGTACAGCTATTATGAAGAAAAGTGATACTGGTTTTGTTAGTAAAGATTTGAGGGGAAGACATGGCAAACAACCCACAGTAGATCGGGAAATAAAAGAAAGTGTGAGACAGTTTATAAATGCCATTCCAAGAACAGATTCCCATTATTTAAGAGCCCAAACAGAACGGGAATACATTGACAGTGGCAAAAGTTTGTCAGATATCCATAGAGATTATAAAGAAGAAAGAGAAAGGAGACAACTTCCATTTGCAAATTATATAATGTTCAATCGCATATTCAATACTGAATTTAACATTTCCTTCTTCGTCCCGAAAAAGGACCAGTGTGACGTATGTGAATCGTTTAAAAATGCCGATGAAGAAGGAAAACATAAATTAACTGAAGCTTATAACTTGCATTTAAAAGAAAAACAGCTTTCTCGGGCCGAGAAAGATAAAGATAAACATAATAATACTGCTTCAGTGGCCGTTTATGATTTGCAAGCATTATTGCCGTTGCCGAGAGGCCAAGTTTCCTCATTTTATTATTCCTTAATTTATTATTAAAATCCTTGGCAGAAAATAAGAATAATGATAATTTGGACGTTATATTCTACTCTGTTAACTGTTGTGGACAACAGAAAAATAAATATCTACTTGCCGCTTATATTTATGCTGCAACCACGTTTAAAATTCGGAGCATTACACATAAATTTATAATACATGGACACTCTCAAAACGAAAGTGACAACGTCCACAGTGTTATTGAAAAGCAGGTAAATAGATGCCTTAAATCTGGTCCAATTTATGTTCCAGAACAATATATAACTTTAATTCAAACCGCAAAAAAGAATGGCCCCCCATATCGTGTTCATGAATTAACTTACGAAAATTTTTATGATTTAAAGCTACTTCAAGAGCAAATAGGTAATAATTTTACAGTTGACACAGAGAAGAACAAAGTAAAATGGCATGATATTAAAGTTTTAAGGGTCGAAAAAAATGAACATAATAAATTTTTCTACAAAACTTCGTATGAGGATAACATTTTTAAGACTGTAATTATTATGCTAAAAGCCAAAAACACTCGATCTCAGGGCAATTTGGAAGTCAACTTACCTATACAATTAGTTAAGGCATATGCAAATAATTTACCATTATCAGATAATAAAAAAGGGACCTAAAAGAACTGGCTGATAAAAATATAATTCCAAAATATTACTATAACTCTTTTTATAAAAATGTTTTGCACATTTCAGGGTAATATATTTTTATTCACCAGTTCTTTTATAAAATTTTATTTAATGTTTTCCTTCAGTTTGTTTTGTCTTAAAAACTAATAATTTTTGCGTTTCTTTGTTGGTAGGTATGTACTAAGTATTTATTTACTTTGCGACATGTTTGTTCCTCGTTAAGTTCCTAATAAAAGTTATTCTATTGTACTAATTATAAGAAGCACTATTAGAATGTACCTAGGTTTCTTTAAAAGTACCTGTTCTGTTTAAGTAGTTAAACCATTAATAATAAAATTTGAATTTCATTTAATATAAGGCACTTTTTTATTAAAAAAAAAACAATAATTTTTTAAAAAATGTTTTCTTCAAAAATGACCAAAGTGCTTAAATCAATCGTCAAAAGTGACATAACTTAAAATATTTTTCCAAAAATAATATTTTTTTTCTACTAAAGTGGCACAACTACAAAAGTCACTAATTTTGACACTAAGTAGACGATTTAATTAATTTATCTTAATTTTCTAGTTTTGGAAGAAAAAATTCATAATAATTACGTTTTTAAATATATAAAAAAAGTTATATTTATTTAAAAACAGTTTTTTGCGTTTTATGGAAAACTTGTTTTTTTGACTTGTGTCACTTTTGAAGCAAGGGTGCGATATGTATAATAGCAGAAATATATAATTTCTGCAGGTGCAAAAACGGCCTAAAAGAAGAATTGCTTTCGATTATGTCACAGGGTACCCTCCTGCGTTTTCGATTTTGTCATATCGAGCAATCTGTTATTTCAGATCTCCCTGGGTACAAGTCTGCCTGATGAGGGTAGAGGCCCAGAAATCATGATCGCAGGAGGGTACCCTGTGACATAATCGAAAGCAATTCTTCTTTTAGGCCGTTTTTGCACCTGCAGAAATTATATATTTCTGCTATTATACATATATGTTTTCCGGCCAAGAACTTTTGATAAAGATGTGTGAGAGCACATTTTTATCGATTTTTAGTAACTTCGATAGAGTTTTTTGCGTAGAATCCAGTGGCGTAGTCAGTTTTTGGTTAGCTACTATCGTTTTCGAGGTATAGACTAAAGTTGGGTTTTTTTTTTAAATGGAATACCCTGTATATTTTTTAATATTTGGCTTCCGCTCATTTTAGATTCTCAAAAATGTATAACACTTGATATTTATTTCAATCCGGTATCGACAATTAAGTCAATTTAAAGAAATTTTAATTTGTTTTTCTAGTAGGCCATGAAAATTGTGTGTTAATTTTCTAAATCTGAATTATCTGTACCAAAGTTTGTTATAATATCATTATTAAACAATAAATCAGCTAACAAAGATTCATACTATTTAATTTTTACGCTAGGGAAACACACAAACATCTAAGAAACCTACTAAAAACACATATTATAAACTAAAAATATATACATATGACGATAATTTCATTATTTTTCTAATGTTGGCAATAAAATTATATTCTGTCAAATACTTACTTTTGACTAAATTAGAAAAAAAAGCTATGCAGGGTGCAGAAATTACAGATATTGTTCGAACTGTTCCCCATTATACCTTATACACATATCACACATCTTACTTATTCTACTTAGTGCGTTAAGCACAATCATTTGACGAGCTTGTAAATATCTAAAGGCTCTTCTTGTGTCGTTTTGTAGATCTTCAATCGTGTGTTGTTGCCTTTGGTAGATGATGCCTTCAAGATATCCCCATAGAAAAAAGTCTAGGACCGACAAATCTGGCGACCTAGGCGGCCATCTTACAGCCCCATTTGTACCAATCCAGCGACCTGGAAATTCATTTTCTAAAAAGGTACTAACAGTCCGTGCATTATGAGCCGGGACACCATCTTGCTGAAGAAACATATTTTGTAATTGTGGCAAAGGAATATTATCTAATAAATCAGAAAGCGCATTCTCCAGTATCTCTGGGTACCGGTTTCCAGTAAGACTACCGTTATAAATGACATACCTTATTTTTGTGCCAAGGATAAAGCAGGACACGTTAAATCCAAACCTGCCTTGTTGTTCGCGTGGAAATATAACGTCTTCATTTTCTTTGGACCAGTATCTATTATTGTGTCGATTTAGAATATCTGCACTTGAGATATATGCCTCGCCGGACTATATAACTCTTCTTTCGAAATTTATTTCGGTATTAGTCATATGAATGTACCAATTACAGAAATCTACTCGAAGCTGTGCATCTCCCGGGTGCAAATGGTGCACTAACTTATATTTATATGGCTTGAAATGGTATTTTTTTAGAATAATCTGCACTATTGACTTAGGTACTCCCACTTCATCCTCGACTTTTTGACAGGAAGTTGATTGATTGCAATGGCAGCTAAAACATTAATCTCTTCAGTTTCCCGGTTTTCCCGAATTCTCAGATTTACTTTTATTCTTGAAAATGTTCTCTTATCGGGCTGTCTTCGTTCTGGGTATCTATAAGGAATAAATGCTTATTGACAGATATATAGAGTATAGAACGACATATTCAAAATAAATTAAATTAAATTATTTTATTATACAGGGCGATGTAAAAGATATTTTTTCTTATCACTTATCAACAAAACTGCTATTCTACTTTTCAAATATTTTAATTATATCTAATTTTATTGAAAATTTAGTGAGATCGTATATGCTTTTTTATTACAAGCAAATTTTGGACACAATTGTAACCTATTAGGAACGATAGGCATAATTTGAAATATTAATATTATTATTCTAAAAAAAAGTCACAAAACTAAAGTTTTATTATTATCTATACTTTTGTTTTTCAAAAATACTGAGAGTCCTTTTACATCGGCTATCACTAGTTCCGAAAAGCCCTGGTTTAAGAAGCAAAGTTATTTTGTTTACTAAGTATAACACCTGTCACTTACCGGATTAGATACATCTCTGACGCTTCATCCGGATTTTCCTGGCACTGTATAAAAGAAACAAGCATGTCATATGTCTCCAAGTTTTCGGAATTCGCAGCCATTTGATATTTAATTAATGGACAAAGGTAATATTTGATTAAAATAATTTAACAATGACAAATGTCAATTAGTTTCTACAATGGCTCAACAGAATCTATATATTCTTTTGTTTAATCGAGTCATGGCCGCCTTATTTTATTTAAAACAGATTTTGAGTATTTCTAAGGGTTACATTAAATAGTTGGGGGTAAGTATTTTCAAACAACACAATTGTCAACATTAGAAAAATATTAAATCCAACGTCATTTGTTGTAAATAAAACAATTTTAGTGTATAATAAGTATATATTTTTTTTATTAGATTTCCTAAATATTTGTGTTAGTGGTGTTGTCTAGGATAAATACTAAATAGTAGGTATGTATCTTTGTTTATTGATTTATTGTTTAATTATGATATTATAACAAACTTTGGTGCAAATAATTCAGATTTAGAAATGTAGCACACAATTTTCATGGCCTACTAGAAAAACAGATTCAAATTTCTTTAAACTGACTTTATTGTCGGTACCGGATTGAAATAAATATCAAGTGCTATATATTTTTGAGAAGCTAAAAATAAGCGGAAACCAAATATTAAAAAATATACAGTGCATCCCATTTAAAAAAACCCAAATTTAATCTATACTTTGAAAACGATACTATCTAACCAAAAACTTACTACGCCACTGGATTCTAGGCAAAAAACTCTATCGATGTTAGTTTTCACCTTCTCGGTAAGTTGCCAGGCTATCGAGATACGACGGGTACCTGAAAACGCAAAATTTTCAATTTCATCCTGTATCTCAAAAACGAAAAGGGCTAGGGAAAATTTGTTTGTGGCTTCTTTGGTTTCACAAAAAAGTAGCACAGTGTTACGAAAACCGCATCTCTCTCTATCTTCAGTAATAAGGGAGATACTCCGCAAAACCATCGAAATTCGGATACCCTGTACAACAATTAGATTCTGACATAATAAATATTAGGTATTATATATTTTCGAAAAACGCGGAAGGATGTCCATTTAGATACTGGCCATCCATTTAAAAAAATACAAGTTTTGTCTGTAACTCAATATTTGAGACCCCTAGAAAAAAAAACTAACTACGCCATTGCATTCTAATTAAACAACTCTATAATAATCCGTTTAGTTAGTTTCATTAGCTTGTATTTTAACTAAGATACGAAGGGTGTCTAGAAAGTGCAAATTTTTAATTTTGCCTTTTATTTCAAAAACGAAGAAGGCCATGCAAATTTTGTTTACTGCATCTTTCGTTTTCACAAAAAAAGTAACACAGTGCCGCTCAAACAGCATCCCTCTATCTTAAATAATAACTGAGATAACCTGCAAAAGTATCGAAAATAGAACACTCTGTACCTGCCCCAGGGAAAACATTTGGGTCCATTCCTGTTTAATATTTTTATTTGATCTAAAATGTTGTTATTTGTTATTTGCCGACAACTGCAAAATTCCTAATAAAAGAAACCCTTGCAAAATGTAAAAAACTGATTGATTGACGATTGATTTAAGAATTATGGCCATTTAAAAAAATAGTTAAATTTCCTTTACCTTCCTTTTTACCAATTTAGTTGAGTAGATAGTCATTTAGTAACACTTATCTTTTCAAATATTTTTATTGGGTGCCATTTTGTTTCAACATCTCCCTGCGAAATGACAGACACACAGACAGACCGACGGAATTGATAAAAAAATTGGCATCTAAGAACGTTAAAACCTGAGAAAGTTATTTTTTTACGATTACAAAATATTTTATTTGACCGCCATTTTGTTCCTCCCTCTTAAATTAGTACCGCAGTTTTACTTGTTCAACTCTATACCACAATTAGTTATGGAACACAATTTGAAATCAATCCATTAAGTAGTTTTTTCTCTATGAACTTTTAAATATTTAATCGCCATTTTGTTCCGCCATCTTGGATACGTATCAAAATTTACCAGTAGATTTTCCATTTCCACACCGCTTATTAATTCCGGGCAAATATTCCAAATTCTATCACTCGTAAAGGCTTCGGTGGTTGGCGGTTTAAGTCCACTCTCTGGTGTCTAAACACGCGCCTTGAACCGAGGATTGAGGATAGTGGCCAAGATATAATTTCCATTTACTTCGAGATCATTAAACCTCTGGGTCGAGTGATGTTTTAAATTATTAACAATAATTTTAAAACTATCTTTCTCTTTATCTAAAGATTATTTATTCAGCATTTTAAAGAGGGAGTTTATCGATGGGGGTGCACCCGCTAAGGTAAATAGATCATTGCTGAGTGCCTTTGGAATATCATTGTGTAACCCTGGATTTTCTCAAAACCAAGGTACAAGATTGCTACGCTCTTATTTAATAATAATTATTATTACTGTTTTATTTTAAATTATTTCGATCACAAAAAGGTATCAAGATTACAGCTCGTGGTCAACAGAGCGTGCAATGTAGATGCCCTAGCTCAGTTAACCCGGAGAGTAGGGCGTGGGAAAACTTAAGAAGTCTTAAAGAAAGAAAAAGACAGGAAAAAAATAATGAGCGCCACCAATTTATAACGACTTAAATTGGAAAGCCCCTTGATCTTCGCGGCACTTGCTTCCTCTTGATACTTTAAAAGAAAAAGAGTGAGCTAAATAAAACACACAAATGAAGTTAAGAAAAAATCTATTTATCCGTTACTGTATCAAAGAAAAATATAAACAATAAGTATGTTATCAGTTACGATATAAAGAAAAAAAGTAAACAGTAAGTGTCACCAAATCCAGCAGCACCTGGAAGTTCTGAAGAGCTCCTAACTTCAGACTAGACCCGTGACATGGGATTAGTCCCGAATCGAGTTAAGTCCGTGACTTGAAATTGTCTGTGACTTGCAGTTGCAATTAGCCCCTGACTGAAATTAGGACTGTGACTTACAATTGGCCCCTGACTTGAACCCTATCCAATAGGGCCACTCAGTTCTAGTCAGAAAGTGGTTTCACGTGCCAAGTACAAGGGCATGGAAAATGGCGGTCTGGCCCAATCTTCAGGTAAAATCCTCTCTTAGAGGAATTTTCTAGCACGAAAAATAACACTCACAGTGCAAACTATAATGTGCCCGAAAAACTATTGCGGTATTGAGGAAAAATCCCGCTAACGGATTTCCAAGATTTTCCTGGATTATTTCCTCAGACTCGCGATGAAGACCTGTGGGTTATCTGCAGGTGACCAGAAAAGTGAAAAATGTGTTTGGTTAACTAAGGTGGCGGAATACCATTGGCTAGAATATGTCAGGTGCTAACAACCTTGCCAAAAGAGCACATAGACGGAATAAAACAAGGATATGATTAACATGTTAGACAAGAAAAACGACTCTCCATTGGTTGAGAAAGATACAGGAAATAATGCAGGAATACACTTGGCAACAGCGAAAAAGATGCCTGCGCTCTTGATATGAAGAAGTACCGGATGGAGGGTTTCGAGAATAAGTTAATATGGAAGTCTTAGCCGAATAGATCCGAAAAGTTCCGAGACGACGCAATAATAACATTGACAGAAACAACTAACCTGAAATTTAAAAGCAACGTCAAGGCGAAATGGAAATGTAAATAAACAAATAATATTTAATTAATTACTCTAGTACTAATGGAAAAGGACCACTCAGAAAAGTCAAATATTAGTCAGGAGTGGAGTAACAAAGAGTCAAAAAAAATGATGTGCTAATGCAGGAGTAGTTAAATGCCATAAAAATGAAATGTAAGTTGAGTTTAATTTAATAGAATTTTCCCAACTGTATAAACTCATTATTTAACCATGAAATAGGAATTATTCACACAATTATTAACTATTTTAGGAAATGCGTCAGACGCAGACGTAACGAAATTTCAGTTTATATTAGGCTCCAAGTAATTATGCAACTATGGACAAAACAAAAGTCGATCTGAATTTCGGAACATCAAACATTGATAGAAATTATAAGAAGGGTGTAGTTTATATAGTCTCAGAAATTCTTTTGGTTTATTTATGTCTAACTTAAATGAAAATACTTTTATATGTTACATATTCACCGCAAAAGGGAACACGAATAATAAAATGTAGGTTTAAGAGCAAGTATGAAGTGGTATATATAGTATCTATAGTCTAAAAATAATCCTATGTATATCTGAAAAGAAATATTTATCAAGGCAACCTTTTTTTTATACAAGTATTTACAGTTCAATATTAATACATAATATCGACTTTATATCAAAGAATTTATTGGGGTACTAATGATTTGGTTTTTTTTTACAGCGACAGAAGATTTATACAAAATATACGCTCGAATCTAAAAATGCAGCATATCTAGCCAAAGAAAACAAAAATCCCAAGACTTGTATAAAGGACTCGAAAATCGGTTTTCAAAATTAATAAAATTTAATTTATATCTACTCTGTAAAATATATGGGAAATAAATAGTTTGTCTAAAATGCTATTTGAAGTTTTTCTTATACAGTATATAATTATTAAATACAGGTACAAAATTAACTACTTATCGAGAGGTGACACTGTGTGTACCGAAATTTGCTGCAAAAGGTGTTGAATTTATATTTCGCTTAAATATGAACAATGTAACCGCTTCTAATAACAAAACTACTAAAATCTAAGTAAATCAAACCAATAAGGCGTACATATTAATCACTAAACTTAATACTAAAGTAATAGATTATAATATTAAATTAATCATACAATGAAATGCATTTATAACAAAATTAAACTGTTACAATTGAAGTAGAAAAGTTTAATTATTTGCTCAACTAAGATCCACTGAAGAGTACTGAGATCATATGGATATTTAAGTTTAGGAAATGCAGCTTGAACTGCGATACGTTGTTCATTCAATCTATCCAGCATTGCATGAGTCTCGAGTTGGGACGTCTTGTATTAGCACATGTCCAAGTACACTGTAATTTGTATGTGCTTCTTTAAGTATTTTTAAAACTTTAGTTGAATGACTGAAATGTCCCACTATTTTTCTAGCGATACTTATAGTTTCCCTAATGTCATCGACTGAAAAAATGGCACCAAAAAATAAAGTAAATAAATTAACATTAATTTAGAATTTCGGGTTTTGTTTTTTTATATTTCCTGTTTCTTACCTTTAATACCAGTTGCAACGAATGAGCCATACAACTGGCATGGTCTATTTGTAGAAATTATGCCTTAGCAGTAAGCATGTTTCGAGCATTATCAGTTATTATTACTTTACTTAATAATCGTATAAATAATCGTGTAAATAATCGGCGGTTACGATTAATCGGAAAATCCCAATAATCGAAGGTTAATCGTAACCGTAATCGTAATCGTTTCATCACTAATTTTACCATAATGTTACCAGGTCACCTCCATATGATCTTTAATTTTTGATCAAAATTTGAAGTTAATCGAGTGAGTATGTTTTAGCTATGCCGTGAACAGACAGACAGACTGACCGACGGAAGTGGAAAAACGTGTTTTCCGGCATATAGGCAGGGACCTTAAAATGTAATGATCTGAAAAAATTTCGTAGGATGATTCTTATACGATTTATTCACGATTTTAATCAATTGATTAGCACTTAAGTTTATAAGGTAATATCTATAAGTGCTTCTGTTGTGTGGGTGTGCTACGGTCCTTGGCCTAGATATACTATATAACACCCAAACCCGTTAACAACTCTTACTCCATTAAAAGCTTGTCCCATTAATATCAATTTTCACACAGCCAAGAAGGGCACTTCATTTTTCCTTATCTAAACATATAACACATAAATCCCCGAATATCTTTGTTTAACACGTATTTACGTGTGTTCGTTGACATTTACGACTGAAAATATGTTTATTTATACACCCAGGCAGCCCCAGAAAGATACAAATTTCGCTCGCCACCCAAAAATTCCAAGCAATATTTCATCATTCCGCTCCCCAGCCCTATTGGCTAATTGATTTTATGCCTGTTGCATCATTAGTTACAAAAGAACCTTCTTAATTTCTCCGTTGATTAATTTTTTTGCTAATTAAAAGTTTTAGAGTTTCCTTCCAGCGCAACATTCAGCGGTTTGATAATATTCAAGACGGATCTTGTAAATGATTTTTGCGTAATTGGATGTAAGTTTTAATTTTTTAAGCAAAATTTGTCTGGTCTTTTTTTTAAGTTAAAGGCGGGGTGTGGTCTGGTTAAGGCCAAATTAACTGGTAACAGTAAAGAAATGTGTTTTTGCAAATATAGAACGTCGTACGCCAACAAAGTTGGAGTTTATAGGCAAAAATATATTAGATTTGTCGTGATATGACGTTTTTTAAAATATTAGTAGTTTCTGAAATAAAAACTATTTTCGATTTAAGAAAGCTGTTTCTCCCCGCCTCTCTAGGACCCCCTCGTGTAATCGAAAAAAAATTTCACACCCGTATTCAAATTCAAATTCAAAAAATATTTATGCAAATTGCAGCATAAGAAACAAACAATAAGAAGCACAAATATACACAAAAGGACAAGGTACACTGTCTCCAGTTGTAACATTTTAATTTCGTCACTACATTTTAATGCATAAAAATCCGTAGATCCGGTACTGTAAGTCTCTTATCGATGTAGTAAGGTGCTCCTGGTCTCTGCATAGCGAAATCTTCCGCTTCATATTGAGGTAATTCACTAGTCTTCGTATAGATGGCGCCTTAGTTTTGTTCAATTAGTAATTTTACTTTCTTCTCCTTTAAATATTTTTTCTTTCCTGTGATCCAGCTCAGGGATTCTCCCATCTATTGTCCAGATTTGGTCAGTTTGATTTTAGTAAAGTGGCACCACTGACTGATTGTCATCCCCCTACTGCTGCCTTGACCTGGTGGTGAGGTAGGTTAAGCTTTTTGTCTGTCTGGAAGGTGAAGGTTTAGTGTGAAAGTTTGTCGGCCAATTGAACCTGTTTTAATCCAGGCTATCTTTTGGGATTTACGTCGGCAACTTAGTTAAAAAGGCTCCTATGTCTATTTAATTACGTTGTACCTCAATATTTTTGGTTGAGGAACCTTTTATTACTCTCATTGTATTTTGCCATATTATTTTTTATAGGTTATGTTCTAACCTCTAGCTTAGATATAGTTTCTCGGCTATCACTAAGGTCTTTTTGTTTATGTATAAAAAAGGGTTATTTTTTTTGTTACTTAGTTCTCTTATTAAAAAGTAAATACCAGGCCACAGAGTTATTTTACTTATTGAAATTAAGAGCTATGGGGACACTCTTGATTGCCCTTTGATTTGTGTAGCAAACAATGTATTCAACGGTACTTTTCATTTTCTTAAGATATGTGCTGAATGTGTATATACCTTATGTTTGTTATAATTATTAAGTTTATTTCTGCAATACAAAAAGGTCTATTTGTAACCTCCATAAGCCAATTGTTATTTAAGTTTGCATAACATAAAGAATAGTAAATACATTGGGGAGAATTTGTTTTCTTTAATAAGTGTGTTTCAATACAACTATTACAGGTGTATGTTATAATTAGGAAAGAGGTCTATATATCTATAAAAATCACTTTAATTTTCATATTTCTTTGAAGACCGAAACAACCTTATAAGACATAAATACATGCTATCTGCTTTAAACAATTTGGCAAAATTGAACAATATTGTATCAGTGATTTACATTTTCTGTCTGTAACATCTTATATTAGCTTACATATACTGGAGTAATGCCATTTTGTATTGATACCTACAAGATTTTAAGGGTGGATTCTTGTTACTATTTACTATAAGGGCCGTGATGTACCTATATTAGTATTAATTAATAGATATGTTGCTTATATTTTGTATATAATGTTAAGGGGTTGTAGTTGATGTATCCTAATAGACATGTACAAGCCTAATATTTTGAATTTCTCTAATAGAATGACATAAGATTTTTTGTAATTTGGGTAAATTGGTTTAAATGAAGCCAAGCTGGGAAATATTGATACATTTTTGTTTGGAATTATTTTCTTTATTTGATATACTGGCTGTTGAGTTGTTAAACAGACCTATATACTTTTATTTGGGGTGTAAATCTTAGACGTTTGTACTATTCTAGGGTTTTTTTCTTCTTCTCCCTCCTCTAACAGCAGAAGTCTGTTACCTAGTACTTAAGTGTGTATACCCAGTTTTCCCGCTGGAAATGTCTTCGATGACACTTACATCATAGACTGCTGATCTAAGTCACCGATGCTGATAGACCATTTACATAAGCATCTTAATTTTAACATCCCTTGTGCTGAATTGACTTTATTGTTTATTGCTGATCAACTTTATGACTTTTTCTATTTCTTTTGAGTGTAGAGTATACTTTTTGATATAAAGTTCTAACTACTGCTGATGTGCATAAACAATGATTATTGGTGTTGTCAATAAGATTATTTTTACTTTATAACTCATGCTGATACTCAAATATCACATTATAAGTTTAGGACACAATAATCTATAGGTTTTTGTAAGACACAGAACAACATTATGACACAATAGTATAGTAGGCTTTAAGATACAGTGTTGTTGTAAAGTGTGATCACATCTTGAAATTTTAACTTATAAGATCTAGTTAGTTTATACAAGGTATATAATAAGTGTTATAGACAGGTAACACTACTGGAATATGTGATGATATTTATGATTTATTGTATTTACTTGCTTTTTAAAGGTATTTTGATATAAAACAATGGTGTTAATTTGTTAGGTAATATTGGTGATTGGATTTGAAACTTAGTTATATAAATTTTTCTTGTTATTTGCTTGCTCTTAGATTCACCTAATACTCTTTTCTTTTGTTCTATTATTGTTAATTGTATTTGAATTAATGAAGTTAATTAATTGCTTGATTATTTTGCATCTTTTGATACATTTTTACTGTTAGATCAAATTGTTCGGTAAATTAAAACAACTTAGAGATTTTCTTTATAAACATTTATAGATTTTGGAGTCTATTACTTTTACCTGTCATTAGCTGATTGAAAATTTCTTTTCTCATCCGCATTACTTAATATATAATATTACTCTATAACCTAGACCTGCTTTTAAAGTTACCAATTATAAACTAGATATATACGCAAAAAAACAGTCATTAAAACAAATTAAAGTCAAAATCACGACTCGTTATCAAAGGCAACAGAATTTCCTGCTTCGATCTTGCTTTTAAAGTATCCTTTGTTACATTAGATATATTTTTCAATGCATTAGTGAAACGGAGCCAGAAATGAAAAACTGGATTGAAAAGCCATGGTTTTATAAGACGCGCACGCTTCTCAGTTCTCCTTGATGGATATCAGACCGAAGTGCAAGTTTAGCAAAAAGATACTTGGGTGTTTGAGTATTCAGTATTTGACGTACAAAACAGGCCAAGCGAACAAATCTGGTCTCATTCAATTTATAAAAGGTCGTGGAAAAGCGTGGAACATGAACTATAAAACGTACACACTGATTCTGCATCTTTTGCACTCTCCAGCGATTTTCATTTGTTAAACATGGGCCATAAACCACATAACAAGCATTTTTTCAGTGTCTCTATCCAGCAAGTTCTTAAAAGGATAAAGCCTCTTCAAGCTTAGATAGGCCTTGCGACAGACATCTAAAACATGACTCTCAAATTTCAATCTTGAATCAATCATCAGTCCTAGATTCCTAATAGACTGGCTAAGCTTAATCACCTGTCCATCCACCAGAAGCTCAAGATCCTTTTCGAGGTGATACCTTGAACCTATCAACACGTGCATTCAACACAAGTCCGTTATCCCTTATCCATTGTTTAACACTGTGAAGATCTTCATTAATTATATTTCTTGCCCGGTCCTTTCCATTAGGTGAAAAATCAAATAAGAGCTGAATATCATTAGCATAAAGATGGACGTAGCAGGATTTAGGAAGAGACTGTATGTCAGCAATGCAGAGAGAAAAAAGTAAAGGACCCAGAATTGAGCCCTGCGGAACACCAGAGTCAATTGACGGTAAATAAGATTCAGCTATAGTAGTATGTGAATTGAATATTATTTTTTGTTGGCGACCGAGAAGATAAACTCGCAACCAGTTATACGCACAGCCACGAATTCCATAATAACCCAGCTTGGACATAAGACAGTCAAGATCTATTGAGTCAAACGTCTTAGATATATCCAGGCAGGTCAAAGAGGTGACTCGCTGTCGGTCAATAGCACCCAAGCAATTATCAAGAACGCTGTACAAAGCAGTAACCGTTCCAAACCCACGACGAAAGCCAGACTGACAATCTGGTATAATTTCACCTTCATCAAGAAAGATAATTAAAGTGCGGGACACGAAAGAAAACCGGGCAGAGTCAATCGGTTTAGGAAGGACGGCCAAAAAATCTCTTTAAACCAGTGGCGTCCCGTCGTTCTTTAAATAATATGGCACTCCTTTTTGACTATACACACTTCAGATAATTAAAAAAATGTAACTATGCTTAATGAACCTTTATCTTTATTTGTCTGTTTTCTTTCGTGTACCGTACTTCTATATCTCTTTTGCGTTGCAAAAACGGCGAACTTTCGAATTTTAAAACGATTTAATTTTGATTTTTCTTGATCGATTTACCTACAAATATATTTTTTCTTGAGTTCTGTCATTATCGGTTCCCGGGCTACTGCCTACGTCCACTATTATTGGATCACCCAGTATAGTGATACACGATTTACAAGTCCAGATTTTACAAGGGCAGCCAGCATCAGATTCAGCGAACGAGATTTATCAAAATTTAAATTTATGCAATTCGACTTTGGGCTACTCGGGTATGCCAAAAGTGGCCGTCGGTCATATTTCTTTATACAGGGGCCGTTACTATAAAGTACTATACAGGGCGTTTTCTAATTGCGTGCTGATGTTAAAGGGGGTGTTTTTATATCCTAAAAGTCTGAATTTCTGAGATACAGGATGGTAAAGTTTAAAAAGAAAACATTTTGTTTCATCGCAATTCTGATGCTATTATAGATAACTGCATGAAATTTGATACACGTCTTCTATGCATTAAGGAGCATACGGATTTGCCCAGGTTAATTACAAATGCACGACACTAGTAGAAATTTCAAAAATTGATTGTTAATAAAAAATGCCGTGTTATGCATAAAAGACGTGTATCAAATTTCACACAGTTATTTATCTATAATAGCATCAAAATTAAGATTTAAAAAAAAATTTTTAAAACTCTGTACCTCCAAAGTTAAGACTTTTAGGTTCATATTAAACTTTTTTCTTAAAAAGGTCCCTTTAACATTAGCTCGCAATTAGGACGTCTGTCATATTACAAAGTAATATGACAGACGGAGACAAATGGTCACTTTTGGCTTACCTGAATAGCCCAAAGTCGAACTGCAGAAGTTAAAATTTTGATAATTCTTGTTTACTGGAAGCAGTGCTGGCTCCCCTACTATAACTACATTGATGTGTTAATTTTGGAAAAATATGAGTTCTGTAGTTTTTCAAATATTAGATATTTGTTGACACCCAATATTGAACAGAAAATTAATTATTTTGAAGCAGTTTATTGACAGCTACTTTATGAACAATTTTCCAAAATGTACGGAAAAAACTAAGACATTTTTGAGGTTGACGGCTGTGATTCTAATGGTTCGATTCCTTCTAAATCGTTGTCTTCCTCTGAAAATGATTACGTTTCGTCGTCACTACTTGAAGATCCCAGTGTGATAACTAAATCATCAATAACCGTTTCAATTTTGCCATCTACTTCCCAGTATTTATCTTCAATAGAACGAACATGTTTAAGATACGATTTCCAATTTTCAGCCGATATTGAGTCAATCGCTTCTAATGTTATTTTATTTAAATCTTTAATTGAAAGTTTACGGGTGTTGCGCTGTCGAATATATTTTTTTACTCCTGCCCATGCAAGTTCAATAGGGTTGAGGTCGCACATGTATGGAAGCAGCCTTAAAGGTGTATGACCGAGGTTACGTAAAAGATCGTCAATTTTATACTTTTTTTCTCTAGACTTGTTGGCTGATATTACTACATATAATTGATATTTTCTCCATATTGGATCATACAAGATTGTTTGATTTAGGCCACGATATCGTATGAGCTTTTGTAGAGTATTTAGTTGGCACTTTATCTTCTACGTGAGAATGAAAGACGCATTATCCATTACCACGACTAATTTGGGACGAATGTTAGGTAGAAGCTTCGCGAGCAACCACTTTTCAAAATTTTCTCCATTCATCTGTCCACGATAGTCTCCAGTTGTTAGTCCCGAGCGAAAAACTAAAGCAGCACCTGGAACAAATCCGGCTTCTGAACCAACATGAACTATAATAAAGCGACTACTTCCCTGAACAACACCTATAACACTTTCACTTTGCCAGCATTTGTTCACTGTCATATCATTATCTACCCAGGTTTCGTCTAGATACACAATATTGCGTCCTTCTTGCCTATTCGGTAAAACTGTTAATTTTTTGTAACATATTTCTCCTCTTGAACTGGTGGGTCTTTCTGTTGCTATTTTTTTTTTGTGTCTAACCACAATATTTATGTCTTTTTTTTTGCAAGAGTTAGAATTAGAACAAATTATCATCAGACTGGACACGAAATTACATGATTACTTTCATTAGCAAAGTTACTTAATACAATATAATGCAAATGCAGTCTAGTGCATGCACATGTGTATGATATTTAATATGTATGTATGTATGTATGTATGTGTGTATGTGTATATGTATGTATGTGTGTATGTATGTATGTATATGTATGTATGTATATGTGTATGTATGTGTATATGTATGTGTATATGTATATATATGTATATATTTTCTCTTGTTGTTTTTTTTTAATTTCGCTTAATAAATAGATCACTTACGAGTTGATACCTAACAACCTAAGTACTTATTTTTTTTTTTTTTTCTTCTTTCTTTTTTTTAATTTCTGGCCAGTCTACGATAAAAAATATATTGTTAATAGATTTAAAATCAAAATATCACTTTAACACTGTATAGACCTCCCTGCTTTTTGTAAAATATAAATAACTATTTGTATATTGTAAAGTATGTAGCTCTAAAGTATACCCGGAGTTGCGCTGCTCATTCGGCTCGAGACCGCTTGTGATTCGAGACATTTGTTTCTTCTTCTTTCTTTATTTTTTGTTTATAGCATTCCAATCCCCGTCATTTCTCATTTAATTAAAAAAAAAAAATTCTATTCACCTATGCTGCGTTGCGCTCATATTAACGTAAGATCTTTATTGAATAATTTTGATATCTTCAAAGACAGTCTTATTCAGAATGATTATGCTATTATTGGAATATCTGAGAGTTGGCTAACACAAAATATTGGCGACGACGCTGTTATTGTGGATGGTTATAAATTTATCAGACAGGACCGGCTTGGGCGTGGGGGGGAGTGGGAATCTATATTAAATCTTCTTTTAATTATACAGTTTTGCTTAGTGAATGTAGGGATATCGTAGAACATGTTTGGATTAAATCGCAACATGGTAATGTCACAATAATTATTGGCAATGTGTACCGGCCACCAAATGCAAGCCTTAACGAATTTCTTGCCTATTTCGAAGATACGCTAATCGAGCTTTACACTCAATGTGATAAGATTATGTGCTTCGGAGACTTTAATATTAATATGCTTGATCACGATAGTCCCCATGTAATACAATTTGAAAATATTTTAAGCACTTTCAAACTGAGTCAGCTAATTTCTGAGCCGACTAGAATTTCGCGTACCAGCTCCAGCTTGATTGATTTAATATGTTATAATTCGGAAGATGTGCAGGATGTGGGTGTCAAGGACGCGGGTCTCTCAGACCATCTGCTAGTATACATCGTTCTAGACTTTTGTTCACCAGTGCTAAATAATAATACCCTTAAGTACAGGGCTTTGCGACAAATTAATTTGACTTATTTTCAGGCCGACTTGGAGGCCACCCCTTGGAATAATATTTATAACATAGATAATATCGATGAAAAAATTTCGTTTCTCACTGATACTATTTTGGAGCTGTTTGATAGACATGCCCCATTGAGAACTGCTAACCGTTCAAATAAACCCTACTGTCCCTGGATGACTGACAACATTAGGCTTTTAAAAAACCTTAGAAATCAGGCTTTAAATCGATTCAGACGTACCAGACTTACCGAGCATTGGAATTATTATAAGCAGCTCCGAAATTTAGCGACTAATTCCATAAGAACTGAAAAAAAAGTTTATTTAAACAATAAATTTCACAATTGCAGTATCAAAGACAAATGGGCAGAATTAAAAAGATTAAATATTCTAAACAAATCTCACAAGGACATTCCCGAACAACTTCAAAACATAAATCAAATGAACACATTTTTTACAGAATTAACAAAAAATCGTACTGGTCCCAAACAAGATTTAATCGATTTTTACAATAATAATCTCCTTTCAAACAAGTCATTTAATTTTAATACCATTTCAGAAGAACTGTTAGCCAATATTATTCTCAGTATTAAGTCTAAGTCGTTCGGTGCAGATAACCTAAATATTACTCTAATTTGCTTGTGCTGTCCTGTTGTTATTCCATACATAACACACATTGTCAACTGTTGTATTTTACGACAATATTTTCCAAAAAATTGGAAGTTAGCACATGTCATCCCACTAGCTAAAGTAAAAAATCCTACCGACTTTAGTCAACTAAGGTCGATTTCCTTGTTACCTACGCTCTCCAAAATTCTGGAAAAAGTAATGGAATCTCAAATTTCTTCATATGTATCCAGTAATAATATCATCCCCTATAAACAATCTGGGTTCAGAACCGGGTACAGTTGCGCCACTGCATTATCCGATATTGTAGATGATATTGTCAGAGCACAAAATTTTAACCAGGCAACTGTTCTCATTCTATTAGATTACACAAAAGCTTTCGACTTGATTCAGCATAATATATTGCTTTCTATTCTAAAATATATTGGCTTTGGCCAGTCGGCGGTGGCAATGTTGGCGTCTTTCCTCTCGGACAGAAGCCAGAGGGTAATTTTGAATGGCAAACAATCCGATTTACTCAATATCACAGCGGGTGTTCCCCAAGGCAGCGTTCTCGGTCCTCTTCTGTACAGTATTTACACATTTAATTTCATCAAATCACTTCGTCACTGCAAGTACCACCTCTATGCAGACGATACTCAAATTTACCTATCTTTTAACCCCAATCAAGCCGAAATAGCAAACAATCAAATCAACCGTGACTTACACTATCTTTTCAGTAAATCCAATGAACATCTTCTTAAGATTAACCCAAGTAAATCCGCAGCATTATTATTTTGTAACGAGACTGAACGCTTACGTCTTGAATCCACCATTAAAATCGAAATCGGCACCAACCCTGTTGCTTTTAAAAACTCGTCTAAAAGTCTCGGGCTTGTCATAGACAATAAACTAAAATTAATGATGATTAATGATCACGTAACTTCATGCCTTCAAAAAGCATTCTCAGTATTAAAACCTTTGTACTCTCAGCGACATGTACTTAATCAAAAAACCAAGGCCTTGTTGTCCGACACTCTCATTTTGTCACAATTTAATTTCGCAGACAACGTTTATGGTCCTTTCCTTGATTTACAGGCTAAAAATCGGGTTCAAAAGGTACAAAATTCATGCATACGTTTTATTTACGGTATTAGACGAAGGCAGAGGGTTTCACATAAACTGCCCGAATTGGGCTGGCTTAACATGCAACATCGTCGTATCTTACACTCTATCTGCTTTTTTTACAAAATTTTAAAATTTCACCGTCCTCCATATCTCCTCGATAAACTTCAATACCGTACGGATGTGCATAATTTAAATTTACGCCGACAGTATCTGCTATCAGTACCTTTACACAACAAAGAACAGTTTAAAAAAAGTTATTCTTATCAAATTGCTAACTTAATCAACAAATATAAAATAACCAGTACGTCACTGTCAGTTGCATCCTTTAAAAAATCAATGAAAAATAAATTGCTCGACCAACAACTACAATAACAGCGGACCTCCTTAAACAAAAAAACTAGTATTTATAGTACATTTTTCTCTCTCATTTTCTGTCTCGTGCCTCAGTAGCCTAGCGCTATTAACTTGGACGCGTACTTTCGTAGGTATATATATATATATTTTTTTTGTTTAATCACCCTGCACCACTCTTTTTTAGAAAAACTTCAAACTAACTTTCTTTATGAAAGTTAATAATATTTTTTTATAATTATTTAATAGGCTTCAACAGCCCCTTCGCTTGTGAAGGAAGCTGATAAGTGGCCTTTTATTCCTATTATAGATGTCTATGTTTATTTTTTTTTTTTATTTGTAATTTTCTTTTGGAATAATAAACGTGTTTATTATTATTATTATTATTATTATTATATTGCCTTTCAGTTGATAGATATTTCACCCGCCAGTGAAAAATATTTAGTCTCTCAATGAGAAATTTTCGTTTATTTTGGCACTTGCGCCAAACAAAACCATTTGATCGTAAAAGCCGATTTAAGGTTTTATACCCGTACGGACAATCTCTTTTGTTCTTTACAGCACGAAGTAGGGGTTTGCAGGTCGGAACCTTCTTCGAGTTTATATAAAAATCCTCTATTGTTCGTCGAATTACTTGAAAATTACTATCCATTTATCTTTGTATGATAATCGGGGTCTTTTTTTACCAGGAGATTTTAAAGGTGAAGTAGAACATGAGCGATCATTATGTTCTCTTTGAATTTTTGTTACACTACTTTCCGAAACACCAGTGTAAAATGCAGCGCGTTCTGTTCGATTTTAAATTGAAATAGTCAAACTATTAGTTTCAACTTCTCTAGTATAGGCCTCTATAACGCTCGCAATAACTTCACGTGCACCGCTTCGAATTGTTTTTCCTCTTTTGCTCGCCATCGTTACTTCGAAATAATAATTCAAATTCAACGAAAATGTATAGGCGCCACTGGAAATAGCTAGAACCTTCTAGCGGCAAGTGCATGGAGACTCCAGACACATCGCAATTACAAGTGGACCAGTGCGAAATTGACTAAATCCTCGATTAATTTCCCGTACCGCTTAGCTGGCGCACTTTATAGGTGAAGCGGCAAACTATTACAACAAATAAAATAACATAAAATTTATTTGCGTACACAAATTTTACTTTTCCGCTTGCTTAAGACTATGAACCTTTATTTTAAGGACCGTCGGGTTTTCTTTCATGTCCTGCACTATAAACACTGATAATATGGGTTTCAATTTAAGATTGCGAAACAAAATGGCGGCCCAATAAAATTTTTAAAAAATCTTGTTCAATTAATTTTACAGAAAAATTAGATGTGAAAATGGGATAAACTGGATGAATTCAACATGACGTAGCAAAATGGCGGTATGTGTCAATGTAAAAAACTACTTATTGAATTTATTTTATAATTCTCAAAAGTCAAGTGTGGCATAGGTAGAAAGAAAATGGTAAAATATTGGTAGGATTCCAATATGATGGAACAAATAAAAATGAAAAGAACGTATATGTAACACATATATACTGTGACTATGTACTGAACTAAATTGGTCATACTTCACTATTCCTAACAAATAGAAAAAATTCATAAGAAGGGAAGTTCCAGATAAAGAAATTTACCGATTTTTTTAAATTGGTCTTACTTAAATTTGTCTATACAAAAAAAATATTTCGTGCCAATGGTTTGGTTGTCATATTATGTAAATCCTAAAATTCTAATAGAAATGTTTTATTGTTACAGGATGAATCGAATATAATTCTGTGTGTTCGAAAACCGTACACGGAGGAGCTAGGAAATGCGCCGATAGTAAACAGGTAATAAGGAATACTAAGGATCCGGAACATTGTTCACTTCGCCTTTTTGAAAAGCTGGTCAGTAAACAACCGATCAGTGTTCAAACAGAAAGGTTATTTTTAACTCAGAATCCGTTTTTCATAAAAACATAGCAATAGTGTAAAGCAGGGGCGTCCGGTGAAATTTTAAGAAAGGGAAGCAATTTTTAGAAACTTACCTATTTGTAATGTAATTCGATTCTTCGAACATTTTTTGCAAATTCGTCAATGTCGTCATCATAAAAACGTCGATGCTCCGACATATTTTGGAGAAGTTTATTTTCAATGGACAACAGCGATGTATGCGAAAGTCTCTCCTGCCCCGTTGAATTCCTCACGAAATTTTTTATACGTTTAAGTGTTGAAAATTGCGTTCTACTGACGAACTTGTGGCAGGTTGTCAATACTAATTCACACAATTTGGACGCTTCGGTGTCGGCATCTTCCAGCTCCTTGTCTTTTAAAAATTGTATTAGTTCCTTAGCGTTATTTTTTGCGCTAATGTCAACAGTTTCGTAAATCACTTTTAGTTCAGATCGCAGTAACACTCGGTCGAAAAACTGGCCATAATGAAAAAGAAGAGATTTAAACGCATCTTCTGGAAAAGTTTTTCCTTTAAATGTATCAAAATTGCAGAGCTCGAGGAATTTAAAATCATTTAAACCATTAAATCTATAGTTTATTTGTTGCTGAATTTGATCGATTATGATGTTTGAACATCTCCCACCTTGTCTGTTCGAAGACGCTTGGCTTGTGGCTCTACATTTAACGTCATCGTTTTCTCCTAAAATAAGTCAAAGTCATCTCTTTTTTGGCTGAACATGGACTTAAAATCATCCACTTTTTTTAGGCAAAAAGCAATATCATTTGTTTTAGTTTGTAATATATTAAAAACATTGTCCAAGAATGGAAATATTTCTGAAAATATGTTCAACAAATAATTAAAATTAAAATCTCATTTCAAAAAGTCCAAAAACCCCCTCGAACTATTTACTGCTTCTGGGTCCCACGTTTCATTATTTTCTATAATATTCTCAAATAGTTCAATCAGTGATTCACGATTTTCAGATACTGTTAACACAAGTCTTCCATTATAGTTGCACCTAGTAGGAGCTACTTTGGGCAATCGTTTGTGGACAATAGAGTCCAAAGCTTGTGTACGTTTTGTTGACTTGGAAAAAAAAGCAGCCATGCCACTTAAAGTAACGAAAAATACTTTACACTCTTTAATGTGATTGATGGACTGGGATAAACCTAAATTTAATTTATGAGCAAAACAATGGACAAACACAGCACTTGGGAAAGTTTCTCGAACTTTACCTTGCAGACCCCCTAATTGCCCTGCCATCACTGCAGCTCCATCATAGCTTTGAGCAACTAATTTTTTCTCTCCATTAATTTCTTTAGTAACGTTATAAACTACGGTATATAATGAATCTGCTGTACGATTTTCTGACACATTCTTAAAACCTAAAAATTGCTCTTGAATAATTCCGTCTGTTTTTTTATCGTAGCGTATTACTATAGATAATTGGCTAAAATTAGTGATATCAGTTGATTCATCCAGAACAATAGCAATGAACCGCGCCTCGCCAATCTACTGCTTAATTCTTTTTAGAATAAGGGTTGCAGCAGGGGAAATTAAATCATTCTGGATTCGATTCGACGTTCCGCGAAAAACGCTAAACTGCTCTAAATGATTTTTTAAGCAATCATCATATTTAGCCATTAAACTAAGTAAATCTTGAAAATTTCCTCTATTTGAAGAAACCCTTGAGTAGTTATAATAGGGGAGCGCCTCCTCCTCCTCCTCTTCCTCTCTCTCATGTCCCTCATTCTTAACTTCCTCCCCTTTTATTCTCATTCGCATCATATTTTTTAATTTTTTCTCTTTGTTCTCCCACATTTGATTTTGCATTCTTAAGTCTTATAAATAGGTGCATCATGATCATTTTAGTATGTTAAGGTACGAGTGACTGTTAAAAGAAAAAAATCTGTTGAATAAATCTATTAATAATAATATTAAAATAAAATGAGTGAATCAGTTGGAGAAAGAAATCGATCCATTCCGCTTCAGACAATTAGCCTCGAAGAAATTATACCAGGAGTTCAAGAAGAAAATATACCATTAGTTCGAGTAGAAAATAATGGGATTGTTTTAAAAAATTTGAATAAAACTGAGAGTGAAGAGAAAAAAGTGTTTTGTGCTATTTGTTTTGAAATAATCGAATATTATGATTCATGTAGACCAAATACATGTTCCCACATTTTTTGTTTAAAATGTATTTTAAGATGGAATGATGAAAATGGTTGTTCTATAATGGTAAACAATTGTCCTGTATGTCGCACTAGATATTACTATTTGGTACAAATCTTCAAAGATGTAATTAGACATCATTTTGTTGTAATTTTAAAAAGAGGATAATATTTTTTATAATTTGTGTTTGTGAAAACTCTGGTAACAAATAATTTTGTAAAAAAAAGTAAATGTAAATATATATAATAATTGACACACATTTTTTCCTTTTCCTATATTGAAACGACAACAATGATCTAACAAGTTTTTTAATACATACTAATTTTCACATTACATAACAAAACAATTGTTATGGGTTTACACAAAAAGTGCCACGCCCTAAAATGGCACCACTTTTGCAAATGGAAGCTTAAATTTTCTTATGGGAATTTACATGTAAAAATGACGGTTTTGATTGTCGGACCGGCATAGCCTAATCTACTACTTTTTAATTATACTAATAATATTAATATAATTTGCATCAAGTAAGAGAAAACTCAATTGAATACAGATACAAGCGTTAACAAAATGTTATGCTAATATATGAGTGCTTCTAGTGGCAGTTGACATAATCGACACTTTTTTTTTTACATATGATTAGCTATTTCATTTACAAATACAGTGTCAGATGTTAGAATAAAAAGAAGTATTTTGCATATAGCAATGAAAATATATAACCGCTTATAGTAACAGTTGACATTTTTTAAAATTAATATTGTTGACGTATTCTACTTATTATCTTTACAATTTATGTTTAAAATTAATATTTTTGATATAATCTACCCATTACGTTTATAACCTATATTTAAAATTAATATTGTTGAAATAATCTACCCATCACCTTTACAAACTATGTTTATTATTAATATTTAACAATATAATTTTCTATCTCTTTTTTTCATTTTTGTTGCAGTAAAAGCAAGCATGTTCAGGAATTAGTAGAAAAAGATGTATCCTACAAATAGCACAATGTAAATCAGAAGCACTAACAACATAGGCTCTTTTGTAGTGGCAGCTCACATGATCGGACTCCCCTCTCCGTAAATATCTCATGTGAATTGCACTACAAGGAAGACAAATAGCAAATGTTCCTAGTCTTCGACTTTCAATTTTAGAGTAGCTTTGTATAACACATACATCTTTTTCTTCAAAATTATTAAATAATTCACTAGCCCTAAACTTGCTTACTTTTACGTCAGCCTCGGTTCCTAAATTTAGCAATTGTCCATCCATGTCCACTCCTTCGTCAATTTCCTGATCATCTTCCTCCATCTCTTCTTCTTCCTCCTCAATATAATTAATGTCTATGTTACATAAGAATGATCTTCTAACAAGCCTAGATGATTTGTCCAAAAATGAATGTTTATAAGTGATGGAATCGCCTTCCAAGTTAATAAAAATTTCTTTTCTTTCTTCAATTTGAGCGGCGTTCTCCACATTATTTTCTTCAATTTGGTCAGCGTTTCCAACCATATTTTCTGCCATCGTTAGGAGCTTTAGATTTAGATAGATATATTTGATAAAAAACAATTTTGGTTATAGCTTATAAAATAATATCGACAACTGATATTACAGCGAATGATACTGTATGATCGTCGAGTGGATGTTCTTAAGTATATATCCCATCAACCACCACTTTTACTACCTGCAATACTTAAGTTTTTTTTTTTTTTTTTTGCTGTCCCTTTCCCTGTCAGTTTCCTCGGGGGGGGGGCGGGGGGGCTTCTCCCCGCTCCGCCAACCCCCCTAAGAGGGGCTTCGCCCCCCTTAAACCCCCCTCACCCTCACCTTATCTTCTTTCTCTCCCTTCCTTCTTTCTCTTTTTTATATGTTTCTCCGTTTTCCTTCCTTCTCCTTTTTCCTTCCTTCTCCTTTTTCCTTCCTTCTTCTTTTTCTTTCCTTCTCCTTTTTTCTTTTCTTCTTTTTTAATCTAACCTAACCTAACCTAACCTAACCTAACCTAACATAACCTAACCTAACTTAACTTAACCTGAAGAGGGTAGCCCGAAATTGGGGAACCGGGATTTTAGTCTCGGAAATTCAGGGGTCCGGGGGGAGGGAAGGGGGGGAGGTGGTAAGGTTGTTGATCGGCTTGGGAAAGTGGTTTTTAGAGATTGTCGTTCAACTTTAAGTAGGACACATGTGATTAACTTTTGCATATAAAATCGCCTCAGCGAAGAGACGAATGCAATTGATTTCTGCATTCACACTGTGCAGAGCTCGCGAGTTTTCTGGTGTTTACATTGTGTCTATTTGGTAAATTTTTATTTTTATTTCTAACATTTTTATTTGGCAAGATTTAATTCTTATATATATTGGTGACATTTTTATGTACATGGCATTTTTATTTGTTATTACGATTTTTTTCATAATGGACAATTTTTTGGCATCGAGTAGCAAAATAATTGACAATGACTTTGACTTATACACATGTACTCAAATGCAGAATTTTGCAAACCAACAAAACAATGAAACAGACGTATTTACAACTAGTCAACAACAAACTATTCAGGACTTGAATGAAATTATTTATAATAGCCAAGTTCAGAATAATGCCAACAAACACAACAACGAAAAATATTTATTTACAGCTACTCAACAACAAACTCTTGATGATCTTAATGACATTATTGACAACAAAACGGACTTAATTACAACAAAAACTAAACAAACTCTTGAAGAACTGAATGACATTGACGAAACTGAAAATTCTAGCTATGAGGATATTGTTTGTTTTCAAAAATCTAATCCAAATTATTTAACATTAAAATCGCCAATTAATTCTCCGAGACCAATTTGCTCTCCCTTTTTGTTTAGTGAAAATTCTGATTCGGAAGAAGAACAAATTGATCAAAATTTAAGTTTGGCTATTTGTCCTACTAATTCACCATATGATATTGTAAATTCTGATTCGCAAGAAAAACAAATTGATCAAAATTTAAGTTCGGCTATATCTTCTATTAATTCACCATATGCTATTGTAAATTCTGATCCGCAAGAAAAACAAATTGATGCAAATTTGACTTCGGATATTTCTCCTAATAATTCACCAGTTGAACAAAATTCAATTTCGAAACCATCATTTATCATTAAAAAAAAATTTAAAATTAATAAAAAAAATAAAAAACAAATAGCAAACCTTAAGTGTCTGGGTTTCGCTATTCAAAATTTAACTAATTTGATCACAATTAAAAAGGGAGACGAAAGTACGGTGAATTATGTTAAACAGGCCTTTGACAAATTAGTTGACTCATTTGAAGAAATGGATTCATAAAGTCAATTAATTTCTATTGCTTTTTTCAAAATTTGACTATAACTAAATAAAAATGCACAATATTAATTTTATTATTATACAAAGAACTTCAAAAATGCAATTGCTTTTTTCAAAATTTGACTATAACTAAATAGAATTGCACAATATTAATTTTATTATTATTATTATTATGCAGAAAACTTCAGAAATGCATAAGTGTGTAACATGTAATAAAGTCTTTACTAGAAAGGATAATTTACTGCGACATATTAAAAAACATGTTAACGGAAATTCCACAAAACTCAACAGTTGGTTGAAAAAACCAAAGCTTGTTAAAGGTAAGAACATTTTATTTTTCATGTCATATTTTGTAAAATATTTTGTAAAATATTTTTTTCTTAATTTATATAGATTCTACAAATATTGTAAAATATTGTAAAGAATGCAAGAAAAATATAAACCAAAGTCTATGGGGTGGACATCTTCGATCTAGTGTGCACACGAACAATTCCAAAATAGGCTTGGAGGAAGGTGTTGAAATTATCAAGTCAGCATTCAGGGAACGAATAATATCTTATAGGATTTCCTCACACCAAAACTTCATAAATGTGAAAGAATATTTTCAACATTTGGAATACAAAATTGCACATCTAATAGATCAAGAACTGCAGAAACATAAATGTATCAAGCTAAATATGGAACTGTTCGGTTTCTATTTTAACCCCAGCAGCGACAGCTATGATGTCAAATCTTTTAATGCGCCGTTCCAAGTCATTTGCCAGGGATATCAGAAAAAAGAACTGTTAGAGCAAATCTGCACCATTATTGACCAGAAAGCTGACGAATTTGCAGAAAGAGATTCAGGTAAAGAATTTATTTTCGATTTTACAACAGCAACAAAAAAGTAATTTTTTAATTTTTACGTTGCAGGATGGGCTTTGATGAATTTACTTCATTTGGAAATTAATGTTAACAAGCACAATCCGCTGAGAGCCTCATCTTTTATCGAACTTCCTCAAGAGATCAAGAGACGTCAAGCTGTGATCAACATTAGGAATGATGACAACTTTTGCTTCGCCTGGGCAGTTGTGTCTGCTCTTCACCAACCACGAGGATTAGATTTTGAAACTTCATCCTACCCACACTACTCTTCTGTTTTGGATATGTCAGGTATAGAATTTCCAATGTTGCTAAAGAACATTAAGATTTTTGAAGAAAAAAATAACATTTCTATTAATGTATATGGATTAGAAATTATAAATCCTAAAAAGGGGTATGAAGTAATTGGTCCACTTTATTATTCATCGAATAAAAAAAATCAACATGTCAATTTATTGTTAATAAGTGATGATGATGAAAAAACTTTTCATTATTGCTATATTAAAGATTTATCAAAACTAGTTTCTGCACAAATTTCTAAACATCACGGAAAAAAATATATTTGCGATGGTTGTTTACAATATTTCCCTACAGAAGAAAATTTATTACAACACAATAGCTATGATTGTGATCATTTACGAATTAACCTACCTTCTAAAGAATTAATAAAAGATTAGTTTGGAAACTATTCATATGATAATATTTTGAAATTTGTAAATTATCATAAACAAATGAAAGTTCCTTTCGTGGTGTATGCAGATTTTGAATGCATTTTAAAGCCTTTAAATAATGACAATGTTGATAAAAATCCTAATACTTCATACACCTTAAAACAATATGAACATATTCCACATTCATTTGCCTATTACATTAAATGTTCCTTCGACGATAATTATTCTAAATTTGAAAAATATAGAGGTCAAAATTGTGATACATTATTTATAAATTCTTTAGAAAGAGATGTGTATAACATATACAATAAATATTTAAAGGCTCCTAAAAAAATGATCCCTTTGAACGAACTGGACAAAATTTATCATAACTATGAAAAAGTTTGTCATATTTGTAATAAACCTCTTTTAAATGACAGGGTTGCAGATCATTGTCATATAACCGGTCTTTATAGAGGTCCAGCTCATTCACTCTGCAACATAAATTACAGAATACCTAACTTTATTCCAGTTATATTGCATAATTTGCGTAATTATGATTCTCATCTATTTCTTAAAAAATTATGCTTAAACAAAGAACAACTAACAGTTATCGCACAAAACAAGGAAAAATATATTTCATTTGAAAAGCTTATTCATGTGGATAACTATTTTGATAAAAAGACACAAAAGGCTAAGAAAAAAAATATATCATTAAGGTTTATTGATTCTTTTCAATTTCTATCCCATTCTTTATCAAAACTCTCTGAAAGCTTAAAAGATGAACAATGTAAGGAAATAAAAAAAATTTTCAATGATGAAGAAAGATTTAAACTTATTCGGCAAAAAGGTGTATTTCCTTACAGTTATATTGATGATTATTTAAAATTAGAAGAAACAACTTTACCTCAGAAAGACCAATTTTATAATACTTTAACGGATGAGCACATCAGTGATGCAGAATACCAAAGAGCTGTAAAGGTTTGGCAATTGTTTAAATGTGAATCTCTTGGTCAATACTCCGACGTTTACTTACTCTCTGATACTTTACTTTTGGCAGATATTTTTGAAAATTTTAGAAGCACTTGTTTATCCACATATAAGCTCGATCCAGCTCATTTTTACACTTTTCCAGGTTTATCCTGGGAGGCGTGTTTGCGTTATACTGGAATAGAGTTAGAATTGTTAACTGATCCAGATATGATACACTTTTTCAAAAAAAGCGTTCGCGGTGGTGTGAGCTCTTGCATTTGTAGAAAATCTGAAGCTAATAACCCATTTCTTTTAAATTTTGATCCTTTAAAGCCAACTAAATACATAATTTATTATGATGCAACAAATTTGTATGGTTATGCAATGTCACAGCACATTCCAACGCGAGATTTTGTTTGGTTAACAGATAAAGAAATCAATGATTTAAATATTATGAATATTTCTAAAAAATCTAATAAGGGATATGTTTTAGAAGTTGATTTAGAATATCCTACAAGTCTACATTCCTATCATAACGATTTTCCGTTTTGCCCAGAAAACTTTAAACCGCCAAATTCTAAATGCATAAAATTAATACCCAATTTAAATGATAAATCAAAATATGTTATTCACTATCAATTATTAAAACAATGTTTGGAACATGGACTCAAGTTAACTAAAGTTCATAGAGTTTTACAGTTTTCTCAATCTGATTGGTTGAAAAAATATATAGACTTGAATTCAAGATTAAGAAATGATTCAAAGAATGAATTTGATCGTAATACTTACAAGTTGGCAAATAATAGTATTTATGGCAAGACTATGGAAAATGTTGATAGGAGAATTGACGTAAGACTTGTTACAGAGTGGGAAAAAAATAGAAGAAAAGATGGTGCTGAGAATTTAATTGCAAAACCATATTTCAAGGACTTAACAATATTTTCTGAAAACTTGGTAGCTATTCAAATGCAAAAGATTCAAGTTACTTACAATAAACCAATATATGTAGGCTTCTCAATATTAGATATATCTAAAACTGTCATGTATGATTTCTTTTATAATTTTTTAAAACCTCTTTATCAGGAAAATATTTCACTTTTATACACCGATACCGATTCGTTCATTTTAGAAGTCACAACTCCAAATATTTATTCTGACATGATAAAAAATATTCACAAATTTGACACATCTAATTATGAATTTAATAATATTCATGAAATGCCTATTACAAAGTCAGTTATAGGAAAATTCAAAGATGAATATGCTGGTGAACCCATTACTGCTTTCTTTGGTACTGGAGCAAAAGCATATTGTATTAAAACGGAAAACAGTTTAACAAAAAAAGCAAAAGGTGTTAAAAAAAGTGCAATTAAAAAGCAGTTGGATTTTATTCATTATAAAGATGTTGTTGAAAATCATTCTAAAACCTTTTGTTCAATGTATGTTTTTCGATCTAGACAACATACAATTTTTACAGAGTTAATTAATAAATTGGCTTTGAGTTCCGAAGATGATAAGCGGTATAAAATTCCCTATAGTTTTAATACATTAGCTTGGGGACACCAAGATATTGCTTTGTATCAATGGAATGCAGAACATGAAGATTTAGATATATTTATGTAGATATTATAAGGTATTTAAATTTGTTGTTTTTGAAACCAAAGTTAGTCTTCATAAGTCTTTCACAAAATGTGCATAGAAACTTTTGACAAAGAAATTGATAACAGTTATTTTAAAACATATGAAAAACGACTTTCCACTTTTAAAAAATGGAAAGGAAAATTGAGACCAGAAGTGTTAGCTGGAGCTGGCTTTTACTATACTTCAATCAATGATATTTGTAAATGTTTTTATTGTGGTATTGAAATTTTTGATTGGTTAAGTTATGATGATCCTATTGTGGAGCATAAGAAATTTGCTAGGAATTGTGATTTAAATAACTGTTTATGGAAAAATAGGAATCGAATAATTGTAACCATTCAAAATAAGTCTTCAAGCTACACATTTTATATAGTATTATTAATATCCTTATTTATGAACTTTTACATATATTTAAATTAAGTATTTTATTGTTATTTTTTTACAACTGCTTTTGCTTTCGTGGTGAAAGTATCTGCTTAATGTTAATAAATTTGGAATATAATTATTAATTTGTTTTAATGACTATCAATAGATCTCAATTTATTCTTCTTTATTTTATTTTCCAAAATGTTTTTTATGTTCATCATCCCCCTGGCGTAACACAGTGTGAAATATGTTTTTCTAATAAAACAGACGTCACTCTAAGTAAATATTGTAAATTTATGAAAATTGGATTAATTAACAATAGTACAATTAGTTGGATGGAACGAATAAATGGAAATGAAAATGCAAGTAAATTTTTTAAAATTTTGTATCATTATCCAAATCGATCTATTTTTGATACAAATTGGATAGAAAGGTTAGAGTTTAAAAATAATCAGTTACAAATTTTAACCCCCAACTGTACCAATTATTATGACGGATTCAAAAATTATTACTTTTCCATCATTAGTGTTACATTAAACTTTGCATTATTTTTATACATTACCATTTTAATTATTTATCTTTATTACAAATTTCAAACTGGAAATCTATTTTTTCATTAATCCATTTTAATCAAAACTTTAAAGAAAGTGGGGATGAGAATATTTAAGTACAAGAATAACACAATATGTTTCAGTCTCGTTTAGTCATTATGAACAACGCCGTGGTTCATAAACCTTTGGAAACGCTTCTTAATTCAAAAATTTATTTTTTAAATAATTCTTTCTCAAAATTTGTTCTTGTTGGCATTAGTTTAAATGATTTTTCTCCAAAAATTGTAATTGGTGGAAAAACTGGATTTTCAATCGCACTAACCGAAGAAAATTGGAAAGACATTTGTGTTCATCAAGGAATTATTGTAAACAATTTCTACTTTCCTCAAGTTGATCAAACCAGTGTGAATATAAACAACATTCATCTGCAGGTTCAGAAAATAAATGATACCCCTGTTCTACAAATTACAAAAGGTCCACACTTCATATACTTAGGACAAGAGTCTTTGGACAATTTGTGGCGATTAAAGGAAATTATTGATTATAGATTATCTATACTTAAAAGGCAAGAATTCAATACATATTTCAAAATATTTCAAAATAATATTTCATCTGATTGTGGCGACTTATGTACGCATGTTTACAATATAATAAGTCCAACAGAAAATCCTAACAGTGAAAATGTTTCAACTATGATGGAATTACTTGCTTTATATCCTGAACAAATGGAAAACAAATTGAAGCAAAATGGAACAAAACGAAAATATTACGAAGAAAACAATGAAAATGGATCAAAAAGAAAATATTACGAAGAAAACAATATCTTTTCTGGAAGAGAACAATAAGGTGCATGTGTTAGTGAAGTGGAGCTTTGCTTACAGACAAGCCCGTAGGAGTAACTTTCAGATGTGGTACTTAGATAGACTCCGTTTTGAAAAAAGAATAAATGATTGTAAACTTATTCTAGATTCGATATTATCTGAGGAACATAGAAATAAAATATATTTGACACGTTTTAATATAAATTGTATTTGATGTTTTATTTAATAAAATTTTAGTTTAGTAAATGTGAATTTTATTTGAAATTAATTAGCACATTAAGACTTTGTAATTTGTATCAGCTAAAGCATAAAGTGAGGAACAGAAATAAAACAAATTTAACTAAAATTTAATTTCAATTTAATTAAACAATATTTTTTTTATCAATCCATGTATTATATTTTTTATCAAGTCCTAACCATTTCACATAAACTTTGTTTCCTTTCCTTCTCAAAATCTTCTCAATAAGATACACATCGGTATGCTTTACTTTTAGTAATTCTTGCTCATAAAAACCACCCAGAATGTCCTGATTATCTTCGTCTTGAATTAAATATGTCCAAGGGTTTATCATCTTAACTTCTTTAATGTGGAATATCTCATTTGACCAATTTGGTGTGTAACCTTTTGAAAATGCCTCTCGATGCTTGCTTATTCGTACGTGATCACCCACTTTAAACTTTGGAGATTTTATATCTAACGTTTTAGCATGAGTAAATGCAGATTTCAAGATTCTATTTTCATTTGTTTTATTTACTTGTTTTGGCTTCATTCCTATTGAAGAATGTTTTGTATTGTTATAATCTTTTACAATATCCGCTAATATATTAAACCATTTGTAATTTCCTTGAATGCTAAATATTTTCCACATATTATTCTTTAAAGTCCTGTTCACTCTTTCTACTATACTCGCTTTCAAATTGGAAAACGTGCTATAATGGTTAATTCGAAATTGTTGCATCAAATTTTGAAAATTTACATTGAAAAACTCTCTTCCTCTATCCGTTTGCAAGTTTTTTGGTGGAGTTTTTGCACTGATTAATATTTTTTTCATTGCCGCTGTTACGTCTTTTCCAGATTTAGATTTTAACAGTTCGGCCCAAACATACTTAGAAAATACATTTATGGTATTCAAGATATATTTAAATCCCTTATTAAATTTGGCATAGGGTAACATTTCAACCAAATCAGCTTGAAAAAGATCATTTAACCCTTTCACTACCACCCTTCTGCGTTTGTAGTTTTTTCTAGCAGGTTTATGTAATTCATTAATGACTTGCTGTTTAACGGTTGTCATGACAACAAACTTGTTTATTCAATTTTAAGGAAGTTCACTTTCTATGTTTTGTAATAATTCGAAATATAACTTTTATATGTTTTTTCCCATTCATTCAATTTATCAATTTGTATTGTATAACTTTTTTCATTTAAAATTTTACTAATTTTAGTAATCTCCTTTTCTAACGCATTAAAGGATTTTTTTATCTCTCCAGTTAAGAAAGTAGTTGATCTACTATCACTATTTTTTAATTCCTCCTCTGTTTTATTTAATTCTTGTTCTAATTTCTTAATTACACTGGACATTATATTTTCCAAGGAAATATATTGTTGATTTTCTTCCAAAGTGAGTTGGTCAATTGTTCTACTGTTAAGAATGCTATTTTGATTTCTTTTTTTTTCATCATCTAACCTTTTTATAAAAGTTCTTAATTGTTTAATTTTTTCCTTGTGTTTTTCAATTATTACTTCTCTTATATTTGTTTCCATTATTTTATTAATTTTGTTGATATCATCACTTAATTTTTTGTCTTCCTTTTTAACATGTTCATTTAAAAATTGCAAATCTTTACTTATTTGATTTAGCGTTAGCAACTGTTTATTAACGTTTTCAATTGAGGTATAGCATCCTTTAATCTGGTTCTCATACTTTAAAAAATTTTCATCAAAAACCTTAAGCTTTTTAGCAAAGATTTCATTATTTGTTTCATTTTCACCTAATCTCCTTTTTAAATTATTAATGTCACTTATTCTCTCTTGATTTTGTTTTGAAATATGGCGTCCAAATTTATCAACTGTCATGTTGAGCTTTCATTAAACAATAAATATGATTATATTTAATAGCTGTTATTTATAGTATTACTTTATCTTCTCTTAATTCTTCAATAATAGAGATAATCTCGTTACTATGAGCATTATTTCCCGCATCACTTGATGAAATTAATAAACGTAGCCTATCAACAATTTCGTTAACATTATTCCAGTATACATAGTCTGTATTTGATCTGTTTGTTTTCAAAATTAATCCCTTTCCTGTAGATTTGGCTCTAGTTGTTCTAAACGGAGGTTTTGGTTTGTTAAATGCTGTAACTAATCTTGGCAAGGTTTTTGTCTTTGTAATCCCCTTTCTTTGTAAATATGGTCCTATTATTGTAACATATTTGTGTGATGTATTTCCTTGAACTTGTTCATTTGAATCAAAATTCCTACGATATAATCTTCTAAATAGAAAAGGCTCTGGTTTAGTAAATAAATTAATTAGCAAACTACCTTTCGAAGTTCATATACCAGGATATAATTATTGTGGTCCCGGCACCAACTTGGAAAAAAGATTAACTAGAGGTGACGTTGGTATAAATCCATTGGATTCCGCTTGCAAAGAACATGATATATCTTACTCTCAGACTGAAGATTTATCAAAAAGACACATATCTGACCAAATATTAGAAAAAAAAGCCTGGGATAGGGTAAAAGCTAAAGATTCTTCTATTGGTGAAAAAATTGCAGCTTTAAGTGTTGCAGGAATAATGAAGGGTAAAAGAAAGTTCGGTTTGGGATTAAAAAATACAAAAGGGGGTAAACTTAAATTGAGAAAAAAACGTATCATTCGAACGCCCAAAAAAATTGGAGGATTTCTACCTCTTTTGTTTCCCATTCTTGGCGCCCTGGGTGCACTAGGTGGAGGCGCGGCAGGAATTGCTAAGGCAGTAAATGATGCTAAAGCAGCTAAACAGCAACTAGAAGAAATACATAGACATAATATTGCAATGGAAAATGCTTCTAAAGAAGGGAAAGGATTATATATTAGACCATATAAAGGAAAGGGACTATTTATTAGACCTTATAAAGGAGGATCCGTCAAAATGAAAGCAATCAGACAAAAAAAAACTCAAAATAAGTTTTCCAAAAAGAGCACTTACGAACAATGATATTATTAAATATGTAAAGCTGTTAAAAATAACTGGCTTTAGAGGTGTTTTTATGCTCGATGAACTTCCAAAAAAAATTAATCTGAAAGAATGTGGTATTGTAAATTTGGATAAAAAACAAAATAAAGGATCTCATTGGACTGCTTATATTAAAAATAACAAAAATGTAATATATTTTGATAGTTATGGAAATTTAAAACCACCTTTTGAACTTCTCAAATATTTTAATTCGAATGGCAAAGTGGATGTATTTTATACTTATGAAAATAAACAAAAATTTAATTCATATAACTGTGGTCAACTATCCCTAAAATTTTTGCAAAAAAATATATAAACTCATTATTTATTGTAATATCTCATTCATAAATAAACTGCAATGTCTACCACAATTGCCATATCAGGAAACAGTTCTGTTTTGTCTGCTGATTTTAATCCGCCCATATATTTAGAGGATGAAAAACAATATTACCTGGGTTTAGCTGATTTTGAAACGTTTATGACTATCCCCAATATAAAAGAAGGATATAATAAATTTTATATAGATAAAAAAGTAATTGTTATTCCCGACGGAACTTATGACATTACAGATATAGAAACATACATAAGAGAAAGTATAGAAGATTTATTTCCGAATGAAAAAATTTTTTTTCTTTTAAAAGCAAATGTTAATACTCTAAAAACTTTTTTAATGTGTAGTAGAATAATTGATTTTACCAAGGAAGATTCGATAGGAAAAATGTTGGGTTTTAATAGCAGGATACTAGAAGCTATGAAAGAGGAAGAATCAGATAATGTTGCAAAAATAACTAAGGTGAATGCTATTTGTATTGACTGTAATATTTGTGTCGGTTCTTACAATAATGGTAAACCTGTTCATATTATTCACCAGTTTTATCCAACTGTAGCTCCAGGGTATAAAATAGTTGAATCTCCTTTGCCCATTTTGTATTTTCCAGTTAGCGTCAAAGCAATTAACAATATAACAGTTAAAATAGTTGATCAAGACGGAGAACTTATCAGTTTTAGAGGAGAAACTATAACAGTAAGGTTACATTTACAAACAAGTGAAATATAAAATGGTTGTTAGATATAATAGAGCCCTTGGGATGAGACTTGCCCCTACCACTATCAACAAAGTAAAAACTTATAAAAAGAAAAAGCCTAAACAACAGTTCAGTATCAAATCCAACACCAACAAGTTAAGACGAGATAATCGTAAATTTCTCACATCCTTGGATTTCACTGTTTTAAAATAATGAACATATTAAACGTAAACGAAAAGCTTTATGTAGACAATTCCATCGTCAGTTCTGAGCTTCACACATATCAACCATATATTTCTTCAAAATTCGATTACAATGATGAAATAAGGATCCCAATTCAAGAACTCGATGCTTACACTCTACCATCAGATAGTTTACTTTATATCGAAGGAAAATTAACTAATACAGAAGGTAAATATAAGAAAGAATTGCTATTTATTAACAATGGTATAGCCTTTTTGTTCAGAGAAATCCGCTATGAACTAAACGGAATTACTATAGATTCAATAAGAAATGTTGGATTAGCATCAACCTTAAAAAGCTACCTTTCTCACAATACCAACGAAAGTTTAAAACTGGAAAATGCAGGTTGGTTTCCACATCGGAAAGAAGGTGATACAATTTTAGTTGATAATGATGGAAAATTCTCCGTATCCATACCACTAAAAATGCTTTTAGGATTTTTTGAAGATTACAGAAAAATTATTATGAATATGAAACAGGAATTGGTTCTTATTAGATCAACTGATGATTTAGATGGTGTTATTTTCAAAGAAGATCCGGCACACCTTGTTACTGCTCCTGACACTCCATTGGTTACTTTCGATAAAATTTATTGGAAAGTTCCTCACATTCTAGTTGATATGCCACAACAACTTGCTCTATCAAAAATATTAGAATCAAATAAAGATATATTGATAGGATTCAGGAGTTGGGAACTTGTTGAATATTCTTCTCTAACCGAAACAACCCGTCACATATGGCCGGTAAAAACAACTAGTAAACTAGAAGCTCCTCGTCATGTTGTGATTGGCTTTCAAGAAAACAGAAAAGGGAAAATTGTTAAAGATATGAGTAAATTTGACAATATTACCTTGTCAAATATTAGAGTATATTTAAATTCTGAAAGATATCCTTATCACGATTTGTACTTAAATTTCGAAGAAAACAAATTTTCTGCTTTATACGAAATGTTTGCCAACTTTAGACAGTCTTACTATGGTGTTCCAAATGAACCCATTTTTAATCCTGAACAATTCAAAAACATTAGTCCTATTACACATATTGATTGCTCCCATCAAAAAGAAACAATTCAAACGGGATCCGTAGTAATGAGAATTGAATTTGAGACACACAATGCAATTAAAAAAGATACTTCTGCTTATTGTCTTATTTTACATGACAAATTATTTAGCTACAACCCTCTTACTAAAATTGTGAAACAATTATAAACTTTATCCCCACTATTTTCATATTTCGATTTAATTTAAAGAAATTTTCAAAAGCTTTTAGTTTTAATCATGACATCAAAACTACAACTACAAATTGAAAAATTTATTTTTAAAATTAATCAACTGAAAGAAGAAATTGCAAATTATTCAAGTAAAAAAAGTCTCATTAAAAAATTTGCTGCTTTGAAAATATGAGATTGGTTATAGATATTCAAGGATTCAAAGATGAAAAAAATAAATTTATACCGAAAGAGCTTGCAGCTTTTGATGGTTATGAAATGACTCATTACATTTTTAAAAAGCCTTTTCCAATGGAGTTTCTTTCACCTGATTGTCACAAGCAGGCGGTATGGTTAACGAAAAATTATCATTGTATACATTGGAATAATGGATTTACTCCATTACATCATTTCCCAAAAATAATTGAAACACTTACGAAGAAAGCAGATTTTGTTTTTGTAAAAGGAAGCGAAAAAAAGGATTTTATACAGAAATATTCTAAAAAGCATGTGATTGAAATAGATGAACAACCAGCGCTAAAGCTAATGGAACCAAAATGCTTCTATCATTCAAAATCACCTTGTATGTGTGCTTTGACAAATGTGTTATTTTTATATGACAATTGTTTTATGAATGAATAAAAATATAAAAAAAAACTTAATTACCTTTTTATTTTGCATTAACCAACCATGATTGAATACAATTAATATGATACCTTAAATCTAATTTTCTAAATTCATTTAAAAGTTCATACTCATTTTTATATTTTAAATAATCATTACAAAATTTAACGGCTAATTTACATTGTTTCATTCGATCTATATTATTAACATATGCTGACAAATCTTGTGCTTCTGCGTCTTCTTCGCCTACAATTGATAAATATTGGAAGTATGCAGCAGATATAATAAACTCTTCATACATTTCAGTAACCATTTGCTCCATTGTAAATATTATTAAATTTATTCTTCCTTTTCAATTTCTTGAAGAATAGTATCCTCGTCAATAAATTGCTTCAAGTCTTTTAAATAGTAACCAAAGCCAATATCTTTTAGATCTTGAATAAGTTGAAAAAAATTTAATGTTTCAATGTATTTGTTGCAAAAGAGGGCAGCCTTTACGAATTCCTCAGATTGATTACAATAAAAGTCTATCCACTCCGGACCACTTGCCATACAATATGAGAAATAGGTTTTTGAAAGATTACTAAATTTCTCCTCTAATAATTTAACTGCAATCAGCAACTCAGCCATTTCATTTATTTAACATAATATTTTAAATATGTAGGGGGACGTCTCTTGCGAATAGGATTAACTTTCTTTGATAATACCTGTTTTTTATCTTCGTATAATTGAAACCTCTTTTGGGTTGCAATAATAGCAGGTATAAATTGGCAATCTTCTCCTATAAATTCTATTAGGTGGCTTAATTCTCCTACAAAGTATGATTTCCCAAATGTATTGAAAAACGTAGTAAGGCTTATAATTCCTTCTAAATAATCATCACAACAGTCAATTGCTTCCAAATAATCTCGTTTCAGTGGATAAAACAGCTTGGTGTATTCATCTTTCGAAATCACTTCAAAGAAATTGAGATATTTAACTTTTAACTGTCTGATAGTTGTAGTTAATTTTTCGCGATTACACATAATTCACTTATTACTTGACACATTTTTTCTTTTTGTTTTATACAAAATTGGTGGAAAAATTCAAAAATAACTTTTTACGCAACTCGAGCACAGCTTAGTAAATGTGTCTCGGCATACTAAAATGATCATGATGCACCTATTTATAAGACTTAAGAATGCAAAATCAAATGTGGGAGAACAAAGAGAAAAAATTAAAAAATATGATGCGAATGAGAATAAAAGGGGAGGAAGTTAAGAATGAGGGACATGAGAGAGAGGAAGAGGAGGAGGAGGAGGCGCTCCCCTATTATAACTACTCCCTTGTTTCGTCATGACCTCTAAATCCCAATTCGTGCTGTCCGAGAAAACAAACAACATCGATAAGTCTTCTTAATATTTGCCTATTTTTATCGACTAGTTCATTGTGTTGGCGGTGACTAATTTCCAACTGTTTATTAAGGGCGTGTTCAATTCTGGTTTTGCCGAAGACTTTTTCTTTTATGACGGCCTGCAAATGCGCTTTGGACATAATGTGTCTTTTTATAGCTTTATGGAAATTGTTTAAATCGGAAAAAACAGTTTTATTCCAGAGACCTTTTTCATTTTCAAAAAGTAAACACGGCCAACAAAATAATTTACTTATATTTTCACACCCTGTTAGCCATTTAAATTGGTCGTATTGTTTTTCCGGATAAAATTGTCTAATAGTTTTTTATTTTTGTGGTTAAATTTTTCATAGGGGTTTTGCCCTTCCTTTGAAAATTATTTCAAGTTTATCAGCGAAGTTTAATGTTGAAAATCCTTTTATTATTAAGACAAACACCACACATTCACACACACTTTTCTTACTAAATTCTCCAACATTTTCAACATTATTACCGACAGCCGAAGTTGACGGTATTTGCATATCCACGCCCGTATTATTGTTTTCCATATCGCACCATTCACGACACGACGTACGTATCACACAACACACGGATAGCCGTTCAAACAAAGAACATACTCCAACGATAGCTTAAAGCACGCGACTGAAATGCAAAAATTGCAAACAGCCGGTGGAAAGTTCAATAACCTCTGGCTCGACTCACAGGAAATCAAGCATACAGGACTTGGCTGCAGAGAAGCTAGCGGCCCGCATAGGTTCTATTACATTTTCTATTGTCGCTCGGTCGGAGTCAAGGCCGCATTTATTATGGGCTTGGGCAAAAGATTCTGCTGTGGAATTGATTTGATCACAAATCATTCAAACCAGTCAACAGCAGTATCTTGCTTAGCCAAATCAGGGGTTAATAAATAACAGTTAATCAAAATAACAGGACATTCCAACAAGAAATCAATAAAACCTTATCTATCCATGGATAACTGACATCACTCACAAATTATGGAAAATCTTCGCAAGAGGAGCATCGAAGAAGACGGGAGCGAAAAACGAAAAAAATTTAAATCATGTTTGTTGCAAGAAACGACTCAAGTCTTCCCAAAGGACAGCGTCTCGGCAACTTGATGTCAAATGTATCTAACGAAATGCATAATGAAAATACTCTCAATCAATCCAAATTAGTTTAAATTTAATTTCCACTCCTGATCTTCACTATCAAAATATCACTAGTGCAACAATTCCTGAGAAAATTTGTGGATTTTTTTTTGACAACCAATTTTTGAAATAAAAACATTATAAAGAATAATTTTTCCTTAGAATTAAAAAAAAATACCCTCGAAATATTAGCTAGGCATATTCCGTTTAAACATGATCAGTATATAATCCATGAAAAAACTTTTTATCAGCTTTTTGAATTGATATTTCTATTTACTTTGTATGCTCACAACGCCTAGAGTTGAAAATCCTCTTTAGAAACATCGACTGTGTACAATTCATTAACTTTTATTGGACTCCTCGACCCCGTCCCCGTTCCTAATTTCTCACTAAAATCCCATCTCACGAGAATCAATTTCCCCTAGAGCTAAATAAGAAAGCTAAATAGGCAATAAAAATATATTGGCCCCGAAACTGATTAGAGGATACGAAACCTGGAAAAATTGCCACCGTATCGCTTAAACGGTGAAAAATTCAATTCCTAATTTTTCAATTTCCCATACGGCCCGGTTTATTGCCGGATTGAGTAACGCTGCGTTTTACATATACCAACCCTTACGTCACATAGTGTAAGTTATGTATGTAATTTGTAGGCTATGTAAGTACAAAGTACCAAATATTTAATAAACTTCTTTAATAGTTTAGAAGTAAGTCTAGTAGGCTGGTTACCGTCTTCCGTATTTATTTTTGCTAATCATTCATTTGTTTTTGAATGAGCTATCATTGATTTCGCAGGTTTTGACAATCACTACACGGCTTGCAAATTTTGTGATTTTATTTTTGGGTTTTTACCATTCTACTGTGAATTATTTTATCTAAAATTAGAATATTTTATGAAATATAGGAAACCAAGAAGGTATGTAGATTAGTTTTTTATAAAAATGTTGGACCTAAATTGGTTTTTTATATTATTTAACTTATCGTAATATTCTGAAATTTCTCTAGTTTTAAACATATAATAATTTGACTATAGTCAAAAGCAGTGTTATCGTGCGGGTCATACGATTTATCAACGACAAACTTTAAGTTTGTTTTGATTTATTACGTGTAATCATAAAATCCGGAAGATGAATTAGATAGACCTATGATATTTTCATATGAAAAAAGAGGATAAACATATAAATACCAGCAGTTGCAAAAATCTTTGAGCGATGTCACTTTAAAGTCAGATTGACAAGTCAGTGACAAAATAAGTAATAGAAAACAATTTTCGGGTTATTTGCATACACAAGCGAAAAAAATGGTATTAAATCTAATAAAATATTACAAAAGTGAAAATTCACCGGCCAATATCCAGGAGACAGTAGCAAAAGCTCTGGGAATCGGTATAAGGACTGTGCAGAAAATTGTGCCTGAAAAAAAGCATAATTTACTACCGAACAAGATTAAGAAATGTACACGAAAAAAGCCAAAGGCAGAAAACTTAAGTGGCAATGTAAAAATGGATGTTCTTAATGCAATTTACAATTTATACACATCAAAAACTAATATAACCCTACAAGTTTTAAAAGAAGCTTTAAAAAATCGAGGCATATTGGAAATTGGACTAAAATTGTTGTCAAAATTAATAAAAATGTTGGGTTTTCGATATAAAAAAAACTGTAATCGAAGATTTTTATGCGAGTTGCCGCATATAGCAAGTCAGCGTATCCAGTTTTTAAAGAAATACACGGAAAATGTTAATTCAAAATTTAGAAAAGTGGTATTTTTAGACGAAACTTGGATATTTTCTAATGGAAGTGCTTCGAAATCTTGGCAGGACGAGTCTGTAAAAAGTGTCAAGAGAAAAAAGGATGTGGGACGGGAAAACGGTTCATCATTTTGCATGCAGGTTCTTCAACAGGATTTCTTCCAGGTGCAAGTTTACCGTTTTCTTCAACATCCAAAAGTATGGACTACCATGATAATATGAACTATAAACTGTTTGAAAAGTGGTTAAAAGAACAACTGATTCAAAATTTAGATGCTCCATCTTTAATCATTCTGGACAATACATCTTATCATTCAAGAATCTTAAATAAACAACCTACTTCGTCCTGGAAGGAAAGTGATATTTATGACCGGCTAATAAAACAAAAACAAAATTTTTGCCCAATATACTAAAACTAGAACTTCTTTTAATGGCAAAATCTACTAAAAAACCAACAATATATGCCGTAGATGAAATATTACGGGAAAATGGACATGAGGTTTTACGACTGCCATTTTTTTGCTTACTTTTTTAGTACATATGTAATTTTGTAGGCAATAAGTAAATAATTATAGAATACTTGTTCCAGATTTAAAGCGTGTTTAAAATAAGTAAATTTTTTTATTAATTATAAGACAAAATTTGATAATATAAAAATCGGTAAAATCGCTTTACCAGAAACTCGGGGCTAACGAAAATATATATATAAATATATATATATATATATATATATATATATATATATATATATATATATATATATATATATATATATATATATGTAGATATATATATATTTAATAATTAATAACACAGAATTGTCCTTTTAAAAAATATAAGTATTTGTACGTATTATATCCATATACCTTTCTATAGCCAGTCTCTTCAATTCGAGTAGTTTTTCGTAGGCATAAATTCGACGTTTAATTCATACTTGTTCTGGTTTGATTAAGATATTTCTCAGCTACTGATTTTTCTTTGTATCTGGATGTATATCGATGTGATTACATAGCTAAATCCTAGATCTGTGTTTCAATCATCCTGACAGAACGTACTATAACATTCTTTACATGTCAAAAAAACCTACATAAGAAATTTACTTGCTTCGTATTTCAATATAAAAATATAGGAATTCCTGCCAGTATGTAAAATCTAATTTTAATGTTAAGGTCAAAGTGTGTTTGTTTTTCGCAAGAAGTTATCGATACTAATTGCAAAGCAGTGAGTACAATTTTCTACCTTTTTTTTCCTAAAAATCCTCAATTTCTAATTAATGTGCATACAGAGATAAAAAACAAATTTCTTCTCATATTGCAGCCCTGAAGAAGGTAATAATCATTACCGAAAGCTTGGCGTAGCTTAAAAGCAATTTAAATCTAGCCCTAAATTAGGACCGATACCCCAATAATTAGGTTACTTGTTGTTCAACTAGTCGGTCAAGACTACCCTTCTCTTTATATATATATATATATATATATATATATATATATATATATATATATATATATATATATATATATATATATATATATATATATATATATATATATATTATATTTCAATGCCGGTCGTGGTATTAGCCAGCGGAGTAGTTGTTTTTGTGATTCAATTTTGTGCCTTTGCCCTACACGGGGCTGGCTAGTCTATGGCGGCCTGATGAGCTCTAATAAGAGCGAAATCGCGATCGTCGTTTGACTAAAATGGATCATTGTGTCTGCTGTGATGCAGAACATGTTCCAAACAAGGATCATTTTCTTGTTATGACGTTGGTGTAAGTGGAATGAAAACATACTATCATTTAATACTCCCAACGAAAGCCAGGAGTCACAATGTAATTCAATGCCAGTCGTGGTATTAGCCAGCGGAGTAGTTGTTTTTGTGATTCAATGTTGTGCCTTTGCCTTACACGGGGCTGGCTAGTCTATGGCGGCCTGATGAGATCTAATAAGAGCGAAATCGCGATCGTCGTTTGACTAAAATGGATCATTGTGTCTGCTGTGATGCAGAACATGTTCCAAACAAGGATCATTTTCTTGTTATCACATTGGTGTAAGTAGAATGAAAACATACTATCATATAAATATATATATATATATATATATATATATATATATATATATATATATAAACTCAGCATCAGAAATAAACAAACAACCTCAGCTTTATTCCTACATCATCAGGAAACCGGCCATAAAATAAATTTCGATGGGTGTAGGGAGATTGCCAATATAGAACATTATAAGACCAGAATAATCCGAGAAGCCATAGAAATTGAAAAGCAAGGTGATTTAAATAAAAGGGATGAATCATTAAAACTACCAACAGTATGGAAGACAATAATAGACAAATCTAAAATCGCAAAAACTCAAGCGCAATTAGCGCAACAACAACAGCACCATCCGGAAAACATAAATAACGACCAACGCCTGCGCAGATATAACCTTCGGCCCCGAGTGGGGGTATAAAGGAAGCGTCGCAGTCACCAACACTTCAGTCTCTATTCGGACGCGAGAAAGAAAGCTTCGAAAATGCCAAATGTGATTTTGGCGAAACGTCAGCAAAACTGTTCTTTTCAGAACGACAGTAGTGAACGGATGTACACCCGGAATGATAACACATTATATATATATATATATATATATATATATATATATATATATATATATATATATATATATATATCTATATATATCTATATATGTATATATATAGCCCGTCTTTTTTGCATGCATGGCCCTTAATTTTAGATTGAAATTTGAAGAAATCGGATAAGTAGTTTTTTAGCTATGCCGGAAACAGACAGACATACCTACAGACAGACGGAATTGAGAAAACATGTTTTCCGGCATCTAGGGACCCTTAAACGTAAAGATCTGAAAAAATCTCACGAAGAAAGTAATAACTAATTATCTTGTATTTTTAACGAAAGTGTATAATATTCTTGCAAAATAATTTTTTTTTTGTTATCACAATACAAAAAAAAACAAGTTTTCTTTGCACAGGGGTGGCTTGCATTTAAATAAATGACATTGTATAAGTGGTTAGATTTTTAGGTCAAGCGGGCCTCATAATTTTTGGTGACTGATAAAAAAATCTCACTTTCATTAAGTGGCTGTATAAACAGAACATATCCTGATTGTTCCACTGATTCGAACCGCCTTCCGACTTTATTAAGGCGCTTGCCATTTTGTGTATTTTTGTTTTCGCCAATCAAAAAATTTTAACCAAATACATATTTAGCGAATTTGCTTATTTAGTCCCTCGGCATTTAATATATAAAATAATATTAAGTGACTATCTTAATAATATTACGTAACACAATAAAAAAAACTATTTTCTTTCTCCCTGTATATTTGTAGATAGCCCATCGAGATTTAATAGCTCGATAAAAGCATCACACAACATTTTGGTATTCACTGTGTTTTCTGATTTGATTCATAATGTTGGTGACCTTTGGACCCGCACGATAGGAGCGCATTCGACTATAGAGTATAAGTTTATGTATTGAATCGAGTTGACTACATTCCTTGACTGAAACTTTTAGCCCAACTGATGTGCTTTTTGAAACTGTAATAAAAATTTGCGGGTTTTTGCGGAAATCAGGTAGTTCCATTTAAATTAGAAGACAAAGGGCAATTTTTTAAATTTAATTATTAAAATTAAGGTCTTCTGGGCTTTGCGAAATCATAATCTGTTTTGTAACTTTTCAATTTGTCAGCTGTCATTTTTTACTAAAGTTTTTCTTCATTGTAATATCAACTACACCCCGCATTTTTTGAAGTGGATATCTGAATTGATTTAAAAAAAAACATTAATATGAGATATTGATTTCCATAAAAACATTTTTTTGTGAAGGATATTATGATAAATAATTCTTCTTAATTCCATATTGCTTTTTATGACAATGTTTTGTTGATTTATAGAAATGGATCGTTTAAATGAAACCAAAAGAATTGAAATTTTAATTTTACTGGGTTATGGGGACAACATCCAATAACTAAATCTACCGTAATAAAATTAACAAAAAAAACTGAAACTGGAAGGGTAAAAGATGCTGTGCGTTCTGGCAGATCTAAAAGCGCAACAGATGATGACAAGGTTTTGAATGTTTTAATCAGTTTAGAATAAAATCCGCATCCTTCTACCAGAACATTAGGAAGAGAAAATGACCTCTTTTTAATGCAAGAATTCTCTGAGGATGATCACGTTGTAATCCCAGGGTCTTGTAAACAATTAAGCCCACGGAATTTGATAATTTTTGAATATAAAATAGAAAGTTTACCTTCATTTAACTGTTTTAAGAAAGTAAAAGAAATGGATGAACCACTTTTCCTATTCAAAATTCTTCAAATTGATTCTGTAAAGGTATCTTTAATTTCATTTATATCAGTCAGAGTAAAAAAATAATGTATCTGTCACCCGTATACCATCAGGGAAGGTCAAAGGATCCTTTGTGGGATTTATATGAGAGGACAAGTTGGCGGCCACGGTGCTGTAAAAGGAATTCAACTGATGACATGTCAGATTGGAACAGGTTGTCTGACCATTTTCTCCACACAGTTCCTTAACAATCCTCCAACTCTCCCTCTGTTCATTTGTGGATTGCCTCAGTCGATTGGCATAGTGAAGCTGCTTAGCTGCTTTAATTGTACTTCTATGTACAGTTCGATAGTTGTTAAAATATGAAATAAATGTTGGATTTTCAAAAAAATACTTTCTCACCATGTGCAAGGAACGCATATTTCTGGACGAGAATTAAGTCCTTTGGTAAACCACGATTTCCTCTTCCTCGTTTTTATGGTTTTAAGGGGAAAAGCCAAATTGAAATTGTAAGTTAGTAGACTGTGAAAGCCTGAGAGCGGGTCATTTAAGTGTAAAACTCCACGCCAGTCACCTTCAGCACATGATTGAGAAAACCTACCATAATTTTTACGAGTAAAAAGTCTTCCCCTCCGTTTAGTTTTCTTTGATTTTTTAAATGAAACCTTAAAACTGCACAAAACCGCATGGTGATCAGAAAGACCTGCATTTAGCATATATTATTTTATATTCTCTAATACTTCTTTCTCAGTTATAATGCAATCTGACGTTATAAAATTCGACAGCTTTCCTTTTTTCGAGGGGGTAGAGGGAGGTACAAATTCTGGAAATGACATTTAAAATTACTTTCCAATGGGCTACAGACTTGAAATTTGGTATGTGCAAAAGATTCCGGTGAAAATAAAATTTAATACTTTTTTGGGGCAAAAAAATTCGAAATGGCGGATTCAAAATTGCGAACTTTATTATTTATAGGTAAATCGATTTGGCTCAAACTTCAAAATGTTTAGTGTCGCTGAATATTTTTCATTTCAACAAGGTGAAAATAGATTAATTCAAAAAAAAAACTTAAACGATTTTATTTGAGTTGCCAGAACATAAAACAAATAATTTGAAACAACCTTCTTTTCTAAAAAGAATTGCCATATCAAATCGCGCGGCTATTATCCAAAACGCAGATCAATTTATCGCCCCACGATTTTATATCGAAGATGGTCCAATCGATAATGGTCCAAACTCTAAACCACGGAGAACTCAGATATAAGCGCATAAATTTTACTGTACCTTCATCTATTGATCTGTATTTTAACTGGTCCCGAAAAAAACATCACTATGTAGATTTTTCTAAAATTTAGAATTTATTATTGGGATATTGCAGACATTGGGCCCACTATCCTGCCTGCAAAATTTCAATAAGTTATCTGTAGAAATATTCGAGGTATATCAAAAAACTAAAGTATAAAAAAAATTAACACCCTGTATCTCGGACACTGCCAACATTCGTACTGAAGTTAAGTTAGTTTAGATCATTATGTACTAACGCCAGGTATATTTTTCTAGATTTTTTTACAGACCCCTTGTAGATAAAAGTTACTCTGATCTTATAAAAGCAATTATTTTAATTTTAACACCCTGTATAATAAACAAAATTGAAAGAAAACAGTTCTGACAATGTATTTCACATCACCAAACCAGACATATAAAAACAAACAAAATACTTCAAATTAAAAAATCGGTAAGCGTGTGCCGTCACGAATAGTCGTTACTTCAATAATTACTTTACGCCTTTGTCGATTTTTTTTCAAAAAATAATAACACCACCGATAACATTATTTTCCGCACTCTATCTCGTCTCGGCCAAACCCCCATATCAGCCAGCCTAATTGATTTGATGAATACACATTTTTACTATCTCTCTGCGGTCTACGAAGGGCCATTTTTCATGACTCGCCACACTTAAATCAGGCAGGGGTGTGGGCTTCTATTACCCCCTATTACTTCGCGGATTACAGGTGCTGAAATTCTTTGAGAAAATTACGAGAGCAGCCCCGACATTCTTGTCGGGCGTAAAAAATCACGAAAGGGTGATTAACAAGGATTTCTACGACATAAAAGCGTATAAATCACGGCTGGGTGAAGCGAAAGCCCGGAAGAATAATAGTTATGATATTTATTTCGGACAAATGCTAATTTATCTTGTTCTTTTTGTAATTTTGGCGCCGCCTAAGTAGGATAAATCTTTTCGTGTGTTTGTTTATGTTTAGACATCTTTCGCTAAGCTGATCTTCTGCTGTCAAGTCTACTTTTATTTATAGAACAGGTTAAATACGAAATTACAGAGGATGATAAACTGTTCTTTCAGTGAAAAGATCTTTGACATTTGGATATTCTAGCTGATGGATAATCCAGCTTAGATTTGAAATCGATTATTTCTTACAGAAATTTTACTCTTGAAAATATTTAATTTCTGCCCCCAGTAAAAAGTATATATATATATATATATATATATATATATATATATATATATATATATATATATATATATATATATATATAGGGTGTCCCAATAGTGCGTTCTCGGTTGATATCTTAATAACGGATAGCGATATAAAAAAAGTTCAAATGCAAAAGTTGTAGAACAATAAGGGCTACATAACCTAAAATTATTTTCATTTATACAGGATGTCTCAAAAATACGTTGCGAAGCAATGTTGTTTTTTCTTATGGGACACCCTGTATATTTTGCATATTTAGATTCTGCTCGTGATTCTACACATTTTTTGTATAACATGTCCTATGTCTAAATCTGATAGTTTTTCTAATATCCGCCATTTTGTAAAAAATTATGAATTGCAGTGCCTTTTTTCAAACGACGTGGCCGTTGGCTTTTTGATATAGGATTATGATTTTTGGCAGGAACATTAACAAAAGTATGGGTTGACTTTCAACGTGAACAAAATTTGTCGGCGTTGTACAGGGGGTCCTAGATAAGTAGGAGAAAATAAAAAAATTAAAAACATCATATCTTCATTTTTTTAAATGGAATGTATAGTATTTTAATATTTTAGACTATTCGTGACCCAAAACCCTATCTTTCGTTATAAATATGTCCTATACCTATTTGTCATAGTTTCCGAGATTTTGACATTTTTGTATTTATTATTTGGTTTTCAATGGCAATCGCCTTAGAATTTGCTTTATTATCGAATTTATAGAATTTTCCGAGGAATTCAAAAATGTAATAATATACAGGGTGTTCCATTTAAAATAACAAAGTTGATATCCGAGGGACACTTGTATTTTAACTTTTTCTCTGTTATTAAAAATAAAGGAATTAAGGGGGGTGGCAAATCTCGGTGAATCACCCTGTACATTAATTCACAGTAAAAAATGCAAAGAGACACAACAGAAAAAGAAGTCCTACAATCACTTGATTAAATGTTCAATATGACCACCATTTCTTTCAACACACACTTGTAGCCGATTCACAAAGGAATTGTTAACTCTATTCAGCATCGCGGCATTGATATTTGTACATGCATTGCTAATTCTCATTTTCATATTCTCTATGGTAGTGGGTGGCGTTTGGTAAACTTGCTCTTTAACGAAACCCCACAAGAAAAAATCTAGTTTTGTGAGGTCCGGAGACCTTGCCGGCCATGATACTGGACCTCCCCTACCAATCCATTTATTTTCATAATTCGCGTCTAAAAATTGCCTCACCTGCCTGCTAAAATGTGCCGGAGCGTCATCTAGTTGGAACCACATCCGCCTCACTAGATTCAAAGGTAATTCGTCAATCCACTCCTGCAAACTGTTTTGCAGTAAATTTAGGAAAGTGTCTCCATTAACTCTATTTTCGAAAAAATAAGGTCCAATGATACGGTTACCGATTCTACCAGCCCATACATTAAGATACCATCTATGCTGGTGATCCAAGGGGATAATGAATCTGGGGTTTTCAGAATTATAATAGTGGAAATTATGTCGGTTGACGTACCCATTTTTATGAAGTGTCGCTTCGTCAGTAAATAAAATGTTATTGAAAAAATCATGTTCTTCTCTATTTTTTGCTAATGCCCAAGTACAATTCAAGTCTTCGATTGAAGTCGTCTTGATCCAGCTCTTGTACCAGTTGAATATGGTATGGGTGAAATTTATGTTTTCTAATTATTCTATTTGCCGTAGATTTAGCAACACCTCTCTCCTTTTCTAACTGCCTACATGAAATATGAGGATTTTCAACTAAAGTTTGCATAACAAGATATTCAGTTTCTTCATTTGCGGCTCTTTTCTGCCTTTCCAATTTTTGTTCGTAATCGACACATCCAGTTCTTTCAAATCGTTCTTTGAATCTGACAAATGATACCTCATGAGGATGACGTTCGGCATTGCTAAACCGTTGCGCATAAACTCTACTTGCTAAAAAACAATTTTGATCACTTGCGCCCAAAACATAAATCATGTTAATCAATTCTTCTCTAGAAAAATTCATTTTGAACATTCAATTTGAACACCGTTACTACACAAATACAAGAGTTTGACATTTCGCAATAACAACATTTTCCTTGTTTTCATTTGTTTTTACTTTAGGATTGTCTAAGGCATCTTCGCACATTAAGTTCTAACTAAATGTTGACAGTACCTACGCTTTTATAATAGCCAAAATAGTAAATATTTAAGAATAGTTGGTAAAATATCTGTTCTAAGTCTTTAGGTCGCGATTCTTAGCACAATATTATGAGCTGAATTTTTAATTTTGCGTCACTTGTGTATTATAATTAGGAAATTCGATAATAAAGCAAATTTTAAGGCGATTGCCATTGAAAACCAAATAATAAATACAAAAATGTCAAAATCTCGGAAACTATGACAAATAGGTATAGGACATATTTATAACGAAAGATAGGGTTTTGGGTCACGAATAGTCTAAAATATTAAAATACTATACATTACATTTAAAAAAATGAAGATATGATGTTTTTAATTCCTCCTACTTATCTAGGACCCCCTGTACAACGCCGACAAATTTTGTTCACGTTGAAAGTCAACTCACACTTTGTTAATGTTCCTGCCAAAAATCATAATCCTATATCAAAAAGCAAACGGCCAACGTCGTTTGAGAAAAGGCACTGCAATTCATAATTTTTTACAAAATGGCGGATATTAGAAAAACTATCAGATTTAGACATAGGACATGTTATACAAAAAATATGTAGAATCACGAGCACAATCTAAATATGCAAAAATATACAGGGCGTCCCACAAGAAAAAACAACTTTGCTTCACTACAGATTTTTGAGACATCCTGTATAAATGAAAATAATTCTAGGTTATGTAGCCCGTATTGTTCGACAACTTTTGTATTTGAACTTTTTTTATATCGCTATCCGTTATCAAGATATTAACCGAGAACGCACTATTGGGACACCTGTATATATATATATATATATATATATATATATATATATATATATATATACAGGGTGTCCCGAATTGCAGTGTCCAAACTTTAACAGCGCATTCTGCATTCAAAATAAGCCCTAATTTTCTATATAAACATATATCGGCAAATGCTTCGTTTTCGAAATACAGGGTGTTAAAGTTTTAAGAAAAAAATTGTTTTTTAGTCATAACTTTTTTATTACTTGAGATATTGTTATTAAATTTGGTAAACAGCTTGGAGTAACAAAAGGCATTTTTTGATTTGAAATATTTTTTAATTTTTCATCAGTGTCGTCCGTACGGGATTTTTTATTGAATATTCTTGAAGAAAAAATGGTACTCTACTACTTTTTCTGAAAACAAAAATCATTCCTAAAATCCCCACTCAGTTTGGAGCAAATTTGATCCCTTGTCTTTTTTTCGTGCGGTGTAAGGATTTCAAGTAAAAAACTAAAAACCATTTTTATGTATGGCATAGTTAAAATTTCCATTATTGTTAATTTCAGTAGCAAAACCTTTAAGGTGGAATTGTAACAGCAAGTTTTTAAAATTATTTGGTTTCCGATATTTATTTCATGCATTCCGGGTGAGTTCATAATTTCTGAACAACAACAATGTAGGCTAAAATAAAAGCTTGTCTGACAACTAAGGAGAGATGACGTCATTGACCCGTTGTAATGGAGATTTGCATTATGTTTGGGTTATCAGGGTAACATCGCAGAAGTTAGCAGGCAATCTATTAAAATCTAATGTCCTTGGTACTTACCATCATTCCTTCATTGTCGACTCCTGGTATGCCAGGATTGCATTTTTGTGAAAATTGAACAATTTCTAGGTTCGTCTTTAAAGTATGACAGATGAGTTTATAATTCTAAAATCGTCGATTCATTTTGTAAAACGGTAATTAGAATTAATTCAATTTTGAAGATGATACTTCATTTTACAGAAACTACTCTTTATTAACTAAGTTCGTAATTAATTTTACAAAAACTAGAATTCATTAACTTAGATCGTGAAAAAAATGTATACATAGAGCACTTTAAATATCATTAAGGATTAATGTGGGCCTTAAAATTCACAATAATTGCTCAAAATGAGCTTCTCTAACTTCGACACATTTTCGGCATCTGCTCATAACTGTGTCAGTGGTATGGCGTATAAAATTCGTATTGGCTCGCAAAGTTTCACAGGCTTGCTCTATCCTTAGAATCAGTTATTCTCTTGTAGAACTGGTCTGGAATAAACTAAATTTTTCAAATAACCCCACACAAAGAAGTCGACAGGTGTGAGGTCAGGTAGCCAGGCTGTAGCTCCTAATCGTCCAATCCACCGTTCTGGATAATTATTATTTAACCACTCGCGATTTACAAGTGCAAAATGCGCGGGAGCCCCGTCCATTTGAATCCAGAATTCGTTTCTAAGATTTAGAGGAATATTTTCTAGATATTGAAATAACTCATTTTGCAGAAAATCATTAAATAACTGTCCATCTAGGCGTGGTGGTAGAATATGGGGCCCGCAAAAAATTTCATTTATTACACCACACCAAATAACAGAAAATTCTTGCTGAAATGCTCTAGTTCGAACAACACGTGGATTGTCACGGCTCCAGATTCGTAAATTATGGAAATTTACTGAGCCGCTTCGGGTAAATGTGGCTTCATCAGTCCATACAATTTTTGTTGAGAAGTTCTCGTCTTCCTCTATTTGGCGCAAAAACCAATTGCAAAAACTGACACGTTTTTCGGCGTCACCAGGTTGTAAGTTTTGAACTGGCTGCATCTGAAATGGCTTCCTGTGATCTTTCCTCAAAACACGATGAACCTTGTTTTTAGAAACAAAAACTGCGTTGCCTTGTAAATTATGAGCTGCTCTTCGTAGGCTTAATGTCCTATCGTTGTCAAACTTATTTAAAATTACGTTTCGATATTGTTCATTTCTCCTACTTTCGTTTCTCGGATTCTTTTTGAGTCCAAATTCCTAAACATTAAATGCGTCTAATGAAAACTTGTTTGCAAGGTAATTTTCTATTTGGTAATCTTCGTTCGTATTCCCGTACTACTGCATTTGCATTTCCATTACAGAAACCATAAACGAAATGAATATCAGCATACTCAAAGTTACTGAATAATACCATTTTGAAATCAGTAGTTAGACTGATAATCACCTTTTTGTATAAACTGTAATGTACCTGACATTTATTTACTCTAAAAACTCAAATGTTACATTTTAAAGATGAAACTAGCAATTGTTCAATTGTCACAAAAATGCATTCATGGCATACCAAGATGTTAAAGGTTTTGCCACTGAAATAATTAACAATAATGGAAATTTTAACTACGCCATACATAAAAATAGTTTTTAGTTTTTAACTCGAAATCCTTGCATCGCCCGAAAAAAAGGCAAGGGATCAAATTTGCTCCAAACTGAGTGGGGATTTCAGGAATGATTTTTGTTTTCAAAAAAAGCAGTAGCGTACCATTTTTTCTTCAAGAATATTCAATAAAAAATCCTGTACGGACGCCACTGATAAGGAATTAAAAAATATTTCAAATCAAAAAATGCCTTTTGTTACTCAAATGCTGTTTACCAAATTTAATAACAATATCTCAAGTTCTAAAAAAGTTATGACTAAATAACAATTTTTTTCTTAAAACTTTAACACCCTGTATTTCGAAAACGAAGCATTTGCCGATATATGTTTATATAGAAAATTAGGGCTTATTTTGAATGCAGAATGCGCTGTTAAAGTTTAGACACTGCAATTCGGGACATCCTGTATATATATATATATATATATATATATATATATATATATATATATATATATATATATATATATATATATATATATATATATATATATATATATATATATATATATATATATATATATATATATATATATATATATATATATATATATATATATATATATATATATATATATATATATATATATATACTTTTTCCCAGTATCCTTAGGGATGTGAAATCATTATTTATTTTAAATTGATGAAACATGCCAAATTTCTTTTTACTTCCCTCGTTAAAGGGAGGTATTGTAATCGTGAAAAAATCACCCTCCGAGATTTTTTCAGATCTTTACGATTCAGGGTCGCTAGATGCCGAAAAACATGTTTTCTCAATTTCGTCGGTCTGTCTGTTCGAGGCATAGCTAAAAAACTACTTACGCAATTGACTTCAAATTGTGGTCACACATTAAGTGTCATATAGAGATGATCTGGTAACATTTTGGTGAAACTCTAATAAGGAGAAACAAAATGGCGGTTTAATAAAATGTTTAAAAAAGTATTACTAAGGAACTACTTATTCTATTTCTCTTAAATTTTGCACAAAAATGTAGGAATTAACTAAAAATTTGGTACGAATTTAAGATGGCGAAACAAAATGGCTGCTTGATGAAATATTTAAAAATTCTGCCTGAAGAAATTAGTTAATGGATTCATTTCAAATTGTGTGCGATAATTAATTGTATGGAGATGAACTAGTATAATTGTCGTACGAATTCAAGATGGCGGCCAAATAAAATGTTTGTAATCATAAAAAAACTTCAAATTTTGTCCAAAAATGTATGGTCATTTGGGGAAGACCTAGCAATATTTTGGTAAAAATCCGATATAGCGCAACAAGATGGCGGCCTAATGAAACGTTAAAAAATTATTACTGAAAAAACTCATTATCCAATTTATCTCAAATTTTGCATAAAAGTTAAGTGTTACATAGGAATGAACTAGTAACAGTGCAACAAATACTTTGAAGGTGAGAGCTTTTTAGTTGAGAAATATAAAATTCCAGAAAAATATTCGTCATAAACAAATGAACGATTTAAAACAAGAAACATTTTCTTCCTAAATGAATCTTTCGAGAAAAATTTGTTATTTGTAGTAGGGCTATTATTCGTAATATTATCGAAACCAACTTGATTTTTTTTTATCAAATAAGTATTGAATTAGAATTAGTAGAAAATCAGAAAAATATTCTATATAGCGAAAAACTAAGACTGTTGAGGAAATTTTGTGTGTTGTATTTATTGATATGACCAAGATTAGTATATAACCGTTTCAATGTCTGGTGTCGAGATGTATTTACATTTGATAGAATACACTATTCATCCAGCCCTAATAAAAAATGTATTATTTTAACACGATGCCTCATTACACATTACTATAGCATGACACTTTTGGATACCACTTTTTCCGAAAAATGGATTGGACCAAGAGGTTTTACTGAATGGCCGGCAAGATCTGCTGACTTATTTCTCCTTGACTTTCTTCTTTGAGGCCATTAAAAACAAATATTATTGTCCCATTCAAAAAAATTAATGTTGGGTCTGCCTGATAGTTTTGAAACATACAGTATACATAAAAAATATCTTCAAGTAACCTACATAATAAACCCTACAACTTTTAATGTTTGGCAGTTTTTTCTACCTCTTAAGGTCATATATATATATATATATATATATATATATATATATATATATATATATATATATATATATATATATATATATATATATATATATATATACATATATATATATATATATATATATATATATATATATATATATATATATATATATACAGGGTGTCCCACGACGAACTGCGGCGATCGATTTCTCAGAAAGTAGGCTTTAGAAAAATTTGAAATTTTGGCAGCTAACTAAAGGTGATAGGGGCAATTCGCGCAAAATATTTCCAAGGTGGCGGCACTTCCAGTTATACCGGAAGTAGACGTCAACTTTCTTATTTTAAATAGAACACCCTGTATATAATCGAATTTTTGGATTCTTCGAAAAATTCTAGGTATATGTATAATATCCTATACCTAAGTTCAACTGTTTTTGAGATATTTTGAATTTTATGTAAAAAATGACTTTTGCAGGTCTAGACATAACTATATAAGTATCTGCTTATCGAAGTCTCTATTATTTAATTGCGGTTGGCTTCCTTGTCTAAAATGGCACACTTTAGTGCCCTGTGCTGATATTTTTGTAATAAATAAATATAGGGCGATCAAAAACTGACATTATAAATATACTTTAAAAAATCGTTAAAAGTTACTTTATTCAAATGGAAACCCCCAATTTTTATAATTTATTACTTAAAATAAGGGTGACTTTGTATAAAGTTGTCTATTACAAAAGTTTGTAGTTTTTGAGTTATTGACGATTTAACATTTTTTATTCTAATAATATCAGACGTCTTCTAAGTGTTCTTGTTAGTTGGCCATGACGGGGAGGCCTGGCGAGAACAAAACCAATTGGTTAGTATAAAAATGTAATATTTGTTGTCGTTTGACAATTACCTACTAAAATATTATTTATTTATTATAGTAATTAAAATAATTATTAAACTAATAATCATGCTGCGGCGATTAAATTACACACACGAGGATTATTTGAATTTGTTTGTTATCTATGGGGACAAAGTTTTAACAAGAACATGCCAGATATTTGCTGATAGATATCCAGATAAACAGAAACCGTCACCGAACATCGTTAAACAAATGTTGGAAAACTATAAAAATGTTAAAACCGTGAAGACAAAAATTAATTAAAGAAAGCCTATTCCCATTATAGTCTAGTCTACATAAGAGCACATTTTGTTTTTTCAATAAATGTTGAAAATATCCACCTTGTACTTCCAAACATTTTTCGCATCTCCGAATAAATCCCTCGTGGGTGGCCGCTCTAATTGAAGCTAGAGATCATCTTTCGAACGTGTCCCTTACCCTTGCCATACATTCCTCTTTCGTTGTTACTGGATTAAAATAAACTATTTCTTTTATCGTTCCCCATATAAAATAGTCTAAGACTGTCAGATCGGGGGAATGAGGAGGCCACAGGAAAGGTCCATTGTTGGCAATCCACTTGTCGTAAAACGTAGCTTGTAAAAAGTTAGTAACTGCAACGGTTCTATGTGGTGGGATGCCATCGTGTTGGTAGAAAATTTGACTATGTTGTGCCAAAGATAAATTACTTAAATATTCGTTGTCCAACTCTTCAAGAATATTCAGATATTTTTCTCCTACAAAAGTTTATAGACATAATTTTACGGAAAGAAATGCTTTGATAATATTCGTCGATTTATTGATTTAAAAAGAAACAAAATACATCAAAATTCAATAAATTTAATCTGAAGAGTGCATAAACAAAAAGAAGGTTTATTATTTTATGACTTTCTAAAGTACCCTGTATAAACAGCTTATAAATATCTAACTAAAGATAACTTTCCTATAAAACTTGGGACGATATATTTTTTTAGATATGATGTGTTACGGTATGTGGACCAGTATTTGTATGAAGTAGTGTAGTGTGACCTGTATAAATAACTTAATTTAATTTATTTATGTAATAATATTTACTAAATGATTTATCTAATTTTGGATTGCCGCTAAAATGGATTATTTTTCATTAAAAAAGTTCTTGTGTTTAGGCAATGTATAACTTACTACTCAAATTTTCTTCGTAAAAATTCAGTTTTATTATTCGATCGTTCCTTACTGCACAAAATACATTAAATTGCCAGGATTCTTGAAAGTTCCGCGATCTTACTGCATAAGGATTCGAATCAATCAAAAAATGGGAATTGTGTCTATTGAAAAGGCCATTTTTAGTAAATTTTGCTTCCTCGGTCCAAATTATATTGTCCAAAACTCTAGGGTTATCTTGTACCATTCTTAAAATAAACTCGCAAAACTGTACTCTTTTTGGCAAATCAGTGTCTTTTAGATGTTGAACCAATGATATTAAATAAGGTTGGATTATGTTTTAACAGAATCCTATGCACTGAGTTCCTCGAGATTCCTGATTGTCTTGCTACGTTTCTTAGGGATGTCATTGGATATGCTGCAAAATATCCCAGAATTGCAATCTCGACATTTTCATTATCAACAATGGGCTTCCTCTTATTAATTTTTGCCTTGACGTTTCTAAAATTTTTATAGTTTTCCAACATTTCTTTAACGCTGTTCAGTGACGGTTTCTGTTTATCTGGATATATATATCAGCAAATATCTGGCATGTTCTTGTTAAAACTCTGTTAGATTCCCCATAGATAATAAACAAATTTAAATAATCTTCGTGTGTGTAATTTAATCGCCCCGGCATGATTATTATTTTAATAATTATTATAATTCCTATAATAAATAAATAATATTTTAGTATGTAATTGTCAAACGACGATAAATATTACGTTTCTATAGTAACCAATTGGTTTTGTTCTCGCCAGGCCTCCCTATCATGTCCAACTAACAAGAAAACTTAGAAGCCGTCTGGCATTATTAGAATAAAAAATGTTAAATCGTCAATAACTCAAAAACTACAAATTTTTGGAATAGACAACTTTATACAAAGTCACCCTTATTTTAAGTGTTAAATAAGATAAAATTATAAAAATTGGGGGTTTCCATTTGAAAAAAGTAACTTTTAACAATTTTTTAAAGTATATTTATAATGTCAGTTTTTGATCACCCTATATTTATTTATTATAAAAATATCAGCACAGGCCACTAAAGTGGATCCTTTTGGACAAGGAAGCCACCCACAAATAAATAATAGGGACTTCCATAACAAACATAACATAAATTTATAGTTATGTCTAGACCTGCAAACGTCATTTTTTACATAAAATTCAAAATATCTCAAAAACAGTTCAACTTAGGTATAGGATATTATACATGAAATATACCTAGAATTTTTCGAGGAATCCAAAAATTCGATAATATACAGGGTAGTTCTAGTCAAAAAAAGAAAGTTGACGTCTACTTCCGGTATAACCGGAAGTGCCGCCATCTTGAAAATATTTTGCGTGAATTGCCCCATCGACTTTAGTTAGCTGCCAAAATTTCAAATTTTTCCTAAGACCACTTTCTGAGAAATCGATCGCCGCAGTTCGTCGTGGGACACCCTGTATATATACACATACAGGGTGGTGCAACCAAGATGGGGTGGACGATTGTGGGCAAACGGAGAGGAATTTGAAAAAACATTTTTGGGGTATGATTGATAGTCAAGAACGCTGTGTTTTAAAATTATACCCATTATACAGGGTGGTCTGAAAAGTTCGTGGTGAACCAAACTTGTGTTTTTTTATATGGGACACCCGGTATATTATTATTTTAGTTGATTCTCCTATTCGTTACGATCATTTTGATATGAGGTTTGTTGGGTTTAAAATTTATACTAAGGGAATGGGACGAGGTTAAAGTGGAAAAAAGGGTTATACTCCGGCCATAATTTGAAAACAATGGAAGCAGGTATGGAAAAACCAAATATTCTATAAAATGTATTGTTTCTAGGATTACAATAATCGCTTGTAAGTCATTCAAAATTATTCACTGTTATACAGGGTGGTCAAGTTTTGCAAATTTACCTTAGATTGAATTTTTTTAAATGGAACACCCCATATATTTTACTGTCATATTAAAGATAACATCGCCAGCTTTCAGAAAATACCCTATTTGATATCTTTCTAACCAACAGTTTTTTAGTAAATTAACCGTGAAACCAAAATTTACTCATTCTAACAGAAACGGTATTATTTACGTTGCTTAAATTGACTACCTATATTATAAGGAGGCCATGATATAATCATAAATGAAAAGAAAGATTGACATTCTTGTCAAAACCGCAAAGTGTCAGAGAATTAGCATCAATTACCATTGTTTTTTGACGATAAGCCGAGAAATTGTTAAGTAACAATGAGTTTGAGTACTCCAGAGTTGATAAACATGACTTTTATGTTGGGCGAGTGTCAAAAAAACCCTTTACTAGCAAGCAGGGTTTATGCGGTACGATATCCCGATGCCGAAAAAAAACCAAGACCTAAAGCTTTTGCAAGTTTATTAGAGAGGTTTCAAGAAACAGGCAATGTTGCTTTTAAGAAACGGAAAGTAATTAATAAACCAGTTACCGATGAAGATAATGCTTTGACAATGTTATTAACAGTGCAAGAAAATCCACACACAAGTACTAGGGAAATTGAGAGAGATACTGATATTGAACGCACTAGTATTAAACGGATTCTGACACAACATAAATATCATGCCTACCACATTGAATTATACCAAGAACTGTATGATCGCGATTACGTCCAACGACAAAAGTTTTCAATTTGGTTTTTAAATACAATTTGGGATAATCCAGGTTTTGTAGATAGGGTGCTGTTTTCAGATGAAGCAACTTTTAAAAGCAACGGCTTGGTTAACAAACATAATATGCACTATTATTCAACCGAAAATCCACATTGGATTCGTCAGGTGGACCACCAAAATAAATGGTCAATTAATGTTTGGGGAGGTATATCTAGCTCTCTTGTTATAGGACCATATTTCTTTGAAGAGCATTTAACGGGAGAAGTCTATTTTTTTGAGAAATGAGTTGCCCGTATTGCTCGAAGACTTACCTTTAATGTTAAGAAATTCCTTATGGTTCCAACATGATGGAGCACCCCGCATTACCATAGGCATGTAAGACATTTTCTCAATAATTGGAAAGGAGAGCATTGGATTGGGCGAGGTGGACCAGTTAAGTGGCCTGCGAGGTCACCCGATTTAACGCCACTAGATTTCTTTTTATGGGGACATGTTAAAGAAGAAGTTTATAAAGAGGTTCCAACCACAGTGGAAGATGAAGTTGAGAATAATAAGCAGTTTTCGCAACATTTCAGATCTGACTTTGAGAAAAGTGAAACTTTCATTTATGGATAGACTCGAAATGTGCCTTCAGCAAAACGGTGGTTTAGTTGAACATCTTTTATAAGTTTTAATTACATTGTTTTTGTTGATTTATATTAAATTTTTTTTTTTGTAAAAAAAGATGTTATTAATACTGTCAAAGCATTATCTTCATTGGTAACTGGTTTATTAATTACTTTACGTTTTTTTGAAAGCAACATTTCCTGTTTCTTGAAATCTCTATGATAAACTTGCAAAAGCTTCTATCTTGTTTTTATTTCGGCATCGCATCATTAAAGAACAATATTTATTTATTTACTGATGACAATATTGTGACACTTTGCTGTTTTGACAGGACTGTCAATCTTTTGTTCAATTTATGATGATATCATGGCCTCCTAATATTAAATTGTCAATTTTAACAACGTGAATTCAGAGTAATTCATGTTAAAATGAAGAAATTTTGATTTCACAGCTAATTTACTGAAAAACTGTTGGTCAGAAAGGTATCAAATATGGTATTTTCTGAAAGCTAGTAATGTTATCTTTAACATGAAAGTAAAATATACAGGGTGTTCCATTTAAAAAAATTCAATCCAAGGTAAATTTGCAAAACTTGACCACCCTGTATAACAGTGAATAATTTTGAACGACTTACAAGCGATTATTGTAGTCCTAGATACAAACATTTTATAGAATATTTGGTTTTTCCATATCTGCTTCAATTGTTTTCAAAAAATGGCCGGAGTATAACCCTTTTTTCCACTTTAACCTCGTCTCATTCCCTTGGTATAAATTTTAGACCCAACTAACCTTATATCAAAATGATCGCAACGAATAGGAGAATCAACTAAAATAATAATATACCGGGTATCCCATTTAAAAAAACACAAGTTTGGTTCACCTCGAACTTTTCAGACCACCCTGTATAATGGGTATAATTTTAAAACACAGCGTTCTTGACTATCAATCATATCCCAAAAATGTTTTTTCAAATTCCTCTCCGTTTGCCCACAATCGTCCACCCCATCTTGGTTGCACCACCCAGTATATATATATATATATATATATATATATATATATATATATATATATATATATATATAGCAGTTGTTTAAGAATAATTTTTTTAAATTTGTGTTCTAAAAGCTTTCATTATCAGTTTCAGGTGGATCTAGGAAGGACGTGCTTCTACTATCGAAAAGCATAGACGAACAAAATTAATAGATGTTATGAAATATGTTTTATCCAGATGCTACGGAGATACGCTTTACTGCTTTTTCGCGATATATGGACCGAAATTTTATTACAAAAGTTGCTTCGATATAAGAAGCGTAGTTTATTTGGTTATTTTGCAGTAAGAAAAATATATATTATTGAGTATATTTTATTGACAAAAATTGTTATATAAAACTATGTATCATGACGTGTCTCATGTTATATTGTACCAGTAACAAGTTTTGAAAATATTTTAAACCAATATATATTTTTATTTACTTACCACTTCACCTTAACTTGAAAGCGTCTGAAGATGATGCTTTAACATCCTCTCTAGAAAATTCAAGTGGCGGCTCGCGGGTAAAAAAGTAAGTGAAAGTGCAAATGAAACAAGAAAATATCGCAATAATTTTTTTTCCAAAATTTTTTTATATGTAGAGGGGGTAGAATATTTTTTACGACTTACCTAAATTTTGTATACTAAATCAATTCTCCTATCCTTCATAGCAGCAAATGTATTTATAACATCCTCATAAAATGGATGAGTTGCCCTGATCTTCTCCAGAAATTCCTTTTGAATCGAAACATTGCCAAGAGAAGTAACTCTTTCTTGAGATATTGTATTTCTTAAATAAGTTTTTACACATTTGAAGCAAGATAAACTTCTTTTCATTGAAGCACTTGTCGACGGTATTGTCAAAATAAGGGAAAACAATTTATATGCTTCGGTAAAAATATATTTATTTTTATTAATTTTTTTCACTTGCTCTTGCAGCGATATATTCCAATTACTCTCACTGGCAAAAATAAGACCAAGCTCATTTTTAAGTCGTTGACTTTTTGAAAATATTTCCCCATATAACTGTAACAAATTTTCAAAGGGGCCAGTCGCAAAATTTAAACAATATTCGGAAAATTTGGCAAAACCTGCCAAACACAAAAATGTAAGTTTTTCACAGTCTTGAAATTTTATTGTCATTTCCATTAAAATATGGTCCAATATTTCATAAAAAAGGGTTCTATACTTAACCCTAATTTCTTCAGGTGAAAACTTAGCTATCTCACGTTTGTAATGATTTATTTCTGTAATAGAATTTGCTTTATCAAACATGGTATTAAAAAAATGTTCTTTTCTTATTTTACAGAGCGCGCACGACAGCGTTTTATATTGGATATGCAAAAATGAAAGTCAAGTGATTTTTTTTGAAGAACGTCAAATAGTATGTCCGTGATTGAGAAAATGTTGTTAAACACTAATGCCAGAAACATGAATTCAAAATCGTTGATCTCACCTAAAAATTCTTTCGCAAGGCGGATTGGTTTTTCGTCAGATTTGTCACATTGTAGTAAATCATCCATTATTCACAAAGAGACATGTTTCTAAATTAAACAATAAACAGACGTTAAGTCTCGGTCTCAGTCAAAGTTTATAATAAAATAAAACTGGTTACACGTGTTTTGCCCGGTCGGGCATCATCAGACCTATCAGAAAAAATATATCCTAATTACTAACTAAAAGCCTTTAAATTAAATAAATAAATAGTACCTTTAAAATAAAACAACACGTGACACATACAACGTTAAAACAGTAAACAAACAATCATATACATAGTTCGACGGATACTGAAAGAGGTTGAAACGAAATGTGGTCAAATGTATGTATAAAACCGCTCCATAATGAAAAATTAAAAAAAAGAGGTATAGCAGTGGTGAGATTTGAACCCGTATATTCTGGGTGACAGGCAAGAGTAATAGATTTACTGCTATTCGTGACTATAACAATATTCCGTTTTGGGTTTTTAGTTGTTAGGTAAATTATTAAAGATGAGGTTCGGTTCAAAATTAAATATATCATTCACGCAACATAAAACAGGGCTCCTTTTAGCTTTGGTTATTTCCATCTTCTCCAAAAGGTCCAATTTTTTACCCTTCTGACATTCATGGATAACTGTTACGTCATCCGATGTAGAAAATCGGTGGCCTGTAGATAGAAGATAGTTAGCGAATGTCTCTGTGATATCTTTATTTTTATGTTTGTTGGCCAAATGAACGTGTTCTTGAACCCTGGTTGAGATCTTTCGTCCTGACTGTCCTATGTACGTGGCAGGACACTCCCCACACCTCAAAGCATAAACACCCGACTTTGACAGAAATTCAGGTTTATCTTTCGTAGTCACTAAATGTCTTTTCAGTTGGTTGATAGTTTTAAAGGCGATAGAAATATTTAATAATAATATTAATAAAGTTCGAGAAACTTTCCCAAGTGATGTGTTTGTCCACTGTTTTGATCATAAATTAAATTTAGTTTTATCCCAGTCCATCAATCACATTAAAGAGTGTAAAGTGTTTTTTGTTACTTTAAGTGGCATGGCTGCTTTTTTTCCAAGTCAACAAAACGTACACAAGCTTTGGACTCCATTGTCCCCAAACGATTGTCCAAAGTAGCTCCTACTAGGTGGAACTATAATGGAAGACTTGTGTTAACAGTATCTGAAAATCGTGAATCACTGATTGAGCTATTTGAGAATATAATAAAAAATAATGAAACGTGGGACTCAGAAGCAGTAAATAGTTCGAGGGGGTTTTTGGACTGTTTGAAACGAGATTTTAATTTTTTGTTAAACATATTTTCAGAAATATATTTATTCTCGGACAATGTTTTTAATATATTACAAACTAAAACAAATGATATTGCTTTTTGCCTAAAAAAAGTGGATGATTTTAAGTCCATGTTAAGCCAAAAAAGAAATGACTGACCTATTTTGGGAGAAAACGATGATGTTAAATTTAGAGCCACAAGCCAAGCGACTTCGAACAGACAAGGTGGGAGATGTTCAAACATCATACAGACGCCTCTTTTATGAAATAATCGATCAAATTCAACAACAAATAAACTATAGATTTAACGGTTTAAATCATTTTAAATTCCTCGAGCTTTGCAACTTTGATGCATTTAAAGGAAAAACTTTTCCAGAAGATACGTTTAAATCTCTTCTTCTTCATTATGGCCAGTTCTTCGACCGAGTGTTACCTCGATCTGAACTAAAAGTGATTTACGAAACTGATGACATTAGCGCAAAAAATAACGCTAAGGATTTAATGCAATTTTTAAAAGACAAGACAAGGCCTACTACCGAAGTGTCGAAATTGTGTGAATTAGTTTTCAACGCTTAAACGTATAAAAAATTTCGTGATAAATTCAACGGGGCAGGAGAGACTCTCGCATACATCGCTGTTGTCCATTGAAAATAAACTTGTCTAAAATATGTCTGAGCATCGACGTTTTTATGATGACGTCATTGACGAATTTGCAAAAAATGATCGAAGAATCGAATTACATTACAAATAGATAAGTTTCTAAAAATTGCTTCCCTTTCTTAATATTTCACCGCACGCCCCTGATTTAAACCTTTTTAGTGAATACGGGTATAAGTGTTTATTTAAACTGTATATAAAACATAATTAAAATATTTTTTTTAACCCCTATCTAAGAACAATATAATCATTCAATACGTATATTGAAAAGCATTTTTCATTATACGTGTTGAAATTTTTTTTAATACGCCTATGGTATATGGCACATTCTAGCCCAGTTAACAGTGTATTTTTTGTCAATTTGGTAGTAAGTGGTACTCGGAAAAGAACAATATCGCACAATTGGGCTTTATGTTCTTTGCATCGCGTTACCTTTGTTTTGATTATTTGACATATTTTATTGTTTGTATAGACCGGTGACAGACTTTATTTGAGATTTGAGGTTCTAATATGGAGATACAAAATGGCAGCCTAGCGAAATGTTAAACAAATATTATCAAAAAACAACTTATCAAATTTATATCCAATTTTGCACAAACATCGAAGTATTATGTTGAAACCAACTAGGGAAATTTTGGTACAAAACCAAGATGGCGGAACAAAATGGCGCCTTATTAAAATATTTAAAAATTCAGCGTGAAAAACTACCTAAAGGAATAATTTCAAATTATGTGCCATAACTAATTGTGGTATAGGGATCCACTAGTAAAATAAAGGTACTAATTCAAGATGGCGAAACACAGTGGCGGTTAAATAAAATGTTTGTAATGATGAAAACCTTGTCAGGTCTGTCTGTCAGTTCGCGGCATAGTTGAAAGACTACTTACCCGATTTACTTCAAATTTTGATACAAAATTAAAGCTCATATGGTGGTGGGCTAATAATAATAAAAATGCAATATATCGAAACAAAATGGCGGTCTAGGGAAATGATAAAAAAATTATTTTTAAAAAACTACTTCTCCAATTTATCTCAAATTTTGCACAAGCATCAAGTATTAGGTTGGAATCAATTGGTAGAATTTTGATACGAATCCAACATGGCGGGACAAAATGGCGGCATATTAAAATATTAAAAATTTCAGCCTGAAAAATTATTTAATGGATTGATTTCAAATTGTGTACCATAACTAATTGTGGTTTAGGCATCAACTAGTAAAACTGTGTTAATAATTCAAGATGGCAGAACAAAATGGCGGCCAAATCAAAATGTTTGTAAACTTGAAAAAAACTCATCCTATTGGGTTTTACATCTTCACGTTTTAGCTTCCCCAAAATATGTTTTATCAATTCCATCGGTCCGTCTGCCGATCTGTCTGTCTGTCTGTCAGTTCGAGGCATAGCTGAAAAAGTACTTACCAGATTGTCTTCAAGTTTTAATCAAGAACTAAGGGTCATATAGGGGTAAAAATCAAATATGGTGGAACAATTTTGAAAAACTGTTACTAAAAAAGCGAATCATCCAATTTACCTTAAATTTTTTTTTCCGGTTTTTTTAAATTTTGTTTCCCAAAACATTTTTCAATCAAATTGGATGGGTATTCAAAGGCAGAAAAGTGCATTCCTTAAAAACCCATGAAATCTTTTTTAAGGGGTATAAAGGCATAATCATTACTATTGCCCTTACGTGCGTTTTTCAGAGCATAAAATTGAACGAGCTTATTGGATTTTCATCGCGACTTCTTAAATCCACCATAATTGAGCCCATTCGTTACTCTCTGGCATCCAAGATTACATCAGGCTCTGCTTAGGCGCATAATATGGGAAATAGAAAACCTTTTACCACAGTATTAAATTAGTATTAAGCCTATAGGTGAGATCTCAATTTATTGACTTATTCGTTTCAGTTTAATTTATATAACGTGACTGAAAGTATATTAAATTATACGAATTATATAAATAGTACGAATTCTGGTTTTTCGTTTTCACCTTATTCTGTTTAATATTTCTACCAAGGCTGTTGTTAGTCCTAAATGCAACAGTTATTTTTTGAAAAACTTTTTTTTCTGTATAAGTGAAATTTAATTCCAAGGGACTAAAATGTATCTTAGCAACACATAATTAAAAAATCGGTAAGTTTCCTTTACCCGGAACTTCCTTTGTTATATTTTTTTCCATTTGTTAGGAATAGTGAAGTTTGACCCAATTTAGTTCAGTACATAGTCACAGTATATATATATATATATATATATATATATATATATATATATATATATATATATATATATATATACTGTCTTTTCATTTTTATTGGGCACTATTTTGTTCCATCATTGGGTTCGTACCAATATTTAACTTTTTTTTTCTACCTATGCCACACTTGATTTCAGGGTGTGTTCAGTGCAGTCCATGGAAGCAAGGGAAGCAATGCTTCCCCCAAAAAAATTACAAAACATCTTCTAAATTTACTTTATATTAAAAATGCTAAAATATTATCTTAATTATCAAGCTCATAATAAATGCGGCCTTGACTCCGACCGAGCCACAATAGAAATCGAATAGAACCTATGCGGTCCGCTAGCTTCTCTGCAGCCAAGTCCTGTATGCTTGATTTCCTGTAAATCGAGTCAGAGGTTATTGAACTTTCCAGCGGCTGTTTGCAATTTTTGCATTTCAGTCGCGTGCTTTAAGTGGTAGCGGAAGCTATCGTTGGAGTAGATTCTTTGTTTTAACGGCTATCCGTGTGTTGTGTGATACGTACGTCGCGTCGTGCATGGTGCGATAAGGAAGACAATAATACGGACGTGGATATGCAAATACCGTCCACTTCGGCTGTCGGTAATAACATTGAAAATGTTGGAGAATTTAGTAAGAAGAGTGTGTGTGAATGTGTGGTGTGTGTCTTAATAATAAAGGGATTTTCAACATTAAACTTCAAATAATTTCCAAAGGAAGGGCAAAATCGCCTATGAAAAATTTAACCACAAAAATGAAAAACTGTATTAGACATTTTTATCCGGAAAAACAATACGAACAATTTAAATGGCTAACAGGGTGTGAAAATATAAGTAAATTATTTTGTTGGCCATGTTTACTTTTTGAAAATGTAAAAGGTCTCTGGAATAAAACCGGTTTTTCCGATTTAAACCATTTCCATAAAGCTGTAAAAAGACACATTATGTCCAAAGCGCATTTGGAGGCCGTCATAAAAGAAACCAGAATTGAACACGTCCTTAATAAACAGTTGGAAATTAGTCACCGCCAACACAATGAACTAGTCGATAAAAATAGGCAAATATTAAGAAGGCTTATCGATGTTGTTTGTTTTCTCGGACAGCACGAATTGGGATTTAGAGGCCATGACGAAACAAGGGTTTCTTCAAATAGAGGAAATTTTCAAGATTTATTTAGTTTAATGGCTAAATAAGATGATTGCTTAAAAAATCATTTAGAGCAGTCTAGCGTTTTTCGCGGAACCTCGAATCGAATCCAGAATGATTTAATTTCCGCTGTTGCAACCATTATTCTAAAAAGAATTAAGCAGGAGATTGGCGAGGCGCGGTTCATTGCTATTGTTCTGGACGAAACAACTGATATCACTAATTTTAGCCAATTATCTATAGTAATACGCTACGTATAATAACTAATATAATAAAATTATAATAATAATAGACGGAAGTATTCAAGAGCGATTTTTAGGTTTAAGAATGTGTCCGAAAATCGTACAGCAGATGCATTATATACCGTAGTTTATAACGTTACTAAAGAAATTAATGGAGAGAAAAAATTAGTTGCTTAAAGCTATGATGGAGCTGCAGTAATGGCAGGGCAATTAGGGGGTCTGCAAGCTAAAGTTCGAGAAACTTTCCCAAGTGCTGTGTTTGTCCATTGTTTTGCTCATAAATTAAATTTAGTTTTATTCCAGTCCATCAATCACATTAAAGAGTGTAAAGTATTTTTCGTTATTTTAAGTGGCATGGCAGCTTTTTTTTCCAAGTTAACAAAACGTACACAAGCTTTGGACTCTATTATCCACAAACGATTGCCCAAAGTAGCTCCTACTAGGTGGAACTGTAATGGAAGACTTGTGTTAACAGTATCTGAAAATCGTGAATCACTGATTGAACTATTTGAGAATATAATAGAAAATAATGAAACGTTTTTGGACTGTTTAAAACGAGATTTTAATTTGAATTATTTGTTGAACATATTTTAAGAAATATTTCCATTCTTGGACAATGTTTTTAATATATTACAAACTAAAACAAATGATATTGCTTTTTGCCTAAAAAATGATGATTTGAAGTCCATGTTAAGCCAAAAAAGAGATGACTGACCTATTTTGGGAGAAAACGAACTAAAAGTGATTTACGAAACTGATGACATTAGCGCAAAAAATAACGCTAAGGAACTAATGCAATTTTTAAAAGACAAGGAGCTGGAAGATGCCTACACCGAAGTGTCGAAATTGTGTGAATTAGTATTGACAATACCTATCACAAGTTTATCAGTAGAACGCAATTTTTCAACACTTAAACGTATAAAAATTTTCGTGAGAAATTCAACGCAGGCAGGAAAGACTTTCGCATACATCGCTGTTGTCCATTGAAAATAAACTTCTCCAAACTATGTCGGAGCATCGACGTTTTTGTAACGATGTCATTGACGACTTTGCAAAAAATGATCGAAGAATCGAATTACATTACAAATAGGTAAGTTTCTAAAAATTGCTTCCCTTTCTTAAAATTTCACCGCACGCCCCTGCTTGATTTGTTATATTAGAGTGGTGTATTATTTGGGGGCTAGGATCCAGTAAGAAAAACAAAAGCCCTTTTTTGTCAACGTTTTGCAACTTTATTTTGGCATCCTCAGAATTCATAGATTTTATATCCTGCATGAAACCCATATTATCAGTCTTTACCTACTCCGTTGGCAGATATTTCCTAACACCAAATAATTCACCACTCTAACAAAAAGAAGATCGTTAACGAAAGCCATTTAGAAACTCAATATCTGGGAAATATCTGCAAACCAACGGATAATATGGGTTTCATGCAGGATGTAGGATCTATATGTGTCCTGAGAATGCAAGAATTAAGTTGCGAAATGTCGTTAATTTTTAAAAAAATTGTTTTTAAATAATACACCATACACCACTCATCGACGAACCTGAACTAACCTAACACCTAACGAGATAGATCCACCTAACAGTACATGTTTTGTTAAAAAATCCTAGCTCCTTGGCGCTATTGGAAGAGAATATGGGGATGTTAGAAGTAGAATTGGATAATTTTTTATTTGGGTTTTCGATTTTAGTTTTAGTTCAATTATTATATTAAAAAAGAATTTATTTTTTTTATTACTGATACATATAAGATTTTAGACTATTTGTTAAATTAGTAAATAATATAGAAGTCTATTCATTCGTATATTCAGAAAAATATTCAGATTGCCAATCAAATTAAAATATCTGTATGTATCTGATTTCCTAGGAAAATCAAAATAATAAGGAATTTCTGCAAAACCATTTTTGCATTTTTATGTTCAGAAAAGTGTTTGAAATGGCAAATAAAGCAAAATCTCCATATAACCGATTTCAGGTATTCCAAAGTATAGACATTTCTTCGAAAAATGGAAATAAAAAATTGCCGCAGAGATATTTTGGCATTTTTACGTTCAGAAAAATGTTTGGAGCGGCAAGAAAAGCAAAGTTTTCATGTAACTGCTGATGACTTCGTTAGTGTTTTCGATTCATCTTCAAATTTTCTTCTTGTACAGATTGACCCCTACCAACCAGCAATTGAAGTGAAGTATAAAATTAATTTCGTTAATCTAAATATTTTTTATAAGGGCTTTCTTATTGTCTGAGCCTGATATTAACAGAATGGTTGAACAATTCTATGATGTTTCATTTCAGGGTATCAATAATTGTGTCTCCAAGAAGATCGTGACTGACTGTAAATATCCCAAATGGTTTGACCTTGCCTTAAAAAAGCTTATTGGGCAAAAGAATTGCTTATACAAAAAATATAAAAGGACCGATAAACTTGGTATTTTGGCTTATTCTGATATAAGACGTGTCACACAGACTGAACTACTTATTCCTGAAAACAATAAAAAATTTTGGTCATTTGTACGAAACCTAAGAAGGGACTCCAATCTGCCCAGTGTTATGAATTATGACGGGCAAGAAATCACTGGTTCAAATAACATCGCAAACGCTTTTGCTACTCACTTTCAGTCTTGCTATACTTACTACCACAATTTAGACTTTAGTAAAATTGATCCAATAAGTTATTCAGGAAAGTTACTATCAACATATTGTTTTACAGAGGCAGAAATCTTTAATAAAATAAAGAACCTTGATCCTTCCAAGAAGGCTGGCCCTGATAGAATTCCTACTATTCTATCACAACGATGCTGTGAGTTATTGTCTCAGTCTCTATGTATAATTTTTCACAGAACCATTAATCTGGGTTCCTTTCCTGAATTTTGGATGTTTTCTACTATTTTGCCCATTTTTAAATCTGGTGATAAAAGTGATGTGAAGAACTACAGAGTTATTTTTTTACTTTCACATATACCAAAGCTCTTTGAGGAAATTATCACCGATCATATATTTGAGTCTCTAAAACACTATATTACGAGTATGTAACATGGTTTTTATCGTGGTCGTTAACAACGAAACTGCGGGACACTAAAGAAAACCGGACGGTCCTTAAAATAAAGGTTCATAGTCTTAAGCAAGCGGAAAAGTAAAATTTGTGTACGCAAATAAATTTTATGTTATTTTATTTGTTGTAATAGTTTGCCGCTTCACCTATAAAGTGCGCCAGCTAAGCGGTACGGAAAATTAATCGAGGATTTAGTAAATTTCGCACTGGTCCACTTGTAATTGGGATGTGCCTAGAGTCTCCATGCACTTGCCGCTAGAAGGTTTAAGCTATTTCCAGTGGCGCCTATACATTTCGAGCATTTGTTTTTTCATTTCTATATAAATGCGTTGCGTTGAATTTGAATTATTATTTCGAAGTAACGATGGCGAGCGTTATACAGGCCTGTACTAGAGAAGCTGAAAATAATAGTTTGACTATTCCAATTCAAAATCGAACAGAACGCGCTGCATTTTACACTGGAATTTCGGAAAGTAGTGTAAGAAAAATTCAAAGACATAATGATCGCTCATGTTCTACTTCACCTTTAAAATCTCCTGGTAAAAAAAACCCCGATTATCATACAAAGATACAATTGACGATGGTGATTTTTAAGTAATTCGACGAACAATAGAGGATTTTTATATAAACTTGAAAAAGGTTCCGACCTGCAAACCCCTACTTCGTGCTGTAAAGAAAAGAACAAAATAGATTTTCCGTACGGGTACAAAACCTTAAATCGGCTTTTAGGATCAAATGGTTTTGTTTGGCGCAAGTGCCAAAATAAACGAAATTTGTCATTGAGGAACCAAATATTTTTCAGTGGCGGGGGAAATATCTATCAACTGTAAGGCAATATAGGCAAGAAGGACGCAATATTGTGTATCTAGACGAAACCTGGGTAGATAATGATATGACAGTGAACAAATTCTGGCAAAGTGAAAGTATTACAGGTGTTGTTCAGGGAATCCGATCCAGTAGTCGCTTTATTATAGTTCATACTGGTTCAGAAACCGGATTTGTTCCAGGTGCTGCTTTAGTTTTTCGCTCGAGACTAACAACTGGAGACTATCATGGACGGATGAATAGAGATAATTTTGAAAAGTGGTTGCTTGAGAAGCTTCTACCTAACATTCCTCCCAAATCAGTCGTGCTAATGGATAATGCGTCTTATCATTGTCACGTAGAAGATAAAGTGCCAACTAACTACTCTACAAAAGCTCATATGATATCGTGGCTTAAATCGAACAACCTTGTATGTGATCCAACATGGAGAAAATATCAGTTATATGAAGTAATATCAGCCAACAAGCCTAGAGAAAAAAAAAGTATAAAATTGACGGTCTTTTACGTAACCTCGGTCATACACCTTTAAGGCTGCCTCCATACATATGCGACCTCAACCCTATTGAAGTTGCATGGTCAGGATTAAAAAAATATATTCGAGAGCACAACACCGGTGAACTTTCAATTAAAGATTTAAATAAAATAACATTAGAAGCGATTGACTCAATATCGGCTGAAAATTGGAAATCGTATGTTAAACATTTTCGTTATATTGAAGATAAATACTGGGATCTTCAAGTAGTGACGACGAAACCTCATCATTTTCAGAGGAAGATAACGATTTAGAAGGAATCGAACCATTAGAATCACAGCCGTCAACCTTAAAAATGGCTTAGTTTTTGTTCATATATTTTGTAAAATTGTTCATAAAGTAGCTGTCAATAAACTGCTTCAAAATAATTAATTTTCTGTTCAATACCGGGTGTCAAAAAATATCTAATATTGCAATTAATATTTGAAAAACTACAGATCTCATATTTTTCCAAAATTAACACATCAATGTAGTTATAGTAGGGGAGCCAGCACTGATTCCAGTGAACAAGTTTTATCAAAATTTTGACTTATGCAGTTCGACTTTGGGCTATTCGTGTATAACAAAAGTCACCGTTTGTCTCCGTCTGTCATATTACTTTGTAGAGGGGGCGTCATTGTGAAGTACTATACAGGGCGTGCTAATGTTAAAGGGGGGTGATTTTTGGACCTTTTTAAGAAAAAAGTTTAATATGAACTTAAAAGTCTTAACTTTGGAGATTCAGGGTTTTAAAAAAACATTTTTTTTAAATCCTAATTCTGATGCTATTATAGACAAATATCTGTGTGAAATTTAATACATGTCTTTTATTCTTAAAAGGGCATTTTTTATTAACAATCAATTTTTGAAATTTCTACCAGTGGCGTGCATATTTAATTGACCTGGGTAAATCCCTATGTTCCTTAATGCATAGAAGACGTGTATCAAATTTCATGCAGTTATCTACAATAGCATCAGAACTGGGATGAAAAAAAGGTTTTCTTTTTAAACTTTACCATCCCGTATCTCAAAAGTTAAGACTTTTAGGACATAAAAACACCCCCTTTAACATCAGCACGCAATTAGGAAACGCCCTGTATAGTACTTCACAATGACGGCCCCTGTATAAAGTAATATGACAACGGAGACAGACGGACACACACAAAGTCGAACTGCATAAATAAAAAATTTGATAAATCGCGTTCACTGGATCTGATGCTGGCTGCCCTTGTGAAATCTGGACTTGTAAATCGTGTATCACTATACTGGATGGTCCAATAATAGTGGACGTAGGCAGTAGCCCGGGAACCGTTAAGGACAGAACTCAAGAAAAATATATTTATAGGTAAATCGATCAAGAAAAATCAAAATTAAATAATTTTAAAATTCGAAAGTTTGCCGTTTTTGCAACACAAAAGAGATATAGAAGTGCGGTACACGAAAGAAATTATATACATTATATATAAAATACATTTTTTAATTATCTGAAGTGCGTATAGTCAAAAAGGAGTGTCATATTATTTAAAGAACGACGGGACACCACTGGTTTAAAGAGCTTTCTTGGCCGAACTTCCTAAACTGATTGACTCCGCCCGGTTTTCTTTCGTGTCCCGCACTTTACCAATCTTGCAATATTTCGGAACTACTTGGTGACATCGGCTGGCAAACAGACCGATATTATTTACATTGACATATCTAAGGCTTTTGACAGTGTTTGCCATCAGCTTCTATTATGGAAATTGCAGCAAATTGGTTTTTGTGGAAAATATCTTGAGTGAATTAAATCGTATTTATTTAATCGTCGCCAGCAAGTCAGCATATGTGGTTCAGTTTCCAGGGAGATTCTTGTGACATCGGGTGCCCCGCAGGGTTCGCATGTTGGACCAGTTCTCTTTCTGCTCTTTATAAATGATATAATAATTTGTTTCGAATTTTCTGAATGTCTTTTATATGCAGACGACTTAAAATTCTTTTTACCAATCTCCTCAGCCTCCAATCCTCTGCAGTCTGATATGGAAAGGCTCGTCAAATGGTGCAGAACTAATTATCTCTCTCTTAACATCTCGAAATTCACAAACGTATTAATCCCATACCCTCCATCTACTTCATAGATAACGTAAGTCTTGAATTTGTTAGTTCTCTCACGGACCTAGGCGTTATTTTTTATGAAAAACAAATAATCTACATATTGATAACATTGTACTTAAAGGTTTTAGACTACTGGGTTTTATAAAGTAACGAAACACGTACCGGATACCAAAGCAATTGGGTGTCTCTATAACTCATTGGTTCGTAGGGTTCTAGAATATTGTTGTACAATATGGAGTCCATCATACCAGTGTCACATCGACAGAATTTTCAAAATACTTCTTACATACATTTCATTTCCCATATCAAGGTCTGTCATCTAATACTAGAGCTATTCTTTGCGGCCTTCACACCCTTGAATTTAGAAGAAAGAAGGCACTTCTGGTCTTTTTGCATAAATAGGTGAATGGGGGGATTGACTGTGAAGTGCTGTTTGGATCAGTCTCGTTTTTAGTTCCTATTACAAGAACAAGACAATCACAGCTGTTTATTGAAAAGTACCACCGAACAAATTACGGTTTAGTGCATTTGTTGACGGACTAGTTCACAATTACAATCGTCACTTCTCAGAATATGACATTTTCAGACTCAGCACTTTGCAGCTAAAAAGGCAGTTAACCGGATTGGTTTTGTTGTGTTTTTTGGCCCATATTGATGTTCGTTTTTGTTTATGTAGTTTTATTAGTATTCATGTATTATTTTACTTCAATTAAAAATCTTTCTTCTTGTTGGTAATTTTTGTTTGCTGATCTGATATATATTTTTTAGAGCTATTGATTTTATTATTTATTTCAAAATATAAGAGTTTTAACCACACTACACCACGACGTCATTTGCGAATTGTTTATTTTCCCTATTAAGAGAAGCCTTTAGAAGACATAAAACTAGTTGATTTCCTTATAACTGACTTCAGGTGAACTAAATCTGATCCATTAAACATAAAAGTGGTATAAATAATCACTTTTGACCTGAAAAATAGTTTAAAAAGCTGCCATCTTTGACAAGATCGTAGAAAAAGAATATTTTTTGGTCTCCCGTCAGGAAATAATAAAGAAAACCCGCATGTGGTTTTTTTATTATATTTGCCGGCTGCCGTGTTGTTGTCCGGTAAATGTGAAAAATTCGTTGCCACAATCTATTAGCTGTTTAGCCAGGGAAGACGTATAGGTGCGAAAAACGTGATTACTTTTATGGGAAACTAATGAAAATATATCGAAGTGGGAACGCCACGGGCGAGGGCGTGGGTGGGATGTACGCCGAAACGGGCAGGCATAACAATTTAGATAAAAGGTATTGAAAAAAGTAAATAATACAGTCCGTCTTTTCTCGATTGAGTAATTCTGGAATGGAAAAACATATCAGTCACTATCTATTTACCTTGTAGTTTCTAATTTTATTTAGATTAAGTTTTTAAATAACATAGGATGAACTATAGATTAAGAAATCGTGTTTTCTGGGATTAGACCGTGTCAAAATGGAATCACTTTCCGACGTTTCGCCTTCGATTGCACGAGGCATCGTCAGGGATCTTCACTTCACGAGATCGGAGCACTGAATGAGCTCGGAGAGACGCATGCCGGCTATTTATAGTCGACATGTGTTTACCGAAACGTGACTCGGTGTAACGATCGGTTTCCACGTATGATGTAGACTGAAGCCCGTATCTCTATTAAAATTGTTAGGATGCTTATAAATTTCAATAGATTCTCGAATTTTGCGTTTATAGAGTCCCAAAACCGATGCAAGAACTTTGGTTTCTTTTACATTTATGACATGCCCAGTAGAATGTGGTGTTCAGATACAGCAGATTGTATAATTTGTTTTTTTCTGATACATCGTTCATGTTCTTTACGCCTAGTCGATATGGATCGTCCAGTTTCTCCAATATAAATATCACCACAGGAACAAGGAATTGCATATACTCCTTCCGTTTGAAACGGAATAATGTCCTTTGGCGATCTCAAACATTGTCCAATTTTCTTGTGTGTATTGAAAATTATACGTAATCTTGCAATCTTGTCTGTGGTTCCGTGTATAAATGGAAGAACTACATTTCCTATCGGTAATTCCTTATTAGTATCATTTCATGAATTGGGATTATTATATTTTCTAATTGATCGTCTAATATCATCAGTGCAATATCCATTCCCTCTTAAAGCTTGAGTTAGTTTCTCTGTTTCCGATTGTAGAGAATTTTGGTCACAAATCGCGAGGGCTCTGTAAACCAATGAATTAATGACTGATTGCTTTTGTGCCGGATGATGATGGGAATTTGCATTTAAGTGCCTGTTCGTATGCGTTGGTTTTCTATATACAAAGTGTCCTTCCTTTGTACAAGAACATCTAGAAAGAGAATCGTGCCTTCTGATTCAATTTCCATTGAAAATTGTATGTTAGCATGTTATTGATTTAGATGATCAAGAAACCCGGGGAGGTTTTCTGGACCATGTGGCTATATTACAAAAGTGTCGTCTACATATCTGAACCATGATTTTGGTTTTAGTGGAGACGACTCTAAGGCTTCCTCCTCAAAAGCTTCCATAAATATATTGGCTACCACCGGTGAGAGTGGAGATCCCATGGCTGCTCCTGGGGTTTGCTCATAGAAAGTTCCTTGAAAGACAAAATACGTTGATGTAAGACATTCTTCAATTAGATCTAAAAGTGAGTTGTCAATACTATTATGGTGAAATAAGTCTGATATTAAGGAAATTGAACCATTTATAGGCACATTCGTATACAGCGATTCTACATCGAAACTCACTAAGATATCTTTGGGATCTAATTGTATTGATTTAAGTTTTTCTACAAAATGCGTAGAGTTTCTAATATATGAATCTGTTTTTCCTGTAAAATTATTAAGAATATTTGAAAGATATTTATCAATTTTGTAAGTAGGAGATCCTATTGCACTGACGATAGGTCGAAGTGGTACATTAACCTTATGTATTTTAGTTAGTCCGTAGAACCGCGGGATCCTTGAGCTGGTTGGCCTTAACATCTTCTTTTCCTCTGTTGGTAGGTTGGATGCATTTATAAGGTTGGTTATCCGTCTTTCAATTTTGTTGGTCGGGTCTGCTTGGATCACTCTGTAGATGTTGTCGTCCAAAAGTAGTTGTATTTTCTTCACGTAATCTGTTTTGTCCATGACGACAGTCGCATTTCCCTTGTCCGCTGGAAGGACCAAAATGTCTGTATTGTTGTTTAATGTTTTTATTGCCGTTCTTTCCGCAGCTGATAGATTCGACTTAGGCGGGTTAGAATTTTTGATGATTCACTGTTTCATACCTTATTGCGTCAGCTTCTTCTGCTGGAAGTCTTCTAATTGTCGCTTCAATGGATGACACTATGTCTTCTACAGGTATATGGCGAAGTTTTGACCTTTAGAGAGCACGGATTGTTCTGCTTCAGTAAGGATTTTGGAAGATAAATTTATAACGGTGTCCTGTGGCGGTTTTAGTGGTTTTTGGCTGTCTCGCAGTCCTTCGAACTTTTTCTGTTGCTTAATTGTAACTGTTTGGTGTATCCTTTCTGCTTGCACATTGGTAATGTTATCGAGAGTTCTAAATGTTTAATATTCGAGTATAAAACCTAATTTTAAATGAATATTTAATAACTTACGAGTGTTTATATCCAAATCAAGTCGAGTAGCTTGTATTCTTTCTCTTACCAATGCGTAATTAGAGAATCTATTGAAATTTATAAGCATCCTAACAATTTTAATAGAGATACGGACTTCAGTCTACATCATAAGTGGAAACCGATCGTGACACCTAGTCACGCTTCGGTAAACACAGGTCGACTATAAATAGCCGGCCTGGGTCTCTCCAAGCTCATTCAGTGCTCCGATCTCGTGAAGTGAAGATCCCTGAAGATGCCTCGTGCAATCGAAGCCGAAACGTCGGAAAGTGATTCCATTTTTACACGGTCTAATCCCAAGAACCACGATTTCTTAATTGACCACAGCCGTGAAAGCTTTCTTTCTATGAATTATAGATATTTATTAAGGTGAAATATGTTGATATGTATTTTTACTTCCCTCGTAAAAGGAAAGTATTGTAATCGTGAAAAAAATCACACTCCGAGATTTTTTCAGATCTTTACGTTTCAGGGCCCCTAGATGACGAAAAACATGTTTACTCGATTCCGTCGGTCTGTCTGTCTATCTGACTCTAAAAGTGCTTATCCAATTTTTCTCAAATTTTGCACAAAAATCAAGTATTATGTAGGAATCAACTGGTATGAATCCAAGATGGCGAAACAAAATGTCGGCTTAATAAACTATTTGGAAATTCAATCCGAAAAAACTACTTAATGAACTGATTTCAAATTATGTATCATAACTAATTGTAGTATAGAGATGATCTAGTAAAACTGTGGTAGTAATTCAAGATGGCGGAACAAAATGTCGGCCAAATAAAATTTTTGTAATCTGAAAAATCACCCTAGCATGTTTTATCAATTCCGTCGGTCCACCTGTCACTTTGTCTGTCTGTCTATCAGTTCGCTGCATAGCGGAATAGTTTCTCATCAGACTGACTTCAAATTTTAGTGCAAAATTCAGGCTCATATAGGGATGACCTGGCAATATTTTGGATAACGGAGATACCCCGCAAAAGTACCCAAAATGGGACACCCTGTACATACAAATCACAGCAGTGAGAAAGCCAAAAATATGGAGATAAAAAAAAACAGGATATTTTACTCATTGATAAATTATAATATTGCAGTTTACTGAATTACATACATACATAAATACATTGATTATATAACATAACCACTCGAAAGGTGTATCCAGATCACTAACATCAGTATTTTCTTCAATATTCTCCCAAAAAAAGCCTTCTCTGATTTTTTTACATTAAAGCTCACTGAGAGCTACTTATAAATAGAAAAAATAAATATGATGTTAGCTTTATTTGTTCCCTCATTATCCTAGCCTGGACTAATACAAATTTTGAAACTTTGGAATTTTCAATTTGTATTTTTTAGACTTATTTTTGAAGTTAGCGCAAAATTACAAGAACTTTCTTTTGAAGCTACTCAAAATCCTACTTTTTATTCATCCAAGAGGGCGTTAATTAAACATTTTTTGCACTTGTTAGGTTTTGCAAAATCGCAGCTCCCATATACAATGATGTATCACAGTTGCCCAAAAAATATGGTTACAGACACATATTTATTATTTAAAGAGATCCGCCTACCCGTCTCTCTTGTGCGATATATCATTATATATATATATATATATATATATATATGATAATATATATATATATATATATATATCTCTAACAAGGGTGATATATCATTATATATGGGACATCCTAAATTTCCAAAAAATTAAATAAAAAGTCCAGGTGGCTGTTTCAAAAATGAAATTGATGATGGCTGCTCGGAGACGAAACGTCGGTTCCTGAATTTAATAAAGTGAGTAGATGATGGTCACCATGATGTGACATTTACTTCAAAATATCTAATCAAATAAACTCAGAAAAAAATAAAAACAACTTTTGTTTTTCTGAATATCTCCCGAAGTACTCGGAATTTAAAAAGTTTCTCGACAGCATATTGTTAGGCATACAAATGCGCAATTTTGCCCTATTTTAACCATCCTCCTATCTCTTATGGTTTCCAAAATCCCAATGGTGAACTTTGAATTTGAAACAGCCTGTATATAAATATTACGGCCCTTTATTATTAAATTTTCGCTCTAGCTTACCGCGCTGCTATTGTCCATCACTCCCAAATCTCACTAAAATTCACTGATAAATACCCAAGATTATTATTTACGATGAACCTATGCATGCTAACACATACTGCGTTTTATCTTAACAATCTTAGTGACGTAATAGTGCACGCCTACATAATGAAATGCAGCATAATCGGACAGATACTGCTCTTTAGCTTAGTGATATTAATTTACTGCATTTTTTTGTAAGGATATGACGACGTTTCGTGATCATATACATATCGCAATTAATTTGGTACTTTACTGCGTTTTTTATTAGCAATAAAGAGTTACTGCGTTTTTCGTAGTAACGAGTGACGTTTAAACTAAGATCCATTATAGCTTACACAATAAATAACTCATTTAAATGAGACGCCATTAATCGGTCCGGAGAATCAATGCTCGCCGAAACTATATTATTTCATACGGTAACCCTCGACTCGCGAACGGGACGTCTCGTTCCCGTCACTAAATATTAGAAGAGATCTATTAGTGAAAAGAAGAATATTGAATTTGACTGTTAATCTTTGGGGTTGAAACTTGATACAGGTTAGCTTGAAATAAAGGAGTGAGCCTACGTTTTAATAGAAAACAAAATTATTCCTACAAAAACCTGGATAACTAAATCAGCGCCAAATATTATTTTAATCAAAAAGCAGTTATAACCAATTACCTTATACAGGAAGGGGAACATTTTTTGATTTTTGAGATACTTGTACAAAATTTATTAACAAATATAGAGAAAAAGTGTAAATACAAAAAGTTTAGGTAAGAAATACGTGTTTTTAATGAAATACCCTGTATATTGTTTATTTTTATGAAAGGCCATTTTCTACAGATTTCAAAAATATATAATTAGACTATATTGGCGTAAAGCGTTTATTTATTACTTTAGTTTAACTGCAACATTACTTGTCATAAAAGGTAATATTACAATATAATGCAAACTGTTAAACCAAAATAATTGAAAAACGGGTTGCGCCAAAGAAAAAAAACGGATTTCGTTATGTTTTTTAGGACACATAGACAGGCATGCGAAGGTTCTTTGTTTTTTTCATAACGGATTCTGTCTGGTTAAAAGAAACCCTAAAGCTTTTATATTTACACGTTTTCCCTATCTTCGTTAATATACCCTGTAGGTAGGTGTCAAAATATAATGACTCACCCTGCACATTTTGGAAACAACTTACTAAACACGTCAACAAATAAGACAGGAGGGTTAATACAAAAAGTTAATATAGCATCCATAGAAAAATATATACATCGGGGGATAGCCGCAAATTAACTTTGGCAACAGTCTGCGGTCGCTACTCTCGTCTGCCGACTCCCTCAACACACTTGGCAACATTGCGCGTTAATTTCAAAGCCTACATCCATTTAGGGGGGCCTAAAAGTTGCCGTGTCTTGTTCGATCTATTGCGTAGCTATAATCGATCTGTTGTTTAACTAGCACGATGAGCTTACTGAAAACTTTTTTAGAATATTTTAATAAGAAAAAAAATTTTCTTTGGAAAAATGGATTATTAGATGAAATATGTTAGTTTCGAATCACTGAAAATCGACATGCTGCGTTTTTTGCTACAAAAATTTTTGACTAACTGCAAAAAACTTTGGAATAAGAAAAGTGGTTTAAACTTATAGGCATTTAAAATGGGTTCACTCTCGGCTGGGACACCCTGTATAACACAGTTTCGTTTGAAAATGCCCGCTTTAAATTGGAAGAGATAAAAGTTGTATAAAGTGAAAATGAAAAATTGTCTTATTTCATGAGCAAAATGTTATCTTCAAATTCCGAAAAAAAAAGGTAAATCATATAATAGAATAGTTTATATTCCCATAAAATACATTATTGTATAAAGGGTCGTCAAAAAGTATATATATATATATATATATATATATATATATATATATATAAATATACCGATCGTCTGCAAAATATGAAGATTATATCTTCAAAACCTACAAAAATACGAGATTTTAAAATTTGGTACCCCGAAGGCTCATTTTCGGTTCAAGGTCAAATATCTTAAGAACGCTAGATCCTAGGTATAGGACATGCTACATAAAATAGCATTAAAATTCTCCGTAGAATCCAAAAATATCATAAAATACAGGGTGTTCCATTTAAAATAAGCAAGTTGATACCAACTTCCGGTTAAACCGGAAGTGACAGGAAGTTGAAAATATTTAAAAAAAGAAGTACCCCTTGACCTTACCTTAATCCCAAAATTTGAAATTTTTATCTAAATGGCATCATCAAAAACTTTTAATGAACGGGTTGCGTGAATAACCCTGTATATATAAAAGAAAAAGTATAAAATTAAAAATAAATATAAACTTATAATACATATTAAAAAAACAAACAAATAAAAAACGTGCATGTAAAACATTTAAAAAAAATGTTTTTTTAGAAAAATATATACACATAACATGCAATTAAAATATAAAAACTGAACCATTCGCACAAAAATATGGAATAACAAAAACAAGATAAACTATTAGTACGTGTCAAGCAGTAACGAAACGCTCAAGACTGCAAATATTCTTGTGACGAATAGAAAGGTTTATCAATAAGAAATTGTCTGACTTTGTTCTTAAAGTTGTTGCCACTAAGAACTTTATAGTGTTTGAGCATCTATTATAAGGGGTTAGACAACTGTAATATGGAGATGTATGAAAGAATAAGTTTTTATGAGATGTTTATTACGGTACCAAATCTCCATATCGCTTCAAACGTTTTTTAAACTACTGGAAAACTCCTCCGGGGTATTTGCCACCGTCGTATCATCGGCATACATTGTAACGTATCCAGTACTAATATTTTCTGGCAGATCATTGGCATATAGTAAAAAAGGTAATGGCCCCAGTACTGAGCCTTGGGGAACTCCAATATTTACAGACCTAGGCTCAGAACACACGCCTCCATACCTTACTGTCATCTCACGCCCAGATAAATAGGAATTAATCCAGTCAGACATTTTACCACGTATACCCATACTGTACAGCTTCAAGCAAAATATCTTTATTGACAGTATCAAATGCTATTGAAAGGTCAAAGAAGAGGGTCACAACATATTTTCCCTGTTCAAGCATGGAATAGACTTAGTTTAAGAAACGATAGGAGGCTGTTTCGGTTGACTTAGGACACTCACTTAAAATATTGCATTTTTTAACAAAATTAAGTATTTTCTCATAAATTATTTTTTCTAAAATTTTAGAAAATATACTAAGAATTGAAATCTGACGATAATTTTCTATGTCGTCACAGTCGTTTCTTTTGTGTAGTGGTATCACATTTAATTAAGTAAACTTACATTAATACAGAAACACCCGGTAAGAAAACAAAAAGGCTACAATTTAGATACTATTTCTAGCATGCAAATAAAACTTACCCAAAAATAAAAGAATCCAATAATTGCAAAACACAACCACCATGTTTCTTAGTACCCGGATCACGCAAAACACACGCACTTCCAAATTTGGCGAGATAATGAATCACATGACGCGTGTAAACAAATTAACATTTTTAATGGTTCATTTAAAAAAAAGCGATATTGCTGCGATGTTAGCAAACAAAGCTTAGACGCGTGCTCCTCCTCCTCCAGAAAACCAACATACAAATGACCTCATAAACTGCGCCAAGTCAGTAAAACAATTTTAATTAAAAGTAATCAGCGGGAGAAAACTTAAATTGTTAGCGCTCAAACTTCTAAATAAGCGGGTTAGAGAGTCAATTGATGCAGCCTATTCTTCTTAAACCCTGCAAACAAAACGTCTTTTAGTGCGGCGGCTTATGTTATACTTGTGGCAGGTCCGGAGACGTAATAACAGGGAGACGGAATTGTTTTGATTTGAACGCGATCATATATTGTCAAAACTATCAGTTGTTTGGTCTATTGTATCATCTTGATTTGGTTGAAAGGGTGTCAACTTCTTTACATACAACTGTATGAAATAGAATATTTATATTCTTATAGAATTATATTATACATCATATAAAATATAAAAAAAGATTCTTTTTGTAATAGAACTGATCAACTTTTCAGAAAAATCGGTAAAAAAATGTTGTTTATTATTGTCCTCCACAAAAACAAGGTTTGAAAATGAAATTTTACCGAATATTTAACCGAATTCGAACTAGACAGACAGAGAAGAATATATTTTTCGGAATCTAGGGCCGTAAAACGCAAAGATCTGCAAAAATTTGGGAAAAAGATAACAATACTTAAAGGTAAAAAGAGACACTGAAATCAACGGTATATTTTATTTGTAGCCCTGAAGAAGACATAAATCCAAACAATTGAAACGTCGACATTAAATGAAAATAATTAGAAAAAACGCTGACGTGACTTCCTACAAACATTTTACGTGTTTTTGTATGTTTGGCATTTTCTTCTAAACGAATAATTAATAATTCACCAAAACTACCATTTGCAATTTTTGGCAACGGTCAATTAGTTTAGAAAAAATAGCACCAAAATATCCATAAATTTGCCTTAAATTCAAACTAAACTCCTAGACCAGGGGTGTTCAAATGGTCGATCGCGATCGACCAGTCGATCGCGAGTGCTTTTTGAGTAGATCCCACGAAGAAAATTTTTTTTAATAAGTAGGTACTTAACTAAACTACAAAAATTTATTACGTAATAAAATAACACTCTGCTAGCGGCAAAAGGCGGCTTTATCAAAGAAACGCGCGGTACTTGTCAAAGAAAAGCCGCGTTTTTTATTCTGGCCGCTTTTCTACAACTTTCGGGCGGCGCGTTTGACGGGAACATTCGAGACTTTCATTCACGCCGATATAAATGTTGCGCCTGCAGAAATTGGAGCTATTCTGACTTGCAACTTGAAGGTAATACTACGTCGATACAAAGTTTATTATCAAATAGCATAAAATGAGTGAAAAGAAGAAATCTAAAACGTATCATTTTAATAACGATTGGGAGGAAGAATTTTTGTTTTGTATGGTGAAGGATAAATGCATTTGTCTTATTTGTCGTGCGTCAGTTGCAATACCTAAACGTGGTAACTTAGAGAGGCATCATAAAACGGTTCATAAAAACTATGAAAAGGATTTTCCGCCACAGAGTGTATAAAAAAGGTACGTCATTTGATATCTTGTTTGAAAAAATAACAAACCATGTTCACAAGACCAGCCAAACAATCACAAGCAAAACAATCGTGTTATTTAAAATATCTCATATATTGGCGAAACACAAGAAACCATTCGAAGATGGATCGGTTGTGAAAGAAGCATTTATTGAAGCGGGTGAGACTTTATTTGGAGATTTTAAAAATAAAACAGAAACTATGTCTGCTATTAGAGAACTTCAGTTATCTCGTCCGACTGTCACAAGGCGTATTGAAGTCATGAGTCAAGATATGGCAGATAAACTAAAAAATGATATCATGGAATGTACATACTTTTCTTTACAGTTCGACGAATCCACCGATATGACAGACACTGCTCAGCTGTGTATTTTTATTCGGATGGTATTCAATGACATGTTGGCTAAGGAAGAATTTTTGACAATCATTCCTCTGAAGGGGAAGACCTGTGGCGAAGATATATATGACGTTTTCTTCAATTCTGTAAAAAATTACAAGCTACCAATATATACATTAGTGTGCATTACAACCGATAGAGCACCAGCAATGACTGGAAACGAAAACGGTTTTGTGACATTGTGTCGAGCAAATGAAGATTTCCCTTCATTTTTTTCAATCCATTGCATTATACATCAATAAGTTTTGTGTTCAAAAGTTTTAAACACGGAGGAAATTATGGGCATTGCAACAAAAATTGTGAATTCCATCCGTGCACGTAGCTTGCAACGGCGGCTCTTTAAGTTACAGTTGAAAGATAGGCAGGCAGCTGAACACACTGATTTAGTTCTTCACACGGACGTCAGGCGGTTGAGTCGCGGAAAATTCCTAAAAAGGCTTCAAGAATTATTGCTTGAAATAACAGCTTTTCTAGACGAAAGAGGTGATGACACTCAGATGTTGAAAAACGAAAAATGGCTGACTGATTTGGCATTTTTAACTGACATCACAATGCACTTAAACAACATTAACTTGGAGTTTCAAGTAAAAGAAAAACTGTTATTGCGATGATTGGAGCAGTAAACGCATTCAAAAGTAAATTGCACCTTATGATAGATTAACTGAAAAGAAAGGATCTGAAACATTTTCCGTCTTTGAAAGCAAGGATTCGTCAGTTTGAATTATGATACGTATGAGGCTGAATTATCAAATAGTTTGGGACAATTCGAAATGCGTTTTTATGATTGTAGTAAATTGGCAAATGTAGCATCATTTATGAGTTATCCTTTTTCATGTAAAAACATTGAGGAATTAGCTACTGAAATAGCAAGTCAGTATAATATGAACTCATGTTCTGTTGAAAATGAGTTGGTGCAGATTATATCAGATATACATCTCAAAGCTACTGATACAAATTTCTGGTGTTTTATATCTGAAGATAAATATCCGAATCTAAGGCAAATCGCCCTTCAACTGACAGCAATGTTGGGGTCAACTTACTTGTGCGAGTCTGCATTTTCTGAAATGAAGATAATTAAGTCAAAATATAGCAATCGACTAAGTGACGATCATATGTCATCATGCTTGCGATTAGCACTCAGTGGTTACGTACCATCTTATGAAAAGTATGCTGAGGACATGCAGTGCCACGCTTCAACATCCAAAGTCACGCCTTAGTTAAGTTTAACACCATATGTAACTCTTTTGTTTTGTAACAACCAATAAACTCGCAATTTTGAATAACTATGAGTTTTTTCATTGATATTGTAGAGAAGAACCTAACTAAACCTAACCCAAACCTTGACTAAAATAATGTATATTGTGGAAAGCTAATATCTATATATATGCTACGGTACATCCTACCTAGGTAGGTAAGTAGGTAGGTAGGGTGTATGTATCGTGTATGTACGACAACCCTGCATCACACATACTTGCAGCCTCTCAGAGTCGATCGTAAGTAGTCTAAAAATATTGAGGTAGATCGCCAGCAGTTCAAGTTTGAGCACCCCTGTCCTAGACAGATGAAACGGATAACTAAAATTTTTGGTGGATTTCTCAAAGTGAAAATTTTCATAACGAGAAGAGATATTAAGATGTGGTTTTTGCGGATCTGTTGCAAATCTAATAGGGAACAGATTGCTTTACCCAAACATTTTGTTTATAGTAAGAAATTTATTGCCAGAGCGTACACATATTTTAAAATTGTGTTTGCTTCAAAAATGTACAAAAACAATTTTTATTTTTGGTTACTATATTAAAATAATCGTATTCAAAATTGAAAAAAAAACAATTTCAGCGTTTTTTTCAATATTTGAAGTTTTTGTTTTTAAATCAGTTTTTTCTAAATATTTTAGTTTTTTGCTTCCCTCGTCAATGGGAAGTTTTTTCAAATCTTTACGTTTCAGGGTCCCTAGAGCTGAAAAACGTGATTTCTCAATTCCGTCTGTCTGTCTGTCGGTCTATCTATTCGCCGCATAAATAAAAAACTACTTACCCGAGTAATTTCAAATTTTGGCCAAAAATTATGCGGTCTGTTTATAATGGAAAAAAGTATGTTTTATCATTCGGTTTGCCCGTCTGTCGGTGTTTGTTAAGGCAAACCCATTGCCTATATTTTGGTCAAAAACAGAGTCATAAATGGCCTGGTGAAATGTTGATAAAAAAATATGGCGAAACAATGTTAAAAAACTATTATCCAATTTTGCACAAAAATCAAGCATAGGAACGAACTGGTAACATTAATTTGGTGCGAAAATTTAAAATGGCGGCATAATAAAATATTTAAAAAATTCAGCCTGAAAAACGACTTATTAATTATTTAAATTGCGTGCCATAACTAATTGTCGTGTGATATGGGGAGTTTTTCTAGTAAAACTGTGGTACGAATTCAAGATGACGAACAAAATGGCGGTCAAATAAAATTTTTGAAAATCAACATAAAAAATCTTGTTCATTTGAATTTTAAATCTTGCAAAAAAATGTGATAAAGGGATAAGCCAACGAATTCAGTATGACTAAATGGCAGTATGTGTCAATGTAAAAAACTACTTACTGAATATATTTTAAATTATACCCAAAAGTCAAGTGTGGCCTAGGTAGAAAGAAATTGGCAAATATTGGTAGGAATCAATAGGTGGAAAGCTCAACCCAATAAAAATGTTTCTAATGTAACATATATATACTCTGACTATGTACTGAATTAAATTGAGTCACACTTCACTATTCCTAACAAATGAAAAAAAACGAGGAAGTTCCGGTAAAGGAAATTTACCCATTTTTTTGAAATGTTTGTACTTTTAAATAAACTTACGTTCATTTTAAGCAATATTGGTTTTTTTGATATATATATATATATATATATATATATATATATATATATATATATATATATATATATATATATATATTCCGATATGTTTTTTAGTGTACTTTATTTATAATTATTTTATAACATAGCTGATTTTTTTTTATAAAACAAAATATTTTTAGAATTATTTAGTCCTGGGTCTAGCTTTCAGATAATCCGGTCCTCTCTGACTCTGGCTAATGTCATCAAAAAATCTGTTTCTGCCACCAAGGAATACAGGTAGGGCATAAGACGTATTTTTCAAGATGCAGTTATCTTTCTAAATAAGAATGTTATAGTAGCGTAATTTATTTCTTTATCAATTTATCAATAGTACACAATAACAGGTAAAGCCCAAATAGTGTTGCATTTAGCATAATCATTGTTATTAAAAATACCAAAGTTAATACTTCATACTATTTTTATTTTTTAACACATGGTATACGGCGTTCAACAATTGAGTTAATTGTTGGATGAAAGCTGATTTAAACTTTAGTTCTTCCTCGATTTCTTCGTTATATAATTTTAACGATAAACATAACTGCATCTTTGGATTAACTTGCATGATTATCTCTGATCGTTTAGATTAAAATTACTATGCATATGTTGTTTTGATAACTCATGTTTTTTAGTAATAACAGGTATAACCACTGGGTGATTAGCGTACCACTGGATGTCATGTTTTAATATGTTAAGAAATGTCCTCCCTAAGTTAATATTTATTTTATTACCGCGTGGAACAAAAAGAAATATCCGCTTTGGTTAATTAAAATCCGCGTAACAAATAACCGCCCGTATATTTATCAATAGATTTATATATGAGTAGTACCCAGTGTCGGACTGGGCCAGTTTGGCCCAGAAGTCTCGTTTTTTATTAAAAATGAAAAGCATAAATAATATTCAATTGTAAAATTACTCTCTCTATCTTTTCAGAGTTTATTTTTGTAGATACAAAAATAATTTTGAATATACAGGGTGAGTCAGAAATTAGTACCATACCAAATTTTGGGTTTTCTTAAACGAAATGCTCTGTATATTTTTGATTTTTTATATTCTTCTTATTGTTCACTTTTCAAAAATGTGTGATATGTCTAAACCTGGATCGGTAGTTTTTAAGCGATTCGACTTCAAAATTCCCCATTAACTGAAATTCAACAGATAATATCCTAATTAATTCAGGTAAAATCGTGTCTAAGATGTCTTGATGGTAATGTAAAAAATGATTAATATGATTTTAAAGTAAAGAAATATTTTATTATGAACAATAAATACGAAATGAAAATTTAGAAAATGATAGTAAAAATGACAAATTAAATTTAAAAACCATAAATTCTAGTTATTCACATGTCCTCCTTGGTTGGTGAAGCATCTCTCAAAATTTTGTAACAATTTGCGATTAAGGCAGTTAAAAATAAAATTAGAGTGATTTTCGTTTTTTCTTGCAATGTCTCCATTAATTCTCTGTTTGAATACAGCTATATTTTCGGGTTTATTGTAGTAAATTTAGTTTTTCAGATAACCCAGTAGAAATACGTCAAGCGGCGTCAGGTTTGGACTGTTTGCTGGCGATCTTATATGTCTGTCCGTTTCCTCCAATCGACAGATCATAGTTTTTGAGTGGCATTTAAAACATTGTGCGCTGGAGCGCCATCCTGTTGCCAAATTAATGTAAATCTCTGATTTAAACAAATGTTATCTAACTGCTGTTCTATGTTATTTTCCAGATATTGGAGTAAACCAGTAAAACTTGCACGGAAAAAGATTAGGCCGATAACCCTATTTTTTAGAATGCCACACCCAACATTTAAACTTTGTCGTCCTGAGAATTGTTTGTCGCCCAGAAATGTTTATTGCGACGATTAAACATACTATTAATAGTAGATGTAGCTTCATCGGTAAAAAGTATATTGTGTAAAAAGAGCGGATTTAACAAACATCCTAAAATTTCTTGACAAAAAATTAATCTCTGTCGTTTATGTTCTTCAGTTAGACCATGAATGGGTAGAAATTTATATGTGTGGTAATTATACACATGAAGAGTTTTTTGGATTTTGCTATAGGATTTTTGAAAACAAATCACTGCATCAGTAATTGATCGTTCAGGGTTTTCTACAATAAAATCAACCAGATATAGTCCTAAGTATAGAAAACTAACAACCAATAATTTACCTGTAAACACTAGCAACACGTTTAAGTCAAAGTTTTCGTTTGGATTCGCAGATCTTCTCTTATTTAAACTTTTAGTATCTTCAAATTTGTTTACTATATATCTAATTGTGCTTCGTGTTGGGACAGTTCTAGCGGGAAATTGCCTATGATATTCATTTTGGGTGAGGGTAGGGTTTCTATTATTGACATAATATAAGCGTATTATATTTAATTTGTCTTCAGTGGAATAGCCCATTTTGTTCGGCAAAACTAACTAAGTTAAATGATACTGACAATCTGACAATTTCAAAATCAGCAAGACACCTCAGACACGATTTCACGTAAATTAACTAAGACAAGGGGGAGTCGAATATCTTAAAAACTACCGATCCAAATATAGACATATCACACATTTTTGAAAAGGGAATAATAAGGAGAATCTAAAAAATCAAAAATATACGGGACATTTCATTTAAAAAAACCAAAATTTGGTACGCTACTAGTTAGATTCATCCTGTATATTCAAAATTATTTTTTCGAGGCTGTTCCCTGAAATCCATACACCTTATGTATTTATTTTTTTTCTGTCTACAAAAATAAACCCTCAAAATAGGTGGCGAAATATAAATGATGACCCTGTACAGGGTTTTTTTTATATATTGCCACCCCCCTTATCTTTTTTATTTGACATTTTAGAAAAATGTGTCCCAAATAAAAGTTTAATGGTTTCAAATGAATTTTTATGAAAACATTTTTTTTCATATACAGGGTGTTACAGAAAGTCTGGGCGTGGTCCAAGTTTCTTATTTCAAATAGGTACCCCATTTTTTTATTGAATTTTCGGATTCTCCTGAGAATTTTACACATTTTTTATAAGGGATATTCTATACTTAAATCTAAAGCCTAAAGAGATATTGTTATTTTTTGAAAACTATTATGTAAAACAGGTAAACATTTTTCTGGTCGTAAACTGGTCATTGACGGTGATCTGTCGTTCTGTCAATTCATTGAAAAGATGCATTACACTGACGAAGAAAGATGTGATATTCTTCGCATTTTCTACAAGAATAATAATAATGCTTGCGCGGCAAGAAGAGAATATCAGCGGCTTTTCCCCATGCGAGCTATTCCATCTCGAAAAACTTTCAAAAATATTGAACTTGGCTTTCGAAATCGAATGACTGTTAAAAGAAAAAAACGTACTGCGGTTATTAATGAAGAGGAGGAATTAAATATTTTATTATTTTTTCAAGGTAGGTTAATAGAAATTACCCACAGGATATAAAGTAACTTACGCAAATATTATTTATTTGCAGAAAATCCAAATGCAGCCTTAAAAGACGCATCAATTTTTTTTAATAAATCTATTTTCAAAATTTATTCGACATTAAAAAAGCATGGATATTTCCCATACAAAATTTTACCCGTCCAGAAATTAACTGAAGATCAGAAAAACCAAACGAACCATGTTTTGCCAGGAAATGTTGCTGATGAAAGATGAAGATAACAATATTTTTCAAAAAGTTTTATGGTCAGATGAATGCGCCTTTAGTACTGCCGGGATTCACAACCGGAAAAATGTTAGATTTTGGGCAACGGAAAACCCTCGGGCCATGCGTGAAATTAAAACCCAAGGTCGGAAAACTTTAAATGTGTGGTGCGGGCTCCTTCACAACAAAATTATTGGACCGATTTTCATTGATGGATCTTTAAATGGAGAAAAATATCTAAATTTATTAAATAATGATCTGGAACCTATTTTGGATGACTTACCCCTCCGTCAATACAACCAAATTATTTGGCAACAAGATGGAGCCCCACCACACAATGTTTTTGCGGTCCTAAATTTTTTAAATCAAAATTTTGAAACGTGGATTGGTCGGACTAGACCGATTCGGTGGCCGCCCAATAGTCCCGACTTAACACCTCTTGACTCTTTTCTGTGGGGATTTTTACAGAATAAAATATATGAAACTCCCACGGAAGATATAGAGGTGTTAAGAAGGAGAATAATTGAAGCCATTGAGGATTTAAACAATAATCATGCACAATTCATTATTAATGCGATTAATAAAATCGAAGCAGATTATACAAATTGTATTGAAATGAATGGTGGACATATTCAGCAATTATAATATTTATATTTCATTTCATTATTGAATTATTTGATAATATGTAGTTTTTTGTAATAAACACAGCGTCAAAAAACTTGGACCCCTTCATAAGACGCAATGCAAAAATGCTCTGTTTCAAGACCTTGTATCTTGAGTAATAAATGATCCAACCATGTGATTAAAAAAGTGTATGTTAACGAATAGCAGGGCTGCCACTTTTAGCCACATGAAATATTCTATTGTAATTAGAACGCTCTACAGAGTGTTTAAAAGTTTCTCAACACAGGACCTAATGCAAATTAAATGGGAGGTCTGGCTAAAAAAAATTAAACTCTCCTTATTAGCTTGCTGATTACAATATCATGGCTCAGTTAACTAAAAGTGGTAGTCCCGCTATTCGTTGACATAATCATTTTTCAATCACTTCGTTGGTTCATTTATTACTGAAGATACGCGGTCTTGAGGAAAGCTTATTTGCATTGCGACTTATGAAGGGGTCCAAGTTTTTTGATGCTGTGTGTAGTTTTTAAAATATTCTTTTCTGTTTTCGTTAATATTATACATATATTTTTTAAAAACATGTGTTGCCTTAATTAGATTCATATGCATATTTCCAAAATTCGATGTTTTTGGAATACCCCGTAGAAGGAAAAAAATCCACGTCTGATATTTCAAAAAATGTTTGTTTAGATGGCGATTCGTTGGAAGATGGTGATTTCTGTTCTGGTTGCCTGTGTATTTTCGTTATTCTCATAAGCTATGCGAAGGTTGTCGGATTTTTCCTCATCGGAAATGTGACATTTTATCCAAAAATTGACAGAAAGTCTACCAAACAGTAAAACAGTCACCGTCAATGACCAGTTTACGACCAGAAAAATGTTTACCTGTTTTACATAATAGTTTTCAAAAAATAACAATATCTCTTTAGGCTTTAGATTTAAGTATAGAATATCCCTTATAAAAAATGTGTAAAATTCTCAGGAGAATCCGAAAATTCAATAAAAAAATGGGGTACCTATTTGAAATAAGAAACTTGGACCACGCCCAGACTTTCTGTAACACCCTGTATATGAAAAAAAATGTTTTCATAAAAATTCATTTGAAACCATTAAACTTTTATTTGGGACACATTTTTCTAAAATGTCAAATAAAAAAGATAAGGGGGGTGGCAATATATAAAAAAAAACCCTGTACAGTGTAGACTCACAGGCAAAATCATCGATCCATGCAAATTTTTCGATGAATTTCAATCGGAAATAACTCTCCTATTTGATGTCGGATTTAAATGAATTTTGAAGAATATCGTAAATAAACTAATGAAGAATCGCTCACATGATAAAAATTTACTAAAAAATAGACGTACTTACAGGTTTAAACAAAAAGATTTTTTTTACCATTTTAAGAGTTTTTTACAAGTTTAAAAGTTTTTTTACCAGTTTAAGAGATTCTGTGGAGTGGCATAATAGTAAACTGTTCTAAATTAACTTTTAATTTTCAAGTCACATCTATTCTTAACATTTTGTTTTTGGTTCACCTCGATATCTTAATTTTTATGGAATATATGGATTTTTTTGAAAAAAACATTATGAATTTTTATGTACGAAAAACTAAGGTTGCTATGCAGGTGACAGTGACAGTTTCTGACACAATTTAAAAAGAAGCATTAGAAATATGTTATGTTAATTATTCTTGTATAAAAACATTATAACATTTTAAACTTGAAGCACAAAAATGACACGCGCAAATCAAATGAAAACAAACCCGAATGACAGTCTCTATACGCTTTGGCGTCCGTTCAATCAGGTTCCATATATGAACTTTATCAATTTGCTGCCGTTCTTCAATGAGAAGTTCACTAAGCTCCTATAAATTGGTTGGAGCAGGTACCCGAGCCCGTACTTTTCTGCCCAATCAGTCCCAAACATATTCGAACGGGTTCAAGTCGGGACTGCGTGGGGGCCAATTCATTTTGGGGATTTCCACCACATCTAAATATTCGTTAACGACTCTCGCAACATGCGGTCGAGTGTTATGATGCATTAGCGTAAAATCGCCTGCGACAAATGAAGCAAGCAAATGTGGTTCTAAAATGTCATGAATCGACGATTATCAAGTCCGTTCTTGTGTCGAGCTGCACGCCATACCACACCATAATGAAGCCTCAGCCGTAGCCTAGGCGAAAAATGGTTTTGATCAAAACGTTCTCCTGTTCTTCTATAGATTCCTTCACGATCATCCGGTGATTTTAAACAAAACCTAGATTCGTCGGTGAATAGGATTTTTTTCTCTTCATCATTGCCCTAATTTTGATGGTCCCTAGCAAATCTAAGTCGTTTAACCCTATGATTTCTCAGCAATTCGGGAGCGGTTGCAAGTTTTTTTGCGTGTAATCTATTGATTGCCAGAGAACCTCCGTCTTATCGTTCTATCCCTTACTTGGACCTGCCATACGTTTTCGATTTTTTTTTATCTCCAAGAACTTTCTTCGGTCACGTAAAACATTAGGTGCAATAAAACGATCATCTCGTACATTCATACATCTCTTCCTACCACATTGAGTCCTACTGTACTTGCCATGCCGATTAAACCGATTTACAGCCCTTTGTACTTTACTTCTTGTGACATTTAAAACTCTTACCACGTAATACTGTGACCGTCCATCCTGTAGTAAAGCAATTGCTCTGGCAGTATCGGTCGGAGACATAACTATTTTAAAAAGTAAGAAGTAACCTTAAGAAGTAGCATACATTCATTTACAAAAAACAACTTGATAGCGTTTAAAAGTTGTAAATGATAAATCCAGGTAAGGGGTGATCTAACTGTCACTGTCACTGCCACCTTCATAGCACCTTAGTCCTTCGTACAGAAAAATTGATAAAAATTGCAATTTTTTTTCTAAAATCCATATTTTCCAAAAAAATAAAGATATCGAGGTGAACCAAAAACAAAAATATTACGAATAGATGTTACTTGAAAATTACAACTTAATTTAGACAATTTTTCTTGTTTCAGGGTCCCTATGTGCTGAAAAACATGTTTTCTCAATTCCGTCGGTTTGTTTGTCTGTTCGCGGCATAGCTAAAAAACTAGTTACCCGATTGATTTCAAATTTTGGTCAAAAATAAAGTGTCATATGGGGATGACCTGGTAACATTTTCGTAAAAATCGAATATGGCAAAACAGAATGGTGGCCTAGTGAAATGTTAAAAAAATTATTATTAAAAAACTGCTTAGCCAATTTATTTCAAATTTTACACAAACTTTAAGTATTATGTTGAAATCAACTGGTAACATTTTTGTAAGATTCCAAGATGGCGGAACAAAATGGCAACAAACTGGATTGATTTCGAGTTGTGTGTCATAAATAATTGTGGTATAGGGATCAACTAGTAAAACTGTAGTACCAAATAAAATGTTTGTGATCGTGAAAAAATTACCTTCTCAGGTTTTACATATTTTCACGTTTTAGCATCCCTAGATGCCAAAAATTATGTTTGATCAATTCCATCAGTCCGTTTGTCGGTCTGTCAGTTCGCAACATAGCTTAAAGACTACTTACTCGATTGACTTCAAATTTTGATCAAAAATTAATGGTCATATACTCCTGGAAACATTTTGGAAAAAATCCAATATGCCGGCCTAGTAAAATGTTAAAAAAATTATTATTAAAAGACTACTTATCCAATTTTGCAGAAACACCAAGTATTATGTTGGAATCAACTGGTAAAATTTTGGTACGAATCCAAGATGGCCGAACAAAATGGCGGCTTAATAAAATATTTAAAAATTCAGCCTGAAAAACTATTTAAGATATAGTCAATTGAATATCAGGATTTTTTACGTTGATTTTTTGACATTTTATTTGTCTGCCATTTTGTTTTGCCATCTTGAATTCATACCACAATTTTACTAATTTATCTCTATACCACAATTAATTCTTGCACAAAATTTGAAATTAAGTAGTTTTTTCAGGCTGAATTTTTAAATATTTTATTAAGCCGCCATTTTGTTTCGCCATCTAGGATTTGTACCAAAATTTTACTAGTACTACCAAATTCTTGATTAATGTGCAAAATTTGAGGTAAATTGGATAAGCAGTTTTTTAGTAATAATTTTTGAACATTTGCCTAGACCGCCATTTTGTTTCCTTATAGTGGATTTTTACCAAAATGTTACCAGGGTATGACTTTCCTATATATCCAGGTCATCCCCACATAACCCCTAATTTTTGACCAAAATTTGACAGTCAATCGGGTAAGCAGTTTTTAGCTACGTAGCGAACTGACAGACAGAGAGACAGACAGACCAATGGAATTAAGAACAAATATTTTTTGGCATCTAGAGACGCTAAAATGTAAAGATATGTAAAACCTGGATTTTTTTTCACGATTGCAAACATTTCATTTGGCAGCCGTTTTGTTCTGTCATCTTGAATTTATACCACAGTTTTAACAGAAACGTAAAGATCTGGAGGGTAATTTTTTTTTCACTTTATTTTAACGAGGGAAGTAATTTGAGATTTTGGTCCCAGATTTAGATTTGGTCTCTGATCTACATTTGGCCCCGGTCTCTCTGGACTTCTAGTCCCCCGGGCCAGTCCTACCCTGGTAGTACCCATTACTTTCGTCCTTGTCGTCGACCGAGTTAAAAATCGAGCTTAGTTTTATTAACTATCGTATGCGTTATTTTACATTCAATATTATTATGCATAGTATGGATTAACCTTAATATAGAACAGCTTATTTTAGTAGCAAGTGGTATACTGTCAACTGCTTTTGGTTCCGTTTTTAAATAAACATCAATTATTTGCTTACAAACTCATTTGCATCTACTAATAATTACTGACGTGGGTAGTCAATGACTCAATGATTTAAAAAGAAATGCTTATGACCTAGAAGTATTTAGTGATCTTTTAATGTGAATGCAATATTTTCAGCATTCCAGCAATAATGGAATTTACAGTAAAACTTGATAAAATACAAATGCCCCATCGTCAAACTTTCTCGGAAATAATAATTGTCTACCTGCGTTGTGATTCATACCAGATAAAATAATGACAATGAGGTTTCTAAACTGCGTTAGTCAATACTTGAAGTAACTGTCACTAAGTGTAATAAAGTCTCTTGACTTTTGAATATACCCCTAATAATATTTTATTACATCTTTAAAATGTCTATGAACTCGGCGTTAAACTACTGGGTGTCCCATCCAAAGGTATCACATTTCACAGGGTGTCGATTTTAAATGCCTATAACTTTTAAACCAGGCTTGCTAGCTATCTACGGTTTGCACCATTCTACTTCTTTTGGTCCAAAGTTTTTTATAGTTTTTAACACTCATACAGAGCGAGAGAAAAAATGCCGGTTTTTAACATCGAAATTCTTAACTAGGTATTTTTAATGGAACACCCTGTACGTCACAACGTCAAACAAAAGAGTCGTGTCTAAGGTCTCCGTATACCAATATACAGCGGACTTGAAACTGATAATTTTAGCAGTAAAAACTTAAAACAAAATCTTGGTATTTTTATAAACTAATTTTTTATTAGAATTTACAAAGCTATTTGTTCGGGCCTAAAATTTTATTTTCGTTATATTCATTTTTACAATTACTATACAGGGTGTCCTAGCCAACCCCTTTTATACCAGGCGCGCTACTTTTGCAGATGGAATGAAAAAAATTGCCGTTTTTCAACACCTAAATTTTACTTTTGTTAACGGAGTGCTTGATAAACAAATAAAAACTTGAATCACGTTACGAATATTTCGTTTGAGGTCTTCAAGATTTTGTGGAATTGGATTATAGCATCTGTCCTTTACGTAACTCCACAAAAAAATCTGGGTCTATGAAGTCTGGGGAATAAGGTGCCCAGCCAATAGGGCCAGCCGTCCCTATTCACTCTGCTCCAAACGTTACATCCATAGAACCTCTTGCTACAAGAGAGTAGTGGGGAGGAGCTCCGTCTTTTTGAAAATAAACCTCGTCAATAATCCCTTCCTGTCTAAGTTGAGGATAGAAGAAATTTTATCTATCTGCGTATATAACACCCGTTACAGTTGGTTCGTGAAAAAAAAGGTCCATAAATTTTATTAGCAGAGACTGCACATCATACTATATCGTTGGTATTCTTCGTATACTCTTGGATTTTTCACTAGCCCAAATTCTACAATTTTCGTGCCTATTAAATCGCCCATCTATATGAAAAGTAGCCTCATCAGACATGATCAGACGGGTAATCTGTTGTCTTGCTGATGTAGTTTGTGAAAAGTCTGTATTTTGTACGGAAATAATTTTAAAACCCTCAGACATCTTTGGCACCCCTGTAGATATACATACCTGTCATATTTTGAATTTTTCTTAATGATATTTTGTGGTTATTATTTGTTATTACGTCATAAATATCTGAAAGTCGATTTAGATACGCTGGATCAAATATGTTTCTCTTCGACCTTTTTATCTCCAAACAGCCCTGTTCTGAAAGTTTCTGCAACCATTTTTTAATAGTGTTTTTGGATAGGGGATGCTTTTGAAACGTATTTCTAAATCTCCTTTTTGTAACTATTATTGATATTGATTTATTATAAAACAGTACCCTTTTAGCTTTTTCAATTAGATCGTAAATCATTTTTAGAACGAATGCTGTTCGGAATTATTCAGTGACAGTGACATTAAAATTTTATAGTCACCTGTGGAAAGTTTTGATTTTTAATTTCCTCAAACATGATAGATTTTAATTACGTAATCATGTTGTGGTTTCTCCTTCAGTCAGTGGATATTTTAATTACAAAAATGAAAAAAACGAAAATAAAATTTTAGCTCCGACAAATCGCTTTGTAAAATCTAATAAAAAATTACTTTATAAAAATACTAAGATTTTTGTTTTAATTTTTACTGCTAAAATTATCAGTTTCAAGTCCGCTGTATATTGGTATACGGATACCTTAGACACGACTTTTTTTTTTGACGTTGTGATGTACAGGGTATTCCTTTAAAAATAGTTAAGAATTTCGATGTTAAAAACGGAATTTTTTTCTGTCGCTCTGTATGAGTGTCAAAAAAAACCGTAGATAGCTAGTAGGCCTGGTCTAAAAGTTATAGGCATTTAAAACGGGTCACTCTCGGCTGGGACACCCTGTATTGGTGAATAACTCAAACATTAAGAGATATCAAAACGCGGTTTGGACAGAATTACTGACAATTTTTTGAAGTTTTTAATTATCTCGTAAAAGGAATGTATTGTAATCTTGAAAAAATCAGCCTCTGAGGTTTTTTCAGATCTTCAAGTTTCAGGGTCTGTCTGTCTGTTCGCGGCATAGCTAAAAAACTAATTACCCAATTGACTTCAAATTTTGGTCAAAAGTTAAGGATCGTATGGGGATGACCTGGTAACTTCCAATATGGCGAAACAAAATGGCGGCCTAGTGATGTTAAAAAACTTATTATTAAAAATCTCAAATTTTGCACAAACATCAAGTATTATTGATATTTCTCTTTTACGAGGGGAGTAGAAATAACATAAAAACTTAAAATTTAGCAACACTGAACCATTTCACTAGTTTAAAAAATGAATTACTAATAATGACAATAGATACATTAGAAAATTTTTCGACGCAAGCAGATATTTAAAAATCGTTTAAGAGTTTTAGTTGCAACACTTTACATATACGTCAATACTATTATAAAGGATTATTCAAGGTCAATGGCCTATTAGAAATATCTGGAGAACCAATGAAAATTTGGTTCTGGGCAGAGATGAACATGAACTCGCTTTTTAAAATATCCTGATTTGTGTGGTGTTGCTTCTACCTTAAACATCCGTTTTGTTAATGGAATGATCTGATTGCATTTTTGTATTGTCATGAACATTCTAAACACGTTTTGTGTTATGTTTCTTATCCCTATTCAATTGTTTTTGAGAAAATGGCGCTTAAAAATTGACTTTTTTGACCCTTTGAAGCTTTGTAACTCCCAAACGACTTAACTGGTAACGAAATGGATTGCACTTTTTGTCCTATCTATCTCCTGACACCAATTTCAACTTCGACAGAAAATGTCAAATTTGACACCTCGTGCAAAAACTAAAATAGATATGCGTAAATAGATAATTAAAAACTAAAGAAATCCATTTCGTTGCAAGTTAGGTCGTCTGGCAGTTACAGAGCTTTAAAGAGTCAAAATGTCAAGTTTCATCCGTTATTTCTCAAAAACCGTTGAATTTAGGTACAGAAAACGTAATACAAAAAGGATTTAGAATGTTCAGGACAACACAAAAACGCATTAATATACAGAATACTACATATAGAAAACGGATGTTGCCACCGAATTAAGGTAGAAGCGGCAGCACCGCACAATTTAAAATCTTTTAAAAGGAGAGTTTATGCTCATCTATGATCAGAACCAAATTTTCAAAGTAATCAATTCAATTGTTTTCCAGGTTCTTCTAATAGGCCACTCAGCGCGAATAACCCTGTATATAATGTTGGGGTTGCCTACTAACATGTCTATAAATACAGAGGATATTCCATTTACAATAAGAAAGTTGAGCAATAACCCACCTGTATTCTTGAAAATAACGTAATTTAAAAATTCAAATTAAATCAAGAAACTTTTGTATTTAACTTTTTTTTGTACGTCATACAACTTCTGATATAAGGTCTTCACTTTTACCTTTTATTACGAATAGTGAAGTGCGACCCAATCTAGTAATTGAGTAACAAATATATACTGTCTTTTTAAACATTTTTATTGGGCGCCATTTTGTTCCTTCATATTGGATTCCTACCAATAATTTACCAGTTTCTACCTATGCCACTCCTAATTTTTGGCCGTAAATTAAAATAAATTTAAGATGTAAAAACTTCTTTACATTACCACACACCGCCATTTTGTTGAATTCGTACCGGTTTATCCTTATTTCTTATTTAAATTTTTCAAAGTTTACAATCAATTGAATAAGATTTTTTTACGTGGATTTTAAAAAGGAATTTGGCCGTAATTTTGTTTCGCCATTCGTACCACAACTTTGCCAGTCCATCTCTATATCACATTTAATGCTTGCACAAAATTTGCACAAAAAACCGACAGACGTGCCGACGGGATTGATTTTTTTTTACATCTAGGGACGCTGAAACTTGAAGATACGTAAAAACTCAGAGGGTGATTTATGGCACACAATTTTAAATCAGTCCATTAAGTGGCTTTTCAACATGAATTTTTACATATTTTATTAAGCCGCCATTTTTTTGGATTAGTACCAAAATCTTACCAGTTGATTCCTATATAATATATGATTTTTGGGCAAAATTTGAGATACATGGATAAGTAGTTTTTTAGTCATAATTTTTTTTTAACATTTTACTAGGCCGCCATTTTGTTTTGCCAGATTGGATTTTTATCAAAATGTTACCAGGTCATCCCCATATGACCTTCAAATTTTTGACCAAAATTTGAAATCAATCGGGTAAGTAGTTTTATAGCTATGACGCGAATAGACCCTGAATGCAAATCCGAAAAAATTTCGGAAAATGATGTTTTTACTATCAAAAAAATCAGACCTATTTTACTTCGTAAAGTATTGTAATCGTGAATCATAGCTGTCTGTCTGTCTGTCGCGGCATAGCTAAAAAACTACTTACCCGATTGACTTCAAATTTTGGTAAAAAATTAAGGGTCATGTGGGGATTACCTAGTAACATTTTGGTAAAAATCCAAAATGGTGAAACAAAATGGCGGCCTAGTGAAATGGTAAAGAAATTATTATTAAAAATCTATTTATAGAATTTATGTTGGAATCAACTGGTAACATTTTGGTACGCATCCAAGAGGGCGGAACAAAATGGCGGCTTAATAAAATATTTAAAAATACAGGCTGAAAAACTACTTAATGGATTGATTTCAAATTGTGTGCCATAACTAATTGTGATATAGGTGTCAACTAGTAAAATTGTGGTACAAATTCAAGATGGTCGAACAAAATGGCCGCTAAATAAAATGTTTGTAATCGTGAACAAAATCATCCTCTCAGGTGTTACCTCGGGTTTTACATATATCCTCGTTTTAGCGTCCCTAGATACCAAAAAATATGTTTTATCAATTCCATCGGTCCATCTGTTGGTATGTCTGTCTGTCTGTCAGTTCGCGGGATAGCTCAAAAACTTTTTTATCAATTTCATCAGTCTGTCTTGTCAGCCTGTCTGTCAGTTTTCGGAATAGTTTAAAAACTACTTACCAGATTGACCTCAGATTTTAGTCAAAAGTTAAGAGTCATATGGGGATGACCTAGTAATATTTTGTTAAAAATCCAATATGGCGGAACAATGTTAGAGAAATTATTACTAAAAAAATTAATTAAAAGACCAATTTACCAAATATTTTGCAAAAAAAAACAAGTGTTACATAGGAATGAACTGGTAACACATTGATATGAATTCAAGATAGCAGAACAAAATAGCGGTCTAATAAAAAAATTTAAAATCAGCCTAAAATCTATATAAACACTACTTATTAAATTAATTTCACTTTTTGTGCAAGAATTAAGTGTCATATAGAGATAAACTGATGAAGCTGTGGTTCGAATTTAAAATGGCTAAACAAAATGGCGGCTAAATGAAAAATCATCGTAATAAAAATCTTGTTCGATTGGCTATAAATTTTGTAGAAAAATTAAATTTGAAAATGGGATAAACTGGTAGTACGAATTCAACATGACGTAACAAAATGGCGGTATATTTCAATGCAAAAACTACTTATTGAATTTATTTTAAATTATGCCCAAAAGTCAAGTGTGGTAGAAAAAAACTGGTAAAATATTGGTAGGAATCCAATATGATGGAACAAAATGGCGACCAATAAAAATGTTTGAAAAGACAGTGACTGTATATGTAAAACATATATGCTGTGACTATGAACTGAACTAAACTGGTTCACTCTACACTATTTCTAACAAATGGAAAAAAATCATAACGAAGGAAGTTCCGGATAAAGGAAATTTACCGATTTTGTATTGCCCTTAATTTATAGATTTCTAAAAACATTCAGTTAGTTTATTTACTTTTTCTTCTGGAGTGCCAGGAAAATCGTGGATCATATATCTTAGACCTAAATCCAGAGTAAAGAACTTTTTTCGCTGAGTATACAGGAAAAAAACTGTAGTTTGTAGGCCAGTGCATTAAACTTGTACACGTGCAAAAATAAATGAAAAATAGGTATAGTAAAAACCAATACAGGCCTGAACAAAGGAAAAAGTCCTTTATCCGTTGTAAAAGGCCAATATAATTAAAGGTTGTATAAATAGAGCCTTTGATGCCAGTTTTATTGCGGAAAGTGACAACATCTCTGTTTAATGACTAACTGCAAAGCTGATGGGGCGTGTTTCTGAATTCATTGGATCGCTGGGCCTGCCCATCGATATATTGTACTATTTTAGCTTTATAATCACTAAACATTAATTAAAATGCATTTGCATTTTGCTACAGTATCGACGATTATTTTCAATTTTACGAAAAAAGTTGTTTTAGTTAAAACATTTTGCATTATCTGGACCTGGAGTAGAAAGCATGCAACAGAATTGCTTTATGGCCTACATGATGCTTCGAAACTGCAAAAACTTAATTTTGAAGAATGAAAATTTGTCAAACATAATATTTTTAAAACTATAAATCATATCAGCAAGCTAAAACGACTTTTTAAACTTAAAATCTTGAATGCATAATTTATAAAGTTATTGAATTGTTTGCTTCCCTCATAAGAGGGAAATATTGTAATCGTGAAAAAATCACCCTCCGAAATTTTCTCAGATCTTTACGTTTTAGGTTCCCTAGATGCCGAAAAACATGTTTTCTCAACTCCGTCGGTCTGTTTGTCTGTCGACTGTCTTTTCGCGGTATTGCTAAAATACTACTTATCGGATTGACTTCAAAAACATTTTGGTAAAAATCGAATATGGCGAAACAAAATTGCGGCCTAGGGAAATGTTACAAAATATATTAGTTAAAAACTACTCATCCAATTTATCTCAAATTTTGAACAAAAAAATCAAGTATTATGTAAGAATTAACTGGTAAAATTTTGGTACGATTCCAAGATGGCGGAACACAATGATAGAGCGTAAAATTTCCAGTCTAGAGATGTCTCACAAATGCATAAAGGATTTGAGTATCATCAAAATATCACACTTCGTAAAGTTATATCTCAATTTTTTCTAAGAAGGCCATCATTTATTTGTAATAAAAATGGGCTGTGACTTTGACGTTAACTAATTCGAAGTATCAAAGTTGTGTTTTAATAGGTAGCTTTTCTCTCAATAAAATCATAAATCTGGCTGTCGAGACCTGTTGAAAATGGCCGGTATTTGGAGATGTACCCCGAACGACGGCTGCCTCATAAAACCCAATTCAGAAAAATCGTATGTAATTTAATTAACCTAGGCTTTCGAACAACCTAGAAATTAATACAATATTGGCAATGAAAATCGCGACAGAAACATTTTACAAGCTATCAACGAAAACCCTAGTGCATCGGTAAGAACTGTAGAACAGGAAATTTATGTACCAAAATCAACGGTAGAGAGAGTGTTAAAAAAGAATAAGTACCATCCCTACAAACTCAATAGTTCAAGGACTTAAGGAAACTGATTTTCCAAGACGACTACGCTTCTGTGAGTGGTATACTAGGAAGTATAACGAAAATCCATATTTTGTAAATCATTTCGTGTGGTCCGATGAGAGTAGGTTTACAAAACAGTTTTTAATAGGCCCATTGAGCTGTGGAAAACCCTCATGAAATGGTAGAGAGACCAGATTTGAAAGATGAGTTTAGAAGGACTTGGTTTCAACAGGATGGAGGTCCAGCTCACAACACCATTCAAGTCAGGAACTTCTTAAGAGAGCAGTTTGACGAAAGAATTATTTTCTTCAATGGTCCAATATTTTGGCCTCCTAGATCCCCTGACCTCTCGCCCTTGGATTTCTACCTCTGGGGTCACACAAAGAATGAGGTCTATGTATTTGATCCCCCTGCGAGCATAGATATCCTGAGACCAAGAGTTTTGGACACATTTAGAAATATTAACAGAAATACACTTGCCAGGATTGTACGGAAAACAGTCACCAATTGTCAAAAGTGTCTCGATGCAAATGGACGTCATTTTGCAAATCTGGAAATTAATGTAACCCAGATACGAAGTAGTTAAGAAGTAGTTATTTACGTCCATGTTGTATTGAAAATTCAAAGCGTTTAATACATTACTTAATCATATGATTTTGTGACAAATAAATCATGGCCTAACTTTAGGAAGTGTGATATTTCGATGATACTGAAATATTTTATGTTTTTGTGAAATATCACTAGACTGGAAATTTTTCGCTCTTTCCAAAAATCGAAAAACCCAATATGGCGGCCATAAGAGAAATAAAAGAGAAATAAAAGGCCATAAAAATAAAATAAAATACAATAGGAGCCAATCCCTATATAGAGAAACGAATCTGGGACACCCTGTATTTATATATATATATATATATATATATATATATATATATATATATATATTATATATGTGTTTTCATTCCGGGTGTACATCCGTTCACTACTGTCGTTCTGAAAAGAACAGTTTTGCTGACGTTTCGCCAAAATCACATTTGGCATTTTCGAAGCTTTCTTTCTCAGTCTCTATTCGGACGCGAGAAAGAAAGCTTCGAAAATGCCAATTCAGCAAAACTGTTCTTTTCAGAACGATAGTAGTGAACGGATGTACACCCGGAATGAAAACACATTGTATTTTTCCATCCGTGAAGGACTAAAAATCAACACATATATATATATATATATATATATATATATATAAATTAATTAATTAAACTATTATTCCTTCTGTCAAAATAGCTGGCCACCTTGTATTTCTAGCACTATTCCGTCAAGGAAAAATCTGCCCAATCAATCAATTAATTTAGCGATAAACGAGGCGATAAATTACGAAATGTTGTTAAAATTTATTTAAATAATAATAGTGGAGAGAGAAAGTTGTGTAAACCACAATACCAGCAAATTTGCGTCTGCTTTACTGATTTACACATCATTGGATATAAAATCATATCGTCTTCCTTTTAAATATTTTTTAGCATGCCTGAGCACCCAGATATTTTTAGTGAGGAAGACATATGTCTGTTACTGTTCCACTTAAAAATGGTACCACCACCTCGATATCTAAATTAGTATCCACAGAATTTATTTCATATTTGGTAACCTGTATAGTATGCTGTCGTTATTTCGAAATTTATATTTTCCTATTGGGATAGCAAGAAGAGACAGTGAACAATGTCAAGTTTTAATGGATTTTTTTTAGAAAATTTACTTTCATCTTAAATAAGATAATTTATTAGTGTTTTCGCACGAGTATTTTTTAGTCTTGTGTACATCTGTTTTAGGGATCTAGAATCATAGATATAGATCCAAATAGGGGTTTATTAATATATACATTTTATTCGCTATACATCACTGATCTTTTTATACATATATTAACAAGTTATAAAAAAAATATTCCCGTGGTATATAATATGTAATAAAAACATTCCTTTTATTAGGAATAGTGAAGTTTGACCCAATTTAGGGCAGTCCCTACTATTTTAGTAACACATACAAGGTGTTTCGGAAGGAAAGTGTTTGGGAGGTCAAAAAAATTTGAAAAAGATTATATAAACAAAGGTCCCCAAACGCTTCGTTTTCAAAATACACGGTGTTAAAGAAAATTAAAAAAATCGATTTTTATTTAATATTTCGGAAACGATTTTAGATATCAAATTTAATTTGGTTGTGCGTTATAATTACGTAAAGGGGCATTTTTGAACAAAAAGATGTTTAACACTTTCACTAGTGGCGTGCGTGAAACATAAGGTGAGGTAATTTCTCAGGGAAAAAATCGGACCCCACTGCTTTTTTCAGAATTAATAATTTTTTCTTAATTGGTAATCTATTCTAAAGAAAAAACGTCTCTTTATTTTTCTTCGCCTGATACATCGTTCTCGAGTATACAGGGTGTATCTCGAAAACGAAGCGTTTGCGGACCTATGATTATATAATTTTTTAAATTTTTTTAACGTCCCAAACACGTCCTTAAAATATTTCCCTTTCCTTCCGAAACACCCTGTATAATATACTGTCTTTTCAAAAATTTTTTTGGAGCCATTTTGTTCCAGTATATTGGATTCCTACCAATATTTTACCAGTTTGTAGCTATGCCACACTTGATTTTTTTGCATAATTTAAAATAAATTGAATAAGCGGTTTTATAACGATACAAACCCCCATTTTGTTACGTCATGTTGAATTCATACCAGTTAATCCCTATATCATATCTTGGATCCGTACCACAATTTTACCAGGTTATCTTTATATTTGAGGTAAACTGGATAATTAGTTTTTTAGTAATATTTTTTTAACGTTTCACTAGGCAGCCATCTTGTTCCGGCATAATGGTTTTTGACCAAAATACTACCAGGTCATCCCCCAAATGACCCTTAATTTTTTCTAAAAATTTAAGGTCAATCTGATAAGTAGTTATATATAAGTTATACCGCGAACTAACAGGCAGACAGACAAACCGATTTAGGCAAGTTAAAACGTGAAGATATAAAAAACCTGATGATTTTTTTCACGATTACAAACATTTTATTTGGCCGCTCTTTTGTTCCGCCATCTTGAATTAGTACCGTAATTTTACTAGTTCATCTCTATACCTCAGTTAGTTGTAGCACACAATGATATTTTTACTAGGCCTCCATTTTTTGCCACATTGGATGGAACATTTTTACCAAAATGTTACCAGGTCATCCCCATATGACTCTTTAATTTTTGCACAAAATTTTAAGTCAATGGGATAAGTAGTTTTTTTAGCTATATCGCGAACAGACAGTGACAGTGATTTTTTCACGATTACAATACTTATTTCCCTTTTACCAGGGAAGTAAAAAGGAAATGACATACTCTATTTTATTTGGTCCTAACATGGCCCTAACTTAAGTTATTTAATTTACGCACTTCACCAAATTCCTAGAATAGAGTTGTCAGTTCATATTTCATAGAAAGTATATACAACAGGGAAATATTCGGAACTTTTATACAACAAAGTTGGTCTCGCTTTGGCAGACAAAGCAAATAATTTATCACAATTGGGGGGGTCTGGATTAGACATTTTGGTCCGTTTTAAATAGCCTTACGTCCGAATATCTCGCATCTAGATAATTTATTGGTGATATCTATCTTCGATATCTAAATATATGCAGGGGCGGACCTAAGATAAATTTTTGGTGGGAGAGGGTGGGGGAGGGGTGAAACAATGATACAATTTTGACAACACCGATTAAACAACTCTCATATTTGTTTACAAATCTCATCAAAAATTACTTTTTTACTAAATATGTAATTTTTATTGTTATTCATTAAATACAAATTTTACTATTACTACCCTCAAAATGTCTGAATATCTATTTGTCCCTAACGTATCTCAAAGGTAAATCGGGAAATAACTCTTGAGATGAATAAGACGGCAACACTGCACTGTGACGCGTTTGTTAGCTCTACTACTCGAAGACTCTCGACGAAATGCGACTGGTATCATTCATTTCTCTGGTTGTTTCGGATTGGGTTCAATCGTTTCTATCGTCTTAGATTTACGCGATGTAAAACGAAAGAAGAAGAATAAGAAGTTTTGTCGGTTTGATTATTGTTTATATTTTATTGGTTTTGGAATCTTAGTTTTATCGTACTGGGTTAGTTAATATAGGATTATTATTAGGAGTTAATTTTGTATCTATCTATTTAGAGCTTTAAAAGTTGAAATATATTCTAATATAATGCTACTAAAATACTTACAAAGCTGGCAATAACATGATCTATGAAATATCCACAAAATTAAGTCGAATTTTGACAGTAGCTGACTCGTATTATTAAATATCCAAAACATATCTAAACTCTTCTTTTTAAACATTCATGAGGGGTCAATAGATTGGCATATTATATTAATAATAACATAAGATTTTTCCAATAGAATAAATACTGAGGTAGGGAGAATCCCCCCACTCCCTATTGGTCATCCTTGAATATATGAAAAAACGTTTGTATATAATGTTAAAAACAATACGTTGCAACTTTGAACAGTTTACCTAAAAAAAGATGTCTTGTATAATTCATTGTCACTTTCCTTGTATATCTGAAAAAAAATCACCCTCCCAGATTTTTTCGGATCTTGACGTTTCAAGGTCCCTAGATGCAAAAAACATGTTTTCTTAATTCGGTCTGTGTGTCTGTTCGCGGCATAGCTAAATACTATTTACTTGATTGACTAAAAAATCAGTTTAATAAAAGTACTTATTCGACTGATTTTAAATTTTGTGGAATAATTAAGTGTAACATAAAGATAAAATGGTAAAATTTTGGTACAAATTCAAAATGGCGGAAAAAAATGGGAGCCAAAAAATATTTTAAAAATATTCTTATTTAATCGACTTCAAATTTTGCAACAAAAATTAGAAATATGGGAATAAACTGGTAAAATTTTGGTACAAATTCAAAATTGCGGAACAAAATGACATCCTAATAATTCTTTTTAATCATTGTAAAAAAACTACTTATTGAATTGATTTAAAATTTTATTTAGCAGTCTTGAATTCCTACCACAATTTTACCAGTTTATCTCTATATCCCACTTAATGGATGCCCAAAATTTGAAATTAATCTAATAAATAATTTTTCAGACTGATTTTTTAAAATAATTTATTAGGCGCTGCCATTTTGTTTTGCTGCAAAATATTACAGATTGATTCCTATGTAATACATGATTTTTGTGCAAAATTTCAGGTAAATTAGATAATTTATTTTTTAGTAACAATTTTTTTAACATTTCACTAGGCCGCCATTTTGTTCTGTTATACTGAATTTTTACCAAAATATTTCCGGGTCATCCCTATACGACTTTTAATTTTTGAGCAAAAATTAAAGTCAATCGGGTAAGTAGTTTCTTAGCTATACCGCAAAAAGACAGACCGACAGACAGACGGACAAATTTGAGAAAACATGTTTTCCGGCATCTAGGGACTCCGAAACGTGGAGATCTGAAAAAATCTCGGATTGCGCTTACAATATTTCCCTTTTGCGAGGGAAGTAAAAAACGGTAAATTACCATTACCCGGGTCTCCCCTCGTTTGTAATCCTTTCTTTTATTAGGAATAGTAAAGTATGATTCTATTTAGTATCGCATATAATCATTTAATATATATATATATATATATATATATATATATATATATATATATAAATAAATTGTGTTATTTTTTACTTTTCCAAACAAAAGGGCAGAATCTTTATGCGTGAACCCTAGGGTAATTGAGTAAAGCTCATCTGTAAAGGAACTTAACCGGAAATTCCCTCCTGATTTCCTCCTTTTGCTTACAAAAATGAAAGAAAACACAATTTATACTTATTACTAAAAGAGTAGGTGCGAGACTAAATAGGGCCATATTTCACTATTTCTAATAAACGGACAGATTCGTAGCAAGGGAAGTTCTGGGTAAAGGAAATTTAAATTTTTTAAAAATTTACGGTTAAAGTTCTTTCGCCAATTTCTTGTTTTCCCTGTATTCGGAAAACTGTACTATTAATTTATGTGGTTTAACCAGACATTTAATCATTAATTTTTAATTTAATTTTCAAAAATATAATTCAAAATTAGAATTCCCTGCATATAAAGGGAGAAAATGGTACTGAATGCCTAGTGGGGTATTTAAAAGGTTCAAAGATAAAAAAATATTAATATCAAAATGAGCTCATCATACACCACAAAGCAGATAATGATACGTACGTTTCCAGGGATATATTTTTCTTTATTCTTGATGTTGATTAGAGATTTACTTTATCTACTTTTTATCTTCTAAGAATAAAGTCAGTCTATTTCCGTTTTGAAAAATGAAAATATTTTTAGGAAACAGTTGAGAAACAGGTAATTATTTGAGATATCAGTTTTTAATCTTGTTAATTATCTCCAATTATTTTATCGTAAATTACATACAGTTTAGATAGTGATCCGTACCATCATTTACCTGAAGTTTACACGATAATGTTATATTATCTCTATGGTCAAACGCCTTAGATACATTACAAAATGCCTTCAGCGCCCCTATCCAGCATTTGATTGAGGTCTATGTGTTACAGAAGAGCAAACATTAATTAATTTCTATTAAGGATAGAAAAGGCCCTTTTTAAGTGTATGTATAACCTTGAACGCGTGTTTTCTGAGCAAGTAAACAATTAAAGGCTTGGTCCGTTTTAGAGGTTATTCCGCTTATTAAAAATGCTACACAGAGTCGAGAACAACAGTTAAAAGAGCTATAAAATACCCGCTGAGACGGTCAAATTTCAATTATTCCGACCGGTGTACTGAGATGAGACGTTGCGTACAAGCAGATTCAATTTCATAATACCCTTTTACTGCCCATTGTTTTACCTTTTAGTCAGACAAAAGCAATTATTAACAGGAAAGTAATAAATACATACAATACTGAAGTCTCTTCCAGACTCCTCATTTTATTTGTTCAATTTTTACTTCTCTCGTAAAAGGGAAGTATTGTAATCGTGAAAAAATCACCCTCCGAGATTTTTCAGATCTTTACGTTTCAGGGTCCCTAGATGCCGAAAAACATGTTTCTCATTTCCGTCTACGTCTACGTCTACTTACCCGATTGACTTCAAATTTTGGTAAAAAATTAAAACTCATATGGGAATGCCCTGGTGTTTTTGGTAAAAATCCAATATGGCGATACAAAATGGCGTGCTAGTGAAATGTTAAAAAAGTATTATTAAAAAAACTACTTATCCAATTAATTTTGCACAAACATCAAGTATTGTGATGGAATCAACCGGTTAAATTTTGTTACGAATCCAAGATGGCGAAACAAAATGGCGGCTTATTAAAATATTAAAAAATTCAGCCTGAAAAATTACTTAATGGATTGATTTCAAAATGTGTTCCATAACAAATTGAGGTATAGGGGTCCACTAGTAAAATTGTGGTACTAATTCAAAATGGCCGAACAAAATGGCGGCCAAATAAAGGTTTTGTAGTCATGAAAAAAGTCACCCTCTCTCTTTTTACATATCTTCACGTTTTAGCGTCCCTAGATGCCTAAAAATATGTTTTGGTATGACCTGGTAATATTTTGATAAAAATCCAATATGGTGAAACAAAATGGCAGCTTAGTGAAATGTTAAAAAAATATTATTTAAAAACTCCTTATCCAATTTATCTCAAATTTTGCACAAACATTAAAGTACTATGTCGAAATCAACTATTATGTACCAAACAACCAAACAAAATGGTGGCTTAATAAAATATTTAAAAATTCAGCCTGAAAAAAACAACTTCATGGATTGATTTCAAATTATGTGCCATAATTGTAGAATAGGAGTGAACTAGTAAAATTGTGGTACTAATTCATGATGACAAAATGGCGGCCATATCTTTACGTTTTAGCGTGCCTAGCCTAGATGTCTAAAAAATGTTTTATCAATTTCTCGGTCCGTCTGTCGGTGTGTCGGTCAGTTCGCGGCATAGCTGACTACTTACCCGATTGACTTCATATTTTAATCAAAAATTAAGAGTCATATGGGAATGACCTGGTAATATTTTGGTAAAAATCCAATATGACGAAACAAAATGACCTTACTAAATGACTAGTTATCCAGCTTACTTCAAATTTTGCGCAAAAAACAAGTGGTACATAGGAATAAACTGGTAATATTTTGATATGAATCCAATATAGCAAAACAAAACAGCGGCCTAATAAAATATTTAAAAAGTCATCCTGAAAATACTACTTACTAAATTAATTTGAATTTTTGTGCAGGAATGAAGTGTGATATAGAGATAAAGTGGTAAAGTTGTAGTACGAATTTAAGATGGCGAAACAAAATGACGGCCAAATAAAACTCTTTAAAAATCAACGTAAAAAAATCTTGTTCAACTGACTACTTCAAATTTCGCAGAAAAATTAAATGTGAAAATGGGATAAACTGGTACGAATTCAAAATAACGTAACAAAATGGCGGTTTGTGTCAATGTAAAAACTACTTAGGTGTTGAATTGATTTTAAATTATGCCCAAAAGTCAAGTGTGGCAAGGTAGAAAAAAACTGGTAAAATATTGGTAGGAATCCAATATGGTGGAACAAAATGGCGCTCAATAAAAATGTTTGAAAAGACAGTATATGGTACACATATATACTGTGACTATGTACTCAACTCAACTGGGTCACACTTCACTATTTCTAATCCTAACAAATTGAAAAAAAAATCATTACGAGGGAAGTCCGGGTAAAGGAAATTTACCGATTTTTTTAAATATGCGATAATATGACTTTTGAGCTAGATTTCCGTTTGCATTTTTATATTTTGCCAACGCTAAAAACGAACAGCTAGTTGCGCGCTGCTGAGAAGGCGTTGGCAGTTTATGAACGTTAAATAAACTAGAATGTTGGCATTTTATGTGCGTTGCGAGAACAGATATTATGAATAAATCCCAAAGACTTTTCGACATACACTAACGTAAAGGAATAAGCCGGATAATTTCCACAAATAAACAAGCAAATCTACGTAGTATTTACCGTCATATGAGGGTAATCTGGTAACATTTTGGTAAAAATCCAATATGGCGAAACAAAATGGCGGCTTAGTGGAGTTTTTAAAAAAAATATTACTAAAAAACTACTTACCCAAGGTATCTCAAATTTGACACAAAAACGAAGTATTATGTAGAAATTAAGTGGTAAAATTTTTGGTACGAGTCCAAGATTGTGGAACAAAATGGCGGCTTAACAAATTATTTCGGACTGAAAAAACTACATAATGGATTGGTTTAAAATTGTGTGCCATAACTAATTGTGGTATAGAAATGAATTAGTAAAATTGTAGCAGAATTCAAGACGGCGAAACAAAATGGCGGACAAATAAAATGTTTGTAATCCTCTCAGGTTTTACATTTCTTCACGTTTTAGTACTATTATGTAGGAATCCACTGTCAAAATTTAAAAACCGTTTTTTTTTCAAACACTCAATTTTTCCGGAAATTTTAAACCTCTAATCTTATTTGATTACTAGTCAAATAATAGTTTGACACAAATTTCATATGTTTCAAGCTCGTTTAAAATCTATTTTTTTTTACTTTTAAGTGTTTTATTGATGTCGGTTTTAGTTTTCTCAAAAAATGTTTGATACGAATTTTTTGATTATGTCCCCTGAACAAAAGTTATGGTTACCCGCCTGCCGTTCATGTTTTAATAGATTACCAACAACTAACAATTATTCGTTTTTAACATACATCAGTAGAAAGTAGCGTACGCCTACATAAGGAAAATGCCGTAAAAACTTATGCGAACCAGATAATTGTATTGTTCTAAAAATACAATCTATGATGGACTCAATGTAATTATCATTTTTCTTATCGTATATGTCGCCTTTGACATGGCTACATTTTGCATGTTTTACAGAAATGTTATGAACCATAAATAAGATATTAAATGAAATAATTCACTTTTTGATACGTTTTATTTAATATATATTTTTTAAACTTAGCTAAGGAGTTAATAAACCAACAAAAAGATAGGATGGCAGTAACCACTGCCAATTTTATTGTTCGATTTGTTACCGTACACTGTTGTAGTGTATAAAATTTAAGACATTTTTTTTGGGGATTAGTAACTTATGTATTAATTATTTCGAAACTACCATACAAGATAATTATTTTGATATCCGTTTAAAAAATTAAACTCTTGATAAAACTTATTCCAACCCAAGCCCTTAAGTTCATGCTACTCTACACTAAAATTGCATATTTTTGGACATTAATTTTTTTTAGTCAGAAATAACAAATAACAATCACCTACAATGGTCTCCCAGTGTTTGCTATACAGGGTGTTCCACGAGCCTTTGGACAGCGAATATCTCCGTTAATGTAAGAGACTCAAAAAAAAAATGTATAAGGAAAATATTTTTGGGTTCTCTTGATGCATAATTTAAACACAACCCCAATCATACAGGGCGCCTCATAAAGTCGTAGCGAACCAACACCTTGCATATTTTTACAGATAGAGCTTGGTGAGCTGAATTTAACGATATAAGGTTTAATGGGTTTTATCGGTAACGGTTTTTTCAGAAATGTAAGTATGAGTCCGGGCATTTTGCAATTTAACCGATTTGTTCAGAGTTTATCCGGAACTTCCCTCGTTATAAATCTTTCCTTTTATTAGGAATAGTGAAACTGTTTTTTTAAACATTTATATTGGGCACCGTTTTGTTCAATCATATTAGATTCTTACTAATATTTCTGCCTGTGTCACACTTGATTTTTGAATTTAATTGAAAATAAATTGAACAATTAGTTTTTGCATTGACACACACCGAGATTTTGTGCCGCATGTTAAATTCGTACCAGTTTTTCCCTATATCATATTTAATTTTTCTGTAAAATTTAAAGCCACTTGAATAAGAAGATTATTTTAAGTTGATTTTTAAACATTTTATTTCGGCATCTGCACAATTTTACGAGTTTATTTCTATATCACACTTAATCCTTGCGCAAACTTTAAAATTAATGTAATAAGTATTTTTTCAGGCTGAGTTTTTAAATATTTTATTAGGCCGCCAGTTTATTTTGCTATCTTGGATTTATACCAAAATACTACCAGGTCATCCCCATGTGACCATTTGTTTAATCAATTTGAAGTCAATCGGGTAAGTAGTTTTTTAACTATGCCGCGAACTGACAGACCGACATACAGACCGATGGAATCAATAAAACATATATTTTTTTGGCATCTAGGAATCTTAAAATGTGAAACTGTGAAAACCTGGTGATTTTTTCACAATTAAAAACATTTTATTTGGCCGCTATTTTGTTTCGCCATCTTGAACTCATACCACAATTTTACCAGTTTATCTCTATGTCATAATTAATTATTGCACAAGATTTCAAATGAATCCATTAAGTAGTTTTTCAGGATGAATTAATTGTTTTGTTAAGCCGCCATCTTGGATTTGTACCAAAATCTAACTTTTCTCACAATACTTTATTTTTGGGAAAAATTTGAGGTAAATTAGATAAGTAATTTTTTTAACATTTCACTAGGCCGCCATTTTGTTTTGGCATATTGGATTTACCAGGTCATCCTTATACGACTCTTAATTTTTTATCAAAATTTGAAGTCAATCGGATTAGCAGTTTTTTAGCTTTGTCGCCAAAAGACAGAACGATAGACCGACAGACGAACTGACGGAACTGAGAAAACATCTTTTTCGTCATCAAGGGACCCTGAAACGTAAAGATCTGAAGAAATCTCGGAGGGTGACTTCTTCACGATACTTCCCTTTACGATGGAAATAAAAATCTTTTTTTTTATGTCGGAGATAAAAAATTATTACAGACATTACTTTAATGCGAAAGCTATATGACTATTTTTTCTTCCGTTGATAGTTTATTGTTGCTAGCCTATTAGAAGACCTTTTTTTTCGATTTTGATCTGTCTGAAAAAATTCCCAAGACACTTGTCCTCTTTTTCACCGACAGAAATCTGGTAATCCTAATACGTCAACACAGTTTATTGATTCTAAAAACTGGAGAAAGGAGCTTTCAAAATTTGCAACTCATCAAAACCGATCATATCATTCTTTTTTTGACAAGGCTACTTCACTAGAACACACATCACAACTAAGGAAAAATATAGAATCCCAAATAGGAAGTGGAATTTAAACGGTACCCTAGCTATATTGGTAAACGCTTTGAAAATTGCCACAAGGTTGTAATGAAATCGACGGTAATAGTACTGCATATTTACCTCTCGGTTTTCTGATTAGGATTAATACAGTTTATTATTTTAGCTTCTAAAGTTTTAAAGTCCAATAAGCATTTAGTAAAATGTTTGTAAGAAGAAGAATGAAAAGCAGGGCAGTTTTATAAATACACTGACATGCAAGCTAAATATTTAGGTATATTTTGAAGGGCTATATCTTTTGAACGCCTTATCGCATTTTGTTGCCTTTTGGATCAGTCGAAAGGAAATTTCATAGACAGTAATTCCGCGTTTCTGTTTTTGTCAACTCTTTCATTGTTTTTATGTACAGGATGTAATATGAAAGAAGTTTTTTTGCAAATTTTTGAAACGCCCTGTAGAATAACGTAACTTCAGAAAAGTAGTAAATCGACATTTTACGACAAGCTAACACAACACAAATGACCTTCTGACAGTTTTTTCCAAGCCTACTAGATCTTTTTGAAGACTTGTGCGTCTGTATGGATAATATGGTAAAAATGCAATATTTTACGTTAAACATTGTATCTCTTTTAAAAATGGAGATAAAGCAATGAATCAAAAGCCATAAATAACAATAAGGTATTAAATTTTGTAGCATCTTTTACTTATATACAGGGTGTTCGGGTGTGCCGCAGGACAACAAACTAGACGTTTCTGGAGAACCATTATTAATGACATTATTTAAATGTGTTTGAACTAGAATATTTTTTCAAATTTTGGTACTTGCTAATTAATATAAAACGTTCATTTATTTTAAATTATTTAACTATGTTAGGATGTAAAGTGATGTTTTGCTTTGTTATTTAATAACCTTGTCTATCATATTTCGATTTACTTTTTAACAATTTCTCTTCCCTTCAACTAAATGAATTTTTTAAACTAGTCTTTCGTCAATAAATTTTTAAAATCTAAAAACCAATTTCTGGATTTTTTGAAATTCCATCCTTAAGGGGATGAAAAGGGGTGAATTGTTTTTATTTTTTTTAACTGAATGAGTTCATAAAAACAATTCATTGTCATTGGCTTTCAAAAATAATTATCTAAAAATTAGTTTCCGAATTTTTCGAAATTTCAGCCTTAAGGAGGTGAAATATGTCTTTACTTTTTTTTACAATATCTCTTAAACTACATGAGTTTCTAAAACAATTCCTTCTCATCAATAGCTTTTAAAAATAATTAAAATGTTTCTGGCACTGTAAATTCCTTCCTTAAGGGGGTCAAAAAGGGTAACTTGTGTTTTCGCTTTTTTAACAATATCTTTCAACTAAATGGGTGTGTAAAACAATTCTTTCGTTTTCGAAAATATTTATCTAAAAACCGGCTTCTGAATTTCATGAAATCCCACCCTTAAAGGAATGTTTTGGTGGAGTGTTTTTAAGTTTTTTACAATATATCTTTAACTAATCGAGAGTTTTAAGACGTTTCTTTCATCAATGGGTTTAAAAATAATAACCTAAAAATCAATTTCTTGATTTCTCGACATTTCACACTTAAGTGGTGAAGAGGCGTGAACTGTGATTTTACTTTTTTTAAATATCTCTTTAAGTTAATAATATTTTAAAATGATTCAGCTGTCAACGGCTTTTGAAAATAGTTATTGAATACGGATTTCTAGATTGTTTGAAATTCCATTCTTAAGAGGTGAAACAGGTTTTTCCTCTAATACAGAATTTCTATGATTTCGCAAATTTCTATTATCATGTTTAGATGTTAGTTAATGTTAAAGACAAATTTTTTATTTTGCCATTTCGATCTGTAAAACATAAATCTCAAGTTCCTTAAAAAAACTTGGAAGACTTTCAAATCTAAGATTTTAACTGAATTTAAGTGACTTTTAAAACCCTCTATAGGAATTTTAACTGACATTGGGGGCTTTTAAGTCTTTTGAGGAGCTTTTAAGTCTTTTGGGGGACTTTTAACCCTTTTGGGTGACTTTTAAGTATTTTGAGGATTTTTAAGTAATTTGAAGAACTTTAGCCGACTTATAAGTCATTTTTCTAAAGCCTTTAGCTAGCTTGTACACATACTTATGGGAATTATCCACCTCTCGAAAAAACCTTGCCATAAGAGGCACTGTGTTAGAGAGAGATGCAAAATACTCTATTACATAATGGAGTCGATGGGAATACATTGCCTCTTATAGCCGGATACCTCGTGATGTAGTATTAAGGGCGTACAAGGTCAGGTAATGGAATAGCTGATGGTGGAGCGCTTTGAAGTGGCTAAAAAACTACTGGATTTGTTTCCTAATCGAGCATTGATGTCTCCGAATTTTGATTTTTTTTTCCCTTTCTACGATCCATTTTACATCTGTTCGCAAATATTTTTTCACAGATCGATACAGGGGGTTAAGATCTATCTCTCAACTGAAACATGATCTACTCCAATTCGTTAAGGCCCTAATAGCAAAAAATTCCTTTACCCGGAACTTCCCTCGATATGAATCTTTCCTTTTATTAGGAATAGTAAAGTGTGTGACCCAATTTAGTTCAGTGCATACTCATTTAGTAACAAATAAACACATATATATATATATATATATATATATATATATATATATATATATATATATATATATATATATATATCTTTTCTGATATTTTTATTAGGCGTCATTTCGTTTCATCTTTGGTTTCATCATATTAGGTTCCTACCAATATTTTACTAGTTTGTACACATAATGTTTGGGCATAATTTAAAACAAATACAATAAGTAGTTTTTCCATTAACACACACACCGCCATTTTGTTACGTCATGTTGAATTCGTAACCGGGAAAATACAGTACCATCTATAAAAATGAGCACAATAAATTAAACCTTCAAGTGAAATATTTTCCTGTTCCATATGGTTTTTCAGATAAGGGAATATGGCAATGCATCTTTTCTGGAACCCTGTACAAGTATACAAACCTACGTCAACGCTTAAAGCAATTAAATTAAGATAAGAAAAATAACTGCATAGATATTATCGCATTTGTTTAAGTCTTGTCTATAACTTTTCAATCTTATCAGGAAAATTATAACTTTTCTTACTTGTTTTACAATATATTATTTAACGTAAAGACAAGTGTATTTCTATTCTATAAAGCTATATTCTTGATCCTTTTAAACTTTAAGCTTTCTATAATACCTCGTGAGATACTACACATTTCAAAAGAAGGGTGCCTACATAGACCTCACATTTTTGCTGATCTAAGTGACACTGAAATTAAGTTTATTACACCTCAAAAATAACAGAATTTTATAAAAATGCGATTGATCTGTAATACCATGCAATACTAAGGAAAAATGCGAAGCAATACAGTGAAAATGTGAGCAAGACTACAATAGGTGTAAATAATTCATACAAGCGGTTGACGTCTCGTACAAAATATATTTAAAATGTTCAGAAAAATACAAAAATGCAATAATATACAGGGCATTCCATTTAGAAAACGGATGTTGTAGCCGATTGAGTGCAGAAGCACGGCAACCCCGTACAATTCAAAATATTCAGAGTAACTATATGTTCACCTGTGCCACACTTTCAAAGTAATCTTACTTACTGAGTTACCTCTAAACAGGCCACTGAATTTCTATACCATTTCTTTTGTTTAAAAAATTGAAAACTCGAAATTATATAATACATATATTAGAATATTTTTTTGGGCTGAAGATAAATGACAATCGATCAGAAACGTAACATTTCACACCCAGTCTCAAACCTATATTATTATATATTGTTAGCCTGGACTTATCAGTATATATCATCAATATACAGGGTGTTATATTTAAAATAATAAAATTGATACCTGGTCAAAGCAAAATAAACACTCTATATACATCAAAATAATACAATTTAAAAATTGAAATTAAACCAAGAATCTTTCGTAGTTAACTTTTTTTTTGTTTTGTTATACAGCTTCTGATAAGGTCAAGGTCCAGTACATCATCTTACATGGGACATCTTATATATCAACTTCAGGTATTATAAGGTATGTTTTTCTTTTTTATTTATGTTTTAAATAATAGTTATTGTTAAATGTTTAAATTAGTTTTAAAAATATAACCGACCTCTCAAATAAATTATTTAATCTTCATGTGTAATTTGCACCTGTTAAAAACATGGATTTTTGTAATATTTCTAAATTTCAAACTAAGAAAATTATCAAATGTATACCAAGTAGTTTTTAAAGGGTTTACCAACCAAACAACTTTCAGAACATGTTCTAAATGGGCCTACAAGGTGAACCACAAAAAGATGAAAAAAGATTACATGTCTACAAAAATTTAACATATTTGGCATAATTTAGATTTTCAGTAATGAATTAGTTTTTTTTTAAGTAGGAAAGGTGTTGCACATATATATGAGTTATGACTAAATTAACCTTTGAATTTATCAGTGTTAAAGAAATAGACAAACCTGAATAGGGCGCTGGTCAATAAAATAACGATTTTAAATTAACACCAAGGCAAGAAATTAATATTTTATTATAGAAGTGATAATATCAATATTGCTGATTAAAAATTTATAGTTTGTTTTCTTCACAGTTTGTTTAAATAATTTATTTAAATTATAACTAAAACGAAAACCCAGTAGTTTTATCATATACAAGTGGTAACAACAATACTACTGTTTGAAAATATAAAATTTACACTGACTTATTCATTTAAGATACAATCTACGTTATTTAAGTTGTAATAAAGCATAAAAAATTTATTATTATAAGATTAGTTATATGAAGTATATGTTTCCTATATATTATAAACAGAGTTGAACTAAATATTTATTATTATACTTACAAGTGGGATCAAAACTACTCACTACTGTAGTTTAAAAATATATATTTTATATTACTGACTGGTTGTTTAGGTATTGTATAAATATGTAGTTTATATTATTCATTTGGTTTTTTTGATATTCTGTCATTTCTTTATACAATATATAGTTATTATTTATCCCTAATTAATTACAGTTTTAACGTGAACTTATAGTCAACAGGTTTTAATATCTATTTTTATTTTTTTTTGGTAGCGCAAAGGTATTTTCCTGTCCGTTTGATACATACATTTTTATTTATTTTGGACAATTAAAACAATACGTACACTTTAAAATAGAAATACAAAAAAGTAGATAATTGTATTTATAAAAAAATATGCCAAAATACTTTGCTTATTTTTTGTTGTTGTCGATTAGCAAGAATAAACTGACTAAAGTGTCTTACTACTTCTTCTTTTTAAAAAAATTTGAATACTTGGAATTATATAATACATGTATTAGAATATTTTATTGAGCAAGCAGCTTTTCAAAAATCATTTGTGTCTTAGTTACATCATTTTAGACATACCTAGGTGACATCCTGAAGATAAATGACAATATATCAGAAACGTAAATCTCATACCTCATATTATTATATATTGTTAGCCTGGACTTTAAAAAATATTTATCAATATACAGGGTGTTCTGTTTAAAATAATAAAATTGATACCTGGTCACAGCAAAATAAACACTCTATATACATAAAAGTAATACTATTTAAAAATTGAAATTAAACCAAGAACCTTTTATAGTTAACTTTTTTTTTTGTTATATAGCCTCTGAGATAAGGTCAAGGTAATAAGTACATCATCTTACATGGGACATCCTATATATCAACATCAGGTATTATAAGGTATGTTTTTCTTTTATATTTATGTGTTAAATAATAGTTATAGTTAAACGTTTTAATTAGTTTTAAAAATATAACTGACTTCTCAAATAAATTATTTTGTCTCCATGTGTAATTTGCAGCAGTTAAAAACATCGAATTTTGTGATATTTCTAAATTCTAAACTAAGAAAATTATTAAATGTATAGCAAGTAGTTTTTAAAGGGTTTACCAACTAAACAACTTTCAGAACGTGTTCTAAATGGGCCTACAAGGTGAACCACAAAAAGATGAAAAAAGATTGCACGTCCCTACAAAAATTTAACATATTTAGCATAATTCAGATTTTTAGCAATAAATTAGTTTTTTTTTTAATTAGGAAAGGTGTTACACATATATATGAGTTACGATTAAATTGACCTTGGATTTATCAGTGTTAAGGAAATAGACAAACCTGAATACCGCGCTGGTCAATAAAATAACGATTTTAAATTAACACCAAGGCAAGAAATCAATATTTTATTTTAGAAGTGATAATATCAATATTGCTGATTAAAAATTTATAGTTTATTTCCTTCATAGTTTGTTTAAATAATTTATTTAAATTATCACTAATACGGAAAACCAGTACTTTTATACAAGTGGCAACAAAAATACTGTTTGAAAATATGAAATTTACAATGACTCATTCAATTATTTAGATACAATATACATAATTTAAATTGCAATGAGGCATAATTAAATAATTTAACAGAAGATTACTCTTGTAGAATATTATATATTTCTTATATATTATAAACTGAACTAAATACTTATTATTATGCTTACAAGTGGGATCAAAATTACTCACTACTGTAGTTTAAAAATATATATTTTATATCATTCACTGTTTGTTTAGGAATTGTATAAATATTTTGTCTAAATTATCTTCAAAGTAGAGCCGAAACTGTTTTATTAAATATGTTGTTTATATTATTCAGTTTGTTTTGATATTCTGTCATTACTTTATACAATTTATAATTATTATTTATCCCTAATTAATTACAGTTTTAAGGTGTGTATTTATAGTCAACAGGTTTTAATGTCTATTTTTATTTTTTTTATACTTTGCTAGTTTTTTTGGTTATTGCGTATTAGCAATAATAAACTGAGTACCTAAAGTGTATTGGAATGTTAGCATCATAAACTTTTTAAAATGTTACCTACTTGAAACAGCAATCCGCCTGGGTGTCATAAATGAAACAACAATTTCCACATACTTTTTTATTATAATACGTATATATCACAAATCCTTTTTGGCTCTCAGAACACACATTCAATCGGCATCAGTTTAAATTTACTTACAAAACATTAATTATTTTACAAGCACTCTATCCCAAGCACGCATCACTCTTTGATTAAAATGTTTCTCAGTTCATAATATGGTACAACACAGATCTCTGACAAAATTATGTACTAATATGTACAAAAATGAGCTCATTGGTTTTCAAAACCATGTTGAAAATATCCTATTGGCATGGTGTAGTCCGAGCCCTTTGGGTGGAATCATCAAATGGGGCTCACTGCTTTAAATTAGGCCGATACTAGTACCAATGCACGCATCAAACTGCAGTCGGTTCATTTGGTTTTCAGGCACTATCTTTACTATAGATTACACAATAGATATGATTTAGTTTAAAAAACTAGTGAATACATGGCATATATTCAATGCATCATTTTAGTCATCCGGTTTGATCAATGTATAAAAATATAGATATTGTGCAGATCTAAGCCATCAACGTAAGAACTAGAAATGAGCATTTACATAAAAAGATCCATAATTTAGTCCACTGGGTTTAGTTGTTGACAATCGGCACGGTTAGCACAAAGGAGTGTTGCTGTAACACAATCATTTGTTCCCATCAAATTATAAAATAATTAGGCCTCCTTAAAGTACGGTACAACAGCAATAACTTTTTTTCTCTTTCTCTGGACTAAAGTTCATTTCCCTGACTATCTCTGCAAACACTTCATTGACGTTGGTTCGGTTTTTTGCACTGGCTTCAATGAACGGACAACCCCACTGTTGAGAAAGTGTTCTTCCTTCTTCAAAGTCCACTTCTCTCTGATGTTCAAGATCCACTTTATTAGCGACTAGGAGGATAGGTACCCTTTCTGTGCCCTTAACTCTGGTAATGAGCTCCTTCATAGGACGGATATCCTGGAAGGTTTGGTGATTTGTTAAACTATAAACTACTACAAAGCCTTGTCCGTTCTTTATGTAAAGGTCCCGCATACTTGCGAATTGTTCTGTCCCCGCGGTGTCCAGGATTTCGAGGACGCATGGCGAATTGTCCACTTCGATTTCTTTACGATAAAAGTCCTCGATCGTAGGGTCGTATTTTTCCATAAAACATCCCGACACGAACTGCACAGTCAAAGCACTTTTCCCAACCCCACCCGATCCGAGGACGACTACTTTAAACTCACGCATTGTTCTAGCTTATTACAGTACCTAATAGAAACTTTCTTTATCCTAATAATTGCACGAAAAACTCGTCTTAACTAAATTTATCACTTTTCGAACAGTCTGTTATCACATTTCTGAAATCCATTTCAACAAACAACTAAGTACACATATTCGCCATCTTAGAGTGGAACTGTGAACGGGCGAACAGCTCATCTCGTATTCTCGTAGCACTGTTTTCATAAGCGGAGAGCCACGGCCACGAGGACGAGGACCCAACACGGAGAGGGGCGGGGGCCACGGGCGCAACGGGAAAGCTGGCGCACACAGCGTTGCCATATCGTCCGACCAATATCCCAGATGTAGTTTGAACAACGGTTCAATTGGCAAAGCTAGGAGGTCAATGAATATATCTCTATCATTTTTGTGTGCCAGCTCGTGAATAAGGATACGAGAAACACCATCAATCGAGAGCTTTTTTACAAGTAAAAATGTCTATAGCTGGATATCCACGCGGACGTCAGGCGTTTTTCAATATGCGCCGAGTATATTCTTCCCTTTGTTCAAAAATATCCCCTTATTGCCTTTTCCCCTAAACCCATTTAATTCTTCACATTGCTTTGTGTTGGAGGCAGGGCTGGCGTATATATATATATATATATATATATATATATATATATATATATATATATATATATATATTGGTTTGATTTAATTACTCGTTGGTTAAGAGTTTCGCCACAGGTGGCTTTATGCTTGTCCGTGGTAATAGAGTACTCGAATATTTGAAAAAAAAACTGTTTTATTTGCATTATTTTAAGTATTGACATATTTTTATTTTCAATCAACCGACAGGATAATGAGCGACCAGATAAAATTCTTAAAGTTGAATTAAAAACAAAATTATAAAAGGTGTTGAAAATGTCCTCTTGCTAATATACGAGAATCAATAAGTCTTCGCCTCATAGACTGCAGACTCTGTCAAATATTCCAGGAGTATTGCGAATAGTGTCACATGAAGTCATTATTTTGTTTCAGGTGCCCCAAAAAAAAATTCAGGCTATTCAGATCTGGAGATCTAGTGGATATATATATATATATATATATATATATATATATATATATATATATATATATATATATATATATATATATATATATATATATATATATATATATATATATATATATATATATATATATATATATATATATATATATATATATATATATATATATATATATATATATATATATATATATATATATATATATATATATATATATATATATATATATATATATATATATATATATATATATATATATATATATATATATATATATATATATATATATATATATATATATATATATATATATATATATATATATATATATATATATATATATATATATATATATATATATATATATATATATATATATATATATATATATATATATATATATATATATATATATATATATATATATATATAATATATATACAATGTAATTCAACGCCGGTCGTGGTATATAGTTGTTTTTGTGATTCAATTTTGTGCCTTTGCCCTATATATATATATATGATATAATAAGAGCGAAATATCGTCGTTTATATATATATTGTGTATGAGATATATATATATATATATATATATATGAAAATATATTATCATATATATATATATATATATATATATATATATATATATATATATATATATATATATATATATATATATATATATATATATATATATATATATATATATATATAATATATATATGTTGTTAATTTTTACTCCTTCACGGATGGAAAAATACAATGTGTTTTCATTCCGGGTGTACATCCGTTCACTACTGTCGTTCTGAAAAGAACAGTTTTGCTGACGTTTCGCCAAAATTTTCAGATGAGATTTCAGTCTCTATTCGGACGCGAGAAAGAAAGCTTCGAAAATGCCAAATGTGATTTTGGCGAAACGTCAGCAAAACTGTTCTTTTCAGAACGACAGTAGTGAACGGATGTACACCCGGAATATAATATATATATATATATATATATATATATATATACACATATATATATATATATATATATATATATATATATATATATATATATATATATATATATATACGTTTTATTGTAAAGGTCTGCTATAAAGTTTTCAGCCTAAACCCAGGTTAAAATTTTGGTCGTCGCTAATAAAACACCCAGCAGTCACTGAATCCATTCCATACGAAATTTTACCAAAATCACTTTACTAATATTATGTAAAAAGCTTCATCGATACATATTTATAGAAAAACAGCAATACACATTGTTAAAAATTAAAATGATTGGTAAACTTAAACTTCGTACCATTAAAAACCCCAAAACAATTTGAAACACGATATTTTTATAATAACCCCCATTTTCCCCTTAGTTAATTAAAAAACAAATTTTTGAACATATTTTTCTTAATTTCTTTATGCATTGAACAATAGTTTCTAAATTCATTCATGATCAAGATTAAAGCTTCTAAATTTTGAGAAGCCTCTAAGTACGATAGTTATGTTAAATTATTTAGGGCATTATTATTGATCGTAACTAAAGTTAGAAACAATAATGATGCAAAAAGAGGTTGAGAAAAACAGTAAGTTCCAAAAAATTTACAATTGGTTAAGAGAACCCTGTAGATCAAGTACCTAAAGAAAACTAAAAACTCGCTGAAAATTCTTTTTTGGTATTTATCTTATTATCAACATAATCTACACGATTATCTTGGCTAGAAAAGAACAATAAAATATCTCATTCAAGGTCTTTCATAACACACTGTATCTGTATAACAAATTTGTTGCAGAACTCTGTATTTGCAACCTTTAGGCCATAAGCTAGTGCTACAGAATGCCGAAAACCGCAACTCAATAACACAATTTTTGTTGAAAATATTGAAAGTTGAATTTTGTTAAAAAATTTGCATGCATAAGTTCGTTTGTCCAGCGATTTAGTTTCTAAATTACATTCATATAACACTCACATACTATTTATTTATAAAATAAATATTTCAGTTTTTATGGCATTAATACTCATTTAACAACCTACACAACTGAAAGAAAAAATCGATGGTTTAAGTCTAAAATTCATATATTTAAATTAAATTTCAAAACTCATAATTCATGGAAAAAACTAAGCAAGAACTTTTATCGAATATTTTATTAGGCTGCCATTTTGTTTTGACATACAATGTGTGTGTGTGTGTGGATTTGGGTAATATATGGACTATTTTTTTATTTGTGATTTTATTTTATTTTTTTTCACAAGAGGTTTTGCTTACCTGAAAAATACGATTGATTTATAATCATAATAAGTGTCGTTTTATACACAGGATACGAAATAAATACAAAAATAGAAGTTTACAAAACAAACAAATTCCAACTTGTGAGACAGCTAAAATAAAGACCCTCCAAAAACAAGTCAAAAAGCTTTTATACATTTTTGATAAGATACTTAGTTTTTGAGAGAATTAATGGTGATTATGTAAAATTGACGCATTTTTTATATATTCGCCATTAATTTTATGAAAATCTACATCTATCGAGCTCTTTAATTGTTTCAAAAGTTACAAGTTCAATTTTTTTTGTTTTACAATTTTCTTTTTGTATTTAGTAGTAGCAACCTACTTACCTTACAAAAACCAATAGTGGACAATGTTTTGCAACAAAAGCTGTTTTTTATAGCATTTGTTAATTTTATGCTATTACCCCCTGAAGAAAAATTATCGACACCCCTGAAAAAACACTACTAGGTTTTAGTAAAACGCAATTTATTAATTTCGAACAAATATATATTTAGCAATAAATAACAAAACAAAAAAAATTGTTTAAATCTATATCTAACGTCCTATAATATGTAATGCTATTTAACAGTTTATAAATTATTTTAATAACAAACAGTTTAAACTACATCCAGATTAAGTCCTAACACTGGAACCTGTGGTGGAAGATAGATCAAAATACAAGAGTTCTAACCACACTACACCACAACTTGTTACGTTCTGGACGCGCGTTTCGCTAACCAAGTTAGCATCATCAGCAGATGATATAAACTAGTGTTTATATCATCTGCTGATGATGCTAACTTGGTTAGCGAAACGCGCGTCCAGAACGTAACAAGTTGTGGTGTAGTGTGGTTAGAACTCTTGTATTTTGATACATCCAGATTGTAATGCATTAATCTCTCACAGAGAATTATACTTTATGTTTTGTTATCTCTAAGTTAAAGCAAAGTTAGCAACTACTTACATGTATAAGACAAATTATCATTTAAATTGGGATAATCCTTTGTGTACATTATTAATACTTTATGATTCTACTCTCTTAACTGTCACACACATTTTAGGCTAAAAAAATCATGCACACTTTTGAGCAATGCATCAAAAAAGAGCAAATATAAGAATAATAAGAAGATTCACAGCATACATTCGAACATGAAAAATACTACAAAAATGTGTTAATATATGTCTAATAACAATATAAGAAGAAAATCTATTCTACATATACAGAATTCCGTCGAAAGAAATCACAGGCTATCAGATGCCTAAATATTAATGATAAATATTTTTAATACGCTCTTATTAGCTTCACTTGTATGTAACTATATATGTAAACGATTTCAACCTACTTTTAATTGTCGTATCCATTTTTTGCCATTTAACTCAATAAGATAGAGATGCCATAACACTGCTGGTTGCCTCTTTATCTGTTTGCCTCAGTTTTCGAGCTTTATGGGGCAATTCCAGTTTCTAATAAGACGTCTTTTCGCGACGAAAGATTTCAAAACAGTTTTGAAACCGGCTGTGGATCTTTTTGTATTATTTAAAAATTTGACTCAAGTTATGGATAACAAAATAAGGATTATTTTGTTATCCATAAAATTTATAAATAATCCAATCAATATCAATTTTTTTTGACGAGTATCGGTTTCTTATTATGGACTAATTTGCCTTTCGTGTGAGTTGACAAATTCAGCTGTCAGTCTAAAACTTGTAACGAATCGCTGTCTGAAACACTGTACCCTCAGGAAACTATTCTCGTTAGGTGTGTTTACTCTAGGACGGCTTTGTCTGAGTCTTTCATTTGAGCCAGTTTCCCTATATACTATTTAAGAACCTTTGAAATAACTTCCTAAGTTTTGCCCCAAAATTCGGACACTATGAATTGGTAACAGGTAGTTTCCCGAAGCTCTTTAGAATTTTATCGCTTTTGTTTGCCCCCCTGTATTTTAAGTCACTTGCACCTGCAAGTTTGATGTCGGTCAGTTTTGACATAGTGATTTTAGTGGAATCTTAATAACTTTTTAATTACGTTAGATCGTGTTTTTATAAGAATAAAAAACAAAAAAAGAACCCTAACAGAAACTTAATACCCGAGGATTGTGCTTAAGCAAGAGGACTTTCTGGGCAGGGCTGTTCCTAATCTCATATTGTACAAGTTTTGGGCAAAACTCAACGAGCAATTTCAAACGCTCTTAAAAGGTACAGGGAAACTGGATCTAATCAAAGAAGACCAGGACAAGGCCGTCCTAGAGTAAGCACGCCCAACGAAGATCGTTTCCTGAGGGTGCAGTGCTTAAGGAACCGATTTGTTACGAGTTCAAAACTAAAAGTTGAATTTGTTGCTGCCCATGGAAGGCAAATTAGTCTACAAACAATACGGAACAGATTACGGTAAGCTGATATACGACCCTATGAAGCAGCATTGGGTCCCAAGTTAGCAGCGAATTACCGCCTTAGAATTCCCGAGAGATCATTTGACGTGGGGTGAAGATCAGTGGAGAAATGTTCTTTTCAGTGACGTTTTGCCTCTATACTCTCTACCAGGGGAGTGGTATACCCAATGTAATTTTAAGGAAACTGTAAGCTACGGAACTAGGTCTGTAATGGTTTGGCCAGCCCGAATCCCTGATATTAACCCCATTAAGCATGTATGGGACCATATATGAAGACAGGTTCGTGAAGCAGTTAATCCCCCACAAAATCTAGTGGAACTGCGGTAGGCACTTTCCCAAATTTGGCGAAACATCGACCAACAACGTATCCGCAATTGACTTTTAAACATTCGCAATAGATTCGCAAACTTTTATTATTGCTAGGGGTGGGAATACCAGGTACTAAAAATCTTGATTATGTATTGTATTTATTTATTGTTATTTATAAAACTTAATTTTTTTGGTACATAAATGAAACTGAATTTTTTGGGTCTTTTTTTGCTTAGAGAAAAATAAATTAAATAAAAAAATGGGTACTTAGGTACCTACTTATTTGAAATAAGAAAGTTGGATAAAGCCTATTTTTTTAAACAGACCTGTACATGCAAAAAGAGTTTTTTTAAAAATTAAATAAAAATTAATTATTTATCTTTTATATTGAATACTTTTTTTCAAACCGTCTAATAAAAAAGCTAGGAAGGGGCATTTGTCAAAAAACCGTGGGACACCCTGTATTTTAGTGATACCTTGTATTATTTTCAACGTAAAGGGCATTAAGTTTAAGAACATTTAAATTAAATACACCAAAACTCTAATAACAATCTTTAAGTCATCATTTTCAAATGGCGGTATTAAGTTTGTAAAATTCCCGATAATTTTCATTAAAGCAAAGATAACGTTGCAAAAATTTCAAGGAAAGGCTGGTTTTTTCCCCGTAATTAAAAAAAATAATTTTCAAAAAAATGTCATCTTTTTCTTATCATCCACCAGGTGGCGGGGTTTTTGATACAGCAGCAAGTACCTCCATAGAAACTGCACCCAAGACCAAGTATCCCGTACATCAGTTATAAATGTAGTAAAATTTACGCTATTTGTAAATGACGTCTTTTTTTACCCATTCCATAATTTATGTGGGAAGTTTATTTATTTTGCGGAAATTTTCTCAATAAAATGTACACCCAGATGTAGAATTGTTAACTTATTATTAAAATGTACAGATTATGAAAGTTAAAATGTAGTGCTAGAAGAAAATTTAAAACAGATATATATATTTTTTTAATTAAAACAGTGCCAATATCGATGCGCATGCATCCACTATGGTTTTAAAATCCTGGTATTTTTGTGCTGGTAAACGTCTATGACGTAGCGTTTGAAAGCGTTTTGAAATCTCTCTCTCATCGTGAAAAGACGTCTTTAGTTCATTGTATCAAAACAAAAAAAAAGAACTTTAATTTTTCAGGTCACGACAATTTCTATTTCATTTTCGAATCTCGGCTGGATGCTCTGGAATCAAAACCCACGTCTTCGTTCAGTTTCTTCGCTAGAAAGTAAAGTTCGGCGAGAGCAACTGTTAGAGCACAAATTACACCAAGCAGGAGCCTGAAGCCAAAGTCAAGAGATCCGATAAGGTGCTCCACTCCTACCAGTCCAAATGCAAACCCAATTACTACCGAAGCGATAAACTGGAATATTGCTAAAATATGCGTGTGCAACATTTTCACTGCAAAAAAACATATTTACAATAGAGTAAGTATTATCTATTTATCTATACATATACATATATATATATATATATATATATATATATATATATTATTTAATTTATATATTTAAAAAAATATTCGCAACTCTGTATAAGATCAGCTAGTCAAAAGTAATTTTCAGGAACAAGTTTAAACATTTTGCCAGTACGAATCCACCTATTTTTTTTAAATAAAAATAAATGAGGCAAGTGAATGATATTGTTATAACCTACTTAAAAAGACAGTTTTAAACTTAAATCGCCATTGACCGCCATCTTAAATTCGTGCCACAACTTTACCAGTTTATCTCTATATCACACTTAAATTCTTACACAAAATTTGAAATTAATCTAATAAGTAACCGCCATTTCGTTTTGCTATCTTATATTCATACTAAAATGTTACCAGTTCATTGCTATATACCACTTGATGTTTGTGCAAAATTTGAGGTAAATTGGATAATTAGTTTTTTCAGTAAGCTTTTTTTAACGTTTCAATAAGTCGCCATCTTAATCCGGCATACTGGATTTTGACCAAAATATTACCCGGTCATCCCTATATAAGAGTCATAAATGACTTCAAATTTTGGTAAAAATAAATTTTTTACCAAAATTTGAAGTCAATAAGATAAGTAGTTTTTAATGTATGCCGTGACAGACATACCGACAGACGGATCGACGGAATTGAAAAAAAATTCTAGGGACACTAAAACGTGAAGATATGTAAAATTACTAGTTGATCTGTATATCACAATTATGTATGGCACAAAAACCAGGTCATCCCCATTTGACCGTTAATTTTTGACCAAAATTTGAAGTCAATCGGATAAGTTGATTTTTAGCTATGCCGCCAACAGACAGACAGACCAACGGAATTGAGAAAACATGTTTTTCGGCATCTAGGGATCCTGAATTTTAAAGATCTGAAAAAATCTCGGAGGGTGATTTATTCACGATTAGAATATTTCCCTTTTACGAGGGAAGTAAAAATACCCAAACACAATTATTTTAGATTCTGCAGATCTAGGATTCATTAGTCGTATGTTAACCATTAATTAAAAAAAAAATGTTGGTCCTTGTATAGACTTTTAGCCAGGGGGGGGTCCTGGGGGTCTGGATCCCCCTCCTGAAACTTTAAAAATATGTTGGTATAGGCATGCTTCTCATTAATTTTCTTGAGAGTAACCGTTTGGAATTTCTGGTTTGGAACTCTAAACCTTTAAATTGTAGATAATAATATAATGAAAAACTAGTTTTCCCGGCAGGCATTACTCTGCCTTTTCCGTTAGATCGCGCGATTACTTTCCAGTGGAATTATAAAAATATGTGGCGCATTCACCACAGTGTCCAGAAATGTTATTGAAGAAAAACATATTGGTTTTACAGAAAAAATACACAATAAAACAAAACAAAACAAAAAAGAGTGTTGAAAGCTCTGGGTAACCAGACGATCGTTTCAAAAAAAAATATAAATATATATATATATATATATATATATATATAAATATATAAATTGGTGCAGTACAACTCTCTCACAAACTTGTTGGAAAATCTGGCTTCGTGTATATATAGATAAATTAAAGTCAATCAAGCAAGAGGCGCGTAAAGGACAATTTGGTGCAGATTGGACAAGATTTCTCCTTAGAAAAATTAAACCATGATATTTACTTCTTCATTAAAAATATGAACATTAAAATCATAAATATCTGAACAACAATCTTAATACTTAAGGCTGCTAAAAACATCATTATTTTTTAATTACATCTTGTCTTGTTTTAGAAACAGTTTTCAGAGAGATTTAAGTTCTAAAGACTCGTGACAATCTTCTGGTTTCCCTTCCCTTGAATTAAAATTTATATTACCTTGCCTGTTTATATCTTTATCCCTCTAAAGCTATTTAGCTTCAGTTTTGCTCCTATCCAATTGTTTTCGCATTTTTTCTAATGAGTATAGAGATGAACTAATAACATTTTGGTACTAATTCAAGATGGCGGAACCAAATGCGGCCAAATAAAATGTTTGTAATCGTCAAAAAAATCACCCTCTCAGGTTATATATGTAGATGCCAAACAATATGTTTTATCAATTCCGTCGGTCCGTCTGTCACTTGACTTCAAATTTTAATCAAAACTCAGGGGTCATATGGGGATGACCTGGTAATATTTTGTTAAAAATCCAATATGCCGGAAAAAATTATTTCGTTGGTCTGTCTGTCTGTCCTCTGTGCCTGTTGTCATATGGGGATGACCTGATAACATTTGGTAAAAATCCAATATGGCGAAACAAAATGGTGGCCTAGTGATATGTTAAAAAAATATTTACCAAGAAACTACACTAGTCACACTCACACTTATAAATGCATCACTGATTTTTAACATTAATTTCAAATGCGTATATTTTTGTTATTATTCAACCGAGTTTAACAAACTTTTTTTTCTGATAGGTCAGTCATTTTTATACAGGGTAAATAAAAAGATATATACTTTAAACCATAACTTACAAATATGGTTGATTAAAAATACACTTAGCCATTGAATATGTTTGAATACCTAGAAATGTACTCCTATTTTTAATTTTCTTAAACAGTGTTGCCAAGCTCGATTATTTACAAGATTATTTATTTTTATTACTTGTTATTTTTATGCCTTGGTATACACATCAAGTAAAAAAGAAGTAAAGCTAATTTTAGAGCTACTGTATGCTATCGCAAGGTTTGACACTTTATTTTACAAAATTATTTTACATTTGAGGACAGAGTTACAGATTTTTTCAGAGATGTTGCCTATTAAAAAAAATACTAATAAACAATTAATATAAATGAGTTGTTATTACCAAACACACAAAAGAAACTAAACCAAGGGGACAACAAGAAGACAAAGAAGATTAAAAAAGAAATGCGAAAAAAAAAACGATAACGTAACACAAAAACTTAATGGTCTGTTGGCCCTCCACCAGCTCTAATACATTGCTCAATTCTTCTTGGCATTGCTTTCAATTAGGTTGTTTAAATGGTGGTGTGGAATTGCATTACAGTCCTCCAAAGCGGCTTTAATAAAGCGGGGAAAACCTGCAAAAAATTCATTTCTTTTCCTTACACCTTACTTCCTCAATATATCCCAAGGATTTAAGTCCGACGACCGCGGAGGACAGTTCAAACCTTGACATTTCTTCTACTTTTTTATATTCGATCATTGCTCTTGTCTATGTGCGGCAGCATTATCATCCATGAATAAAAAATTTGGACCTACAGCACACATACGAACAACCGGGTCTAGGATATGTTCTATGTAAATTTGACCAGTCATCGTTCTGGATATAGATTTCAAGGGCGTTTTATTATTCAACATTATCCCACCCCAAAACATGGTTGTATTGCTTTGATATGGTAGCACTTCTCTATACTTGGCAGGCCTGGCTTTTCGTCCTGGAACTCGCCAAACGTGAATTTGTCGTGATTTATGTTCCAGTGGCGATGTTCGATACGATAATTTATCCTTGTCCGTTTTTGCAATTGTGTAAGTTTGAGAACTCGCAGTTTTCTGTTTGTTTTTCAGTTCTAATAAAACGATCTTGATTTGCTGTGGTCTTGGGATTTCGATGCCTTTGAAGTCTATTTTCAATTGAACTAGTCTCAATATATCTGGAATAAATTCGAGAGACATCACTCTAGTTAACCCCTATTATTTCGGCCACATTCCTCTGACTTCTACCGCCCTCCACTAAACCTATGATACGTCCTGGGTTTAAAACAGAACTTCTATGCATTTCTAACTTTTTTTTTGTAGTTAAGTTAACAATGTCAAAAAATTCACCTTACAGGTCCATTAGGTATTGTTATACGAGTAGTTGTTTATTGACTTTTAGATGGGCAAACACTGATTTCGTTCGAAATCCGTGTGGGCAAATTTGGACATCATCATTTCATCCTCCCTGTATTAAAACTGCAAATGTTTAAACATTGTGATGGTATATAGTAGTTCTGAAATTAGCGTCTTTTTACTCGATACTTATACCAAATAATAAAAATAATAATAAATACATTATTAAATTTGGTAACACTGTTTAGGGTTAGTTAAAATTAGGAGTACATCTCTCTGTAAGGTTCAATGCCTAAGTGTATTTTTAATTAATCATATTTCTAAGTTATGGTTTAAAGTGTATATCTTTTTACTCTCCCTGTATTAAAAATTAAAGTTTCAAACTTGGTGATGTGACACAGGAAAACCATACGTATCCGTAGCATATGAAAAGATTAAATCTGCATGCCCCGTCTCTTTTTGGCAGTCATATTAAATTTTGGTTTATTTACAAGCTCATGTAACTTTTAGTTTTCCCAGTACAATACAAAAATTTTTTAAATATGATATAGGGATAAACTGGCGCGAATTTAACATGACGTAACAAAATGGCGGTGTGTGGCAACGTAAAAACTACTTTTTCAATTTATTTTAAATTACGTCCAAAAATCAAGAGTGGCATAGGTAGAAACTGATAAAATATTAGTAGGATTCCAAGGGAACAAAATGGAGCCCAATAAAAATGTTTGAAAATACACTATACAGGGTTATTCACGCAACCCGTTCATTAAAAGTTTTTGATGATGCCATTTAGATAAAAATTTCAAATTTTGGGATTAAGGTAAGGTCAAGGGGTACTTCTTTTTTGAAATATTTTCAACTTCCTATCACTTCCGGTTTAACCGGAAATTGGTATCAACTTGCTTATTTTAAATGGAACACCCTGTATTTTATGATATTTTTGGATTCTATGGAGAATTTTAATGCTATTTTATGTAGCATGTCCTATACCTAGGTTCAAGCGTTAAGATATTTGACCTTGAACCGAAAATGAGCCTTCAGGGTACCAAATTTTAAAATCTCATATTTTTGTTAGTTTTGAAGATATACTCTTCATATTTTGCAGACGATCGGTAAATAATCTTAGGTTTCTATTTTTTTTATTGAATTTGTCTATTTTTATACAGGGTGTCCTAAATTCAGCGGCAAACATTCACATTTTCAAAGCCGCTGAAGTCCGTTTTTTTAAATGGGACACCCTATAACTTTATGCACTATCAAATGTAGAATTTCATTTTCTATCGAACTGTGTTAAGGTTCCCTATACCTATTCGTAACCATTTTCGAAATAATTGGGTTTTATAAAAATATCGTATGTATTTGCTTAAATGTTTACATGTTCCAATGGTGAGCCATGGAAAAACAATTGAGATCCAATATCCAATATGACAGATGATTAGTATGCGTTATTTATCGAGAGCTGTCAGTGATAAACTAAATCTTCTAAATCGAAATGGAAGAATACTCAAACGCTGATATTCTCAATCTATTTTATATTCACGGAGAATCTTATAAAATTTTGGAGAGAACGTGTCGTGTGTTTAATGAACGCCACCCTGATTTGCCGCCAATGAACAAGTTAAAATTCAAGAGGATTGAAACGAACTTTTTGCGTTTTGGCAAGGTTAAAGTTACAAATAATGTTCCAAAACCAGTGACAAATGCCGAGGATAACGTAATAAACACATTAGCTTATTTCCACGCAAACCCGCAAAGTTCAATACCGCCTGCAGAAAACGATTTGGGAATTTCTTCTTCATCTGTCCAATGAATCTTGAGCGAACATCATATGCACCCTTATTCCTTCCAAAACGTGCAAGCCTTGAGACCTGGTGATGACGACCGACGAGTAGAATTTTGCGAATTCATGTTTTTGAAAATTCAAGAGGACCCTCAATTCCTTTCAAAAATATTTTGGACCGATGAAGCGAAATTTTCTAGAGAAGGAATAACAAATAGAAGAAACGAACATTTCTGGGCAGCAGAAAATCCGCACGCTTTACGCGAAACGCGTTCTGAAGAGAGGTTTAGCTTCAATGTTTTCGGTATAGTATTAAATGATCAGGTGCGGTACTGTATTTATGAAGACAATTTAAACAGTGATAAGTATTTGGAAATTCTACGAGGGACGGTTTCTGAATTTATAGAAGAAATTCCTATTGGTGAGCTGCAAAATTGTTGGTATCAATTAGATGGGGCACCAGCACATAATTCCGCTGCAGTATATCTCCAATTATCTCGAATTTTTGAAGATCGCTGGATTGGTCCCAATGGCCCTTGGAGATGGACCCCGCGATCGCTTGATTTAACACCCCTAGACTTTTATTTATGAGGATTTATCAAAGGTAAAGTCTATGCTTCCCCAGTAAATAACCAACAAGATTTACTGGACAGGATACGAACAGCTTTTGCCGAATTAGAAAACGGACAAATTCAACGGGCCACAGCAACTGTACAAAGAAGAATTGAAATGTGTCTTCAAATGAACGGACAGCATATAGAACATTTGTTATAATTCAATTTTATTATTTTATTTATTTATTGTTGATTGTTAGATTGCTATAATTTTTAAGTTCACTAAAACAAGTTTAGAACAGTCTCGAACTTAGTAGATATGGTTAAAAATAATGTAAACAATTTATTATATTTTTTATAACTTTAACTTTTCCGAAACGAAAAAATTTCGTTTCAATCCTCTTCAATTTTCTCTTGTTCATTGGCGATAAATGAGGATGTTTTTCATTAAAAACATGGCACGTTCTCTCCAATATTTTGTAACGTTCTCCGCGAATATAAAATAAATTGAGAATATCAGCTTTTGAGTGTTATTTTATTTTAATTTAAAAGTTTCAAATCAGCTGTCATGTTGAATAGAAAAGCACAACAATTGTTTTTCCATGGCTTACTACGGGAAGGTGTAAGCATTTAGCAAATACATATAATAGTTTAATAAAAACTTGATTATTTCGAAAATGGTTACGAACAGGTATAGGGAACCTTAATACAGTTCGATAGAAAATTAAATTCTACATTTGATAGTGCATAAAGTTATAAGGTGTCCCATTTGAAAAAACGGACTTTAGCGGCTTTGCAAATGTGAATGTTTGCCGCTGAATTTAGGACACCCTGTATAAAAATAGACAAATTCAATAAAAAAATAGAAACCTAAGATTATTTACCGATCGTCTGCAAAATATGAAGATTATATCTTCAAAACTTACAAAAATATGAGCTTTTAAAATTTGGTACCCCGAAGGCTCATTTTTGGTTCAAGGTCAAGTATCTTAAGAACGCTTGAACCTAGGTATAGGACATGCTACATAAAATAACATTAAAATTCTCCGTAGAATCCAAAAATATCATAAAATACAGGGTGTTCCATTTAAAATAAGCAAGATGATACCAACTTCTGGTTAAACCGGAAGTGACAGGGAGTTGAAAATATTTCAGAAAAGAAGTACGCCTTGACCTTAATTCCAAAATTTGAAATTTTTGTCTAAATGGCATCATCAAAAACTTTTAATGAACGGGTTGCGTGAATAACCCTGTGTGTGTGTGTTACTAAATAATTATGTACTAAACTAAATTGGGTCACATTTCATTATTGCTAATAAAAGGAAAGATTCATAACAGGGAAAGCAAATTTACACAATTTTTTTTTTCAAATCCTACTTTTGAGCAGATAAGTAGGGTATACGTAGGTATATTTGCTTAGCAACTAAGGCACGTGTTTACGTATCTATAAAAATAATGAGAGTACATTAAAATATTTAATCCATTAACTGTATAATGGATTTTTCTAGAATCTTTTTAAAATGCCACAGTTTATTCCCTCTAGACTGGAAACCAATATCAGATTTAAGCATTTCCAATGGTTTTAATTTCAACCACTTAACAAACGAAAATAAATTATTAACTGCACAAAATATAGCCAATCTATTTAATTGCATTGCATTAAACCAGCGTATTACAAGTTGCCACTAAGAAGTAGTTATATTGGAGTTTTTATAGGCAAAAAGGTTATCTTGGCAATAAATTAATAAGTTTAATCAAGTCCGAGAACGTGTAAACTTAAGAACTGTACTCGTAAAAAAATAATATAATTCCACTTCGATATATTAGTTTTCTCCATTTCTATTTTTATTGCTAGATATTTTTCGTTTTATCTACTGCTATAACGAGTATGGTAAACATGTCAACAATAAGTTATAGATTCCGGCAGTTTAAATTAAATTAAAACCTCAAGGCTCCACGTCGGGGCCGATATCTTCACGTCCAAATAGGGGAATTTATTGTTCACATTAAATTTTATTCATGGAAGTGTACTTTCAATCTAGAATAACGATATCTACAAAATAAATATGCGTTACCCCCTCAGATATCTTATTTGGTATTTGGACGTCCGAAGAGTTGTTTATTTGGAGGATAAAACAAGTACGAGCAAGCGCGATTGATTTTGAGGGCGTTCCTCGGTCATAATATAACCTTAAAATTATGTATTACTTCCCTCGTAAAAGGGAAGTACAATTTTGAAAAACCATCCTCGGAGATATTTTTACGTTTCAGGGACCCTAGATGCCGGATAACCTGATAATACTTTGGTAAAAATCCAATATGACGGAACAATTTTAAAAAATTAGAGTAGTGTATCATTTGGGTTTAAGAACCAGTAAAGAAAAAAAAAAAGTTTTTTTTAATTGTCGACGTTTCGCAAATTTACTGTTGCATCCTCAGGACACATATATAGATTCTATATCCCGCATGAAGCTCGTATTATCAGTCTTTACTAAGTAAGAGAGTTAGAGTTAGAGTGGTGCATTATTTGGGGTTAGGATCCAGTAAAAAAAAAGTCTTTTTTTAAATTGTCGACGTTTCCCAGCTTTATTGTTTCATCCTCAGGACACATAGATTTTATATCTGACATGAAACCCATGTTATCAGTCTTTACTTACTCCGTTGGTTCTCAGATATTTCCCAGATATTAAGTTAAAAGTTTAAGTCTAAATGGTTTTCGTTAACGATCTTTTTGTTGTTATGTTAGAGTGGTGTATTATTTGGGGTTAGGAAATATCTGCGGACCAACGGAGTAGGTAAAGACTGATAATATATATATATATATATATATATATATATATATATATATATATATATATATATATCCTGAGGATATATATATATATATATATATATATATAGAGTAGCGAAACATCGACAATTTAAAAGATTTTTGTTTTTTTACTGGATCCCACCTCAAGTAATACACCACTCTAACATAACAACAAGAGTATCGTTCACGAAAACCATTTAGAAAGCTAAACAAATTATTACTAAAAAAACTAATTATCCAGTTTACCTCAAATTTTGCACAAAAATCAAGTGTTATATAGAATGAACTGGTAAAATTTTGATATGAATCCAAAATAGCAAAACAAAATACCGGCCTATGAAATATTTAAAAAATCAGCCTGAAAATATTATGTATTAAATTAATTTTCGTAGATTTTCGGATTCTTATCACAAATCTGATTTTTTTTTCGGAGACGTTTCTTCGTGAATTATTTATTACAAATTTATACCGTTTTTCACTATTACTTCCCTCGTTAAAGGGAAATATTGTAATCATGAAAAAATCACTCTTCGAGAGATTTTCAGATCTTTAGGTTTCAGGGTCCCTATATGCCGAAAAACCTGTTTTCTCAATTCCGTCGGTCTGTCTGTCAGTCCACCTGTTATTTCGCGGCATAGCTAAAAAACTTTTTATCCGATTGACCTCAACTTGTGGTCAAAACTTAAAGGTCATATGGAGATGACGTGGTAATATTTTGATAAAAATCCAATATGGCAGAACAAAATGGCGGCATAGTGAAATGTTAAAAAAAATATTACTAAAAAAGTATTTTTCCAATTTATCTCAAATTTTGCACAAGAATAAAGTATTATGTATGAATCATCTGCTAAAATTTTGGTACGAATCCAAGATGAAGGAACAAAATGGCGGCTTAATAAAATATTTAAAAATTGAGCCTGAAAAAACTACTTAATGAACTGATTTCAAATTGTGTGCCATAAATATATAGAGATGAAATAGTAAAACTGTGATACTACTTTAAGATGGCGGACAAATAAAATGTTTGTAATCTGAAAAAAACACCCTCTCAGGTTTTACATATCGTCCCTAGATGTCAAAAAATATGTTTTATCAATTCCATCGGTTTGTCTGTCTGTCAGTTCGCGGCATAGCTTAAAAACTACTTATCAAGTTTTTGAGTCAAAAATTAAGGCTCATATGGGGAACTATTTCGCTAAAAGTGAAATATGTCAGAACAATATGGAGGCCTCGTGAAACGTTAAAAAACTAATTATCCAATTTACCTCAAATTTTCGACAAAAATCAAATGTTACCTTGGAATAAACTGGTAACATTTTGGTATGAATATAAGATAGCAAAACAAAATGGCAACCTAATAAAATATTTAAAAAATCAACCTGAAAAAACTACTTATTAGATTAATTTCAAATTTTGTGCAAGCATTAGGTATGATATAGAGATAAACTGTTAAAGTTGTGGTACGAATTCAAGATTGCGGCCAAATAAAATTTAAAAAAACAACGTAAAATTTAAAGCCAAAAATAAACATTTTTGACTTTAAATTTTGCAGAAAAATTAAATGTGATATAGGGATAGACTGGTACGAATTCAACATGACGTAACAAAATGGCGGTGTGTCAATGGAAAAACTATTTATTGAATTTATTTTAAATTGCGCTCAAAATCAAGTGTGGCATAGGTAAAATATTGGTAGTAATCCAATATAAATAGCGCCCAATAAAGATATTTAAAAAGACAATATATATGTGTTACTAAATGAACTAAATTGAGTCACCCTTCACTATTCATAATTTTGAAATTTGCCGATTTTTTTTATATTATTCTAATTTCATAAAAAAAAATTTAACACATAAAAATGTATACCAGATTATAATGTGGACAAGTTAAAATGATCTCAGTTTAAATATTAACAATTAAATATCTAGTTCCCCAGAAACCCCTGATGAACGGAAGGATTTATAAAGAGGGAATTTCTGGACAAAGCAGTCTACTGGTTTTTTAATATTAAATGTTTAGACATAATCACAACAAATTTGATAAAGGGTTTTTTTGATTATTTTATCCCTTGTAAACAAAATTTATATTTGCTTTGTAGTGTTTGTGTACTAATAATATCTATAAATTGAAAAATAGGCTGCTTTTGTATAGGGTGACCATATTTTTGTTGACCAAATGCTGGACAGGCAAAATTAGGGGGGGGGGGTATAGTATGAAATATGAAAAGATACACAACTTTTATTTAACACAAAAACAAACAACTTTATTTATAAAAACTTTAAAAATTAAAATGTAAACAAAAACATAGCCAACATAGGTAACTTATAAATTATAAATACTTTTCGGCAGAGTGAGTTTTTTTTAAAAGCTCTTTGTTGTCTTTTATTTTATCTGCGAACTCTCCACAAGTGATTGCAATATTGCAGCGGACAATACACGAAGCTTTAAGGGTCTCTACACTCATTTGCGACTTTTCAGCAGTCCAATAATTGTTAATTATTGAAAACTGTCTTTCGGTGGGTGCATTTGTTCCGGGCAAACACAAAGAAAACTGAATTATTTTTTTTAGACTATCAAACAAAATATTTTCCTTTTTAAAAAAATTAAACACCTCAACCCATTTTAAATCTACCGGTTTATTTTCGTTTTTCCAACCTAATAATTTTTGCTCTGATACGTATTGTTTCAAAAACGTAATTTGGTCAAATAAAGCATTTTCATCAATAATTTCTTTATCATGAGAAAAGTGGTCCCTAATAAAAAGCAAACTACCTTGAACTTCATCCCAGTGTACAACGTTTTTAAGCTCAGTCCATTCAAAACAGTCAATTTCTACAAGTTTCACTGACCAAATTTCTAAGTAGTCCAAACAATTTTTATAAAACATTTTTACATGAGATATAAACCATGCCTCATTAATAAGACCACTTTCTGAAAGTTTTTTTAAATCTTGTTTAACTAAAAGGGGTAAAAATGCGTTATCTAATCTGGCTTTAAGTTTTAAAATAAGATTTTTTATTTCACGGGAAACCTCGACAACAGTATTTGTGTTGCCTTCCACATTTTTTACAGAATCTGAAAACAAAGAGGCCTGAGAATGCAGAAACTTTAACCACAACTCCGAAGTATCATTTTTAAAAAAATTTTCAATAAAAACCGGACGTTTATCTATGGATAGAAAATACGATTTTAAGGGTACAAATAATTTGAGACTTCTCTCAATGGCAGGAAGCAAAGAAAGCCACCTAGTTTTACTATTACTTAATAATTTGCGGTATTCAACATCTGCTTCCTAACAAAATGTTTTTAAAGTTTCTACTCTAACGGTAAAAATATAGAAATGGCTATATATTTTGTTTACTATAGTATCTATATCGATTGGTAATAAATCCGTTGCTGTTTGGATTGCATTATGAATAATATGGGCTGAACACCCTATACCCAGAAGTTTCTGTGGCACCCTTTCATTTAAATTATGAAAAACATTTTTTGTTCCTTTTCGTGCAACGCCGCCGAAATTTGTATTCGCGTTATCCGCGCAATAAGCAACCAGTTTGTTAGTTAAATTATTATTATTTAGAATTTCAAACAAACTATTGCTTATCAACTCCGAGGTTTCACCAGGAAGAGAAACTAAATCTAATATTTTAACTACAATTCCAGAATTTACACTAAAAAGGCGGATAATCGTTGGAAACAGTTTAATGTCTTTATGATTAGACGCATCGGAGAAAATTGAAATAAAGCTTACATCCTCAAGTTCTTGCTTTAACTGAGCTATTGCAAAAGGAGCCAGTACTTTTTTAATAATCGCTTCTGTTTTCGTCCTGGCACAGGAAAATTTTTTTTGAAACTGCCTCTGAATAATCTTCGATGTGCAGTCCATGGACCGAAAAACTATGATTATGTACCACGGTATGAAACGCAAATACCGTTTCTGTCAACGCCAATCTAACCTCTTCCTCGCCAAATTCGACTTTTCTAAAAAACGAAGATAAACTAGAAGAACTCGCCGCGGCTCTGGTACTCTTAATGTGTTTATCAGTTTGCAGGTGTCTGGTTATGTCCCTGCGTGCGCCAGCAGCAATGGAAAATTTACTTAAACATTTTTCGCAAAAAACGTCAGTTTCGCTGTCCTTTACTTTTTTTATAAAGGGAAAATCTCTCATCAGTTCCGGCGTGAAACTACAATTGCGCCTTTGCTTTTTACTTGCGTTTTCGCTCTTAGACATGTTCAAGTATTTAAAATTTTAAGCTCCGATCACAAATGCTGAGAAAAAAAAAGAAAAAAAAGAGTAAAACTAAAATCAACACCTATATGTGATTAAAAGAGATTTCCCTACTAAAAAGTAAAAACCAAATAAATACCTTTTCCCTTTCTGCCCGTATCTCGCACTTTACATTGATAAGAAGGTATTATTCATATAATAAAATAATTGGTATATTCTGGGAATCACAGACGGAACACCCAATGTCCAAATAACCTCAAAAAAGAAACACATGCGAAAATATACCATATTGCTGTATTCGATTCATCCACAGGTATTTTTCATTTCATTTATTTTGGGTAAAAACGCATTGATCAAAAAGAGATAAAACATGCAACTAGACGACGACGTGACGTTCCGCGGCAAAAGATCGCTCACTCAAAATGTAGAGATGTGCTTAGTTATCGACAAACTTAATATTTTGTATTTCGATAAGGATAAGAATACGTAATGTAATAATTTTCATTTCTTTATTTTTCAATGTTTGCTGGACATGCTGTACAGTTTCACTGTTTTGCTGTACGTTTGCTGTACAGAAGTCAATACTGGACAGGCTTTGCAAATGCTGTACAATACAGCGAAATGCTGTACGTATGGTCACCCTACTTTTGTATACAATCCAGGAAGTGTGCAACATATGGGAAACATTTTTATTTTTGATTTCCTAGAAAATTTTATTCTTCATAAAAGTTAGTGCATCAAAAAAATACTATATTAGCAGTAGTTAGTTTTAATAAAAGTCAAAAGGTATATAGAGTAGGCAAACTTATTTAGACTTAATATTTTTAATAATAACAAATATATTTGTCTGTTACAAGGGCATTTAATTACTCTTAAAAATTTTAAATGTAATTTTTATAGAAAGTTGAATGTCTAATCAATTTAGCATGCATACAGAAAACTTGAATCTCAGTCCAAAATGTTAGTATTTTAATATTCGAAATAGCTCTAAGGTACCGTATGATCTTATCATATTTTGATGGTAGTAGGCTGAGGAAAAATAGGAGACTATAATTTCATATCTGAACTCAGGTTTTGACTCTAAACAACTTTTCTCAATAACATTTTGCCATATTTTTAAAATTAAGGCTACTTTGCTCTTGATCAGTTTTCACATTATTTTGCCTACCCTGCATAACTTTTGACTTTTATTAAAACTAACTACTGATAATACAGTCTTGTAATGCACTGACTTTTATCAAGAATAAAATTTTCTGAGAAATCAAAAATTAATAAGTTTCTCTTATGTTGACACTTCTTGGACCACCATAATGTAACATTAAAAAAACCCAACTGACATTAAGTAATGTAAATTAGTGTATAATATGCAATTACTTATCACACAAATCATATCTCAAATATGTTGATTAGAAAAATCTGAGGAAAAATCCTTGTGACATTTTAATTTAAAAAAAGTCAAAATCTTCATGTAAAAACCAGCTCAAAGTCAAGTAAAACATCAAACATACTATTACAGCTGAGGTGATGAATTGTCGAAAATATTAACCAAACTTAGTTAATATTTTTTTGCCATAAATATTCTGAGCATTGGTCTTTTTTATGCCAATAATCTTCAATTATCTTACCTTTGGTTCAAAAATGTGTCTGAATACATTATTTTCAATAAATAAATAAATATCTACTCATTTATTATAATGCTTAAGCGAGTGGGACACTATGAAATTTTTTTAAATGTTGCTATTCAAAAGCAATGGCTGCTCGTAGTGACTTTTTTATAGTATACCTTTTTTACATAAAATAGACATACATAATAATGCAAGCGCACCTAATGCAAGTTAACTTTTTTAATGATTAAAAGCACATGTAAGTGGCGCCCCCTACAAGTCAGAGACATACTAACATCAAATTTGAATTTCTTTCAAAAAACCCCCAGATACTAATTTTTATTTAAACATTAAAATTATTTTGAAAGTTATTCACATAAAACAAAAATAAACATGACTTTGACACCCTGTTTCTCTGTTAATATCAACTTTCGAATTAGGCAAGTTGAGGTCTATAGCAATATTTTTGTGTAAGGAATATGCTGTTAAATTAAGTGCCATTCTTTATGAAACATCTATATATAATTTTATGTATAAAAAATATATGTTGGATCTGCTTGTACAGCTCGTTGTACAGGGTCTTTCTTCATAATTCACCACCCCCAATGTTGGTTTAATTTTGAAAGATAGAAAAAGTCGTTAAATTTTGTTGTAGAGTCTGTTAGGTTAAGTAGTAAGAATTGTTATTTATATACAATGTGATCCGCTTTTCATAAGTACACCGCTGTATCTCCAGAATTAGTGATCGGTTTGAAATTTTGGTGCTATGTATAGATTTAAAATCTAATTGTTTTGATACACTGAACTTTGATTTCACTCATTAGTGTGTGAACCTAGGTGGAAAAAAGGTGATCTTAGATTCTTATTCAGGGTAATCAAGAACCCCTCTAAACCAAATTTCAACACTATATTTTATTGGCTTTTGAAGATATGAGCTTTCCAAAAATGAATTTTTTTTTACTTATCAAAGGTAAAATTCTCATAAAATGAAACTGTTTCTCATTTTCTGTTTATTTCTACTATTTTTATTGAATTTAGAAAAGAAAATTGCTCTAAGACTTTCTGCAAAAAAAACGCCCCAGTTCTTCAAGGTTCTGATATTGTGTTTGTTAATAATGTCTTATCACTGAAATTATCACCTAATGTCTTAGAGCAATGTTCTTACCCAAATTCAATAAACATGGTAAAAATAAACCAAAAATGTAAAGTATTGTCTTTTGATAACGGCAATGATATACAAGAATTTTGTTTCTGAAATGTAAAAAAATGCTTTTATTGAAGGCTCGCATTTCCAAAAGACAATGAAATATTTTGTTAAAATTTGGTATAGAGGGGTTCTCAATGATGCTCAATAAAAATCTAATATCAAACTTTTCATAAAAAAATCTGTAATATTTTTTTCACAAAATTGACTTTTTTCCCACCCAGGTTTACAAAGCAATGAGCGATGTCAAAGTTGTGTGTGTCAAAACAGTCATATTTTAAATCCATACAAAGCACTAGAATTTTAAACTAATTAATAAATACTTTCTGGGATGTTGGTGTGTACTTATGAAAAGTGGATCACACTATGTACAGGATGCCTCGAAAATATATTTGCAATTTTGAGGCATCCTGTATATATAAATAATAATTCTCTATAAACTACTTAACCTAACAGACCCTACACCTTTTATATTCAACAATTTTAATAATTTATCTCTTAAAATTAAACTAATATTGGGGTGGCGAATTATGAGGAAAGACCTTGTACAATAAGACCTAACTAATTCATTGTATAAATATTTCAGAGAAGCTGAATTATTTCACCAAACAATTTTTATATATAATATACAATAAAGTATCTGAACATGCAACAACCACATTTTTACTGATGGGTTTAGAATAAAGGAAATATCTTTTAATTGTTCAGAACATATTTAAATATACTCTTTCCAGATATAATGAACAAAATGCTTAAAAAACAAACACTTACAAATGGTGCAAGAAGTAATTTTCTTCTAAATTTAGATTTGATCAGAAGCATCTTCCTGTAAAATTCTTCATTAAACAAAAAAGGTACATTAGTAGCAACAATTCTATAAAATCAGTATAGATGTATCTTGAATATTAAAACTTCAGTACTACTTTAATTGGTTTTCTAATTGTTTATAAACTTGAGTCATTTCCATTTCTTTTTCTTCAAATTGGGCATTAATTTGGGAGTATTCGGAAGTTATTTCATCCATAACTTTTTCCCATTGGTTCTTTCGTTGATCCCTGGCTTTTTCAAGAGAAGTATTCTAAGGCCAACAAAAAAATATTAATTCCTGAGTGATTTTTTTTGGAAAATTATGACTACCTAAATAAAGTACACGTGTTTACTTTACCTTTACCTCTATATATTTTTCTTCTAAGGGTGCAAATTGGCTACACAGTTTTAAAGCTTCACTTAGTTGCTGGTTGGCAACAATGAGTTTTTCATTTGCTATTTCATTAAGTCTATTTACTTGGGTGTCCTTTATATCGGTGATGTTTTCTATAGATTTAAATAAATTGTCGACTTCATCATCCCCTCTTTTTACCTAAAACATAATATTTAAATATAACATATAACATAATAATGTAAAACAGATTTAATTACTAAATCTATCTGGTAGGTGGTAACATTCATACCATTTTAAAACTGATTAATGTTTATAATGCAATTATTCATTTAGATGGTGACAACATAATAGAAATAGACAAACACATAAGACATACAATTTCTGTGTTTTGTAATAGTAACTGAATTGAATTGAAACTTTCTAGCCAGCACTGCTCAAATTTTGTAGTGTTTTTTCGAGTTTTGCACTTGATTCTGGATTAATGAATTTTACCTGTATATTAATAATTAATAATAATTTGTCTTACTTAGTTGAAAAAAATCTTTAATAATGGTATTTATTGTCTCCCAAACTAAAACAATTTGATACTGTTTCTTTTCGGTAAGTGCATTATAATAAAATTATACCTAGTCAAAAACTGAGTTAAGAATCCTTCTATTTGCCTTACCTCAAATTCTTTTAAAACAAAGTTTATTTCACCACTTAAAAATCCTTTTTGTTGGAATATCCTATCCCAAACTTTGCTTACATCTAAAATTAAACAAAACAAGATTATGTAATTTAATATACTTAACTAAAATATATTGGCAACTTGCCTTTTACTATTTCTGACATTCCTGGTTATTTATTTGTTATTGTGTGAATTAACAGACTATAAAATACAAGTTAAATATAGTCGTTTCTTTATCAAAAAAACACATCCCAAAATCAAAACATTTGTAAAAAATAGTCTAACCTCAAATACTGATTTGAAAAGGTTGTGGCTATTTTATGTATGTCGTAAAAAATGCACACTTTACAATATCTCCAGGTAAGTATTTTTTAAATGATTTTTTATAAGAAGGTACTAAATAAATATTAATGAGATTATTAAAATGATATCATTTTTTAGTTCATCTATATGTGGGGTGATAGGGGTTTGACTACAAATATTTGAACATGGGATAGTATGAACGATTTTAAACAAAATACTCTTATAAACTATCGATAAATTCGAAAGGTTCTTGAAGATATTTAATTTTAAAATGTTTAATTTTGGAGAAGGTTTCAACTTATTCCAAGACAACATGGCAGCATTGCTACTTGCTTGGACATCAATGTGATGACATCCTCATCAATTGTGTTTTGTCAACAAAGAAATAGAAAAAAACCTGGAGGTTTGGAAACGATTCAATTATTTTATTTTGGTTATTTTTTTTGGACTGTTTGAACTAATTTTTTAATAAATTGTGGTTTGTTAGCATAATATCGGAGTGTATAAAAAAATAGTAAAAATCTGTTATTCAAAATTTTTAGATTTTTTATTTGAATAGTTTTTAACTGCGCAACCCTAATTAAGTTTATTAGTTTCTAAAAAGTAATAAAGAATATGAACTATATTAATTTATAGCACTAGGTAGGTAATTCACACACAAAAAAAAGTGTTTTAAAAACTTATAGTAAATGCTGAAAATGACTACCGCCACTATTTAAACACGCACGAATACGGCGAACCCAATTTTCTTGAACACATTCAAGAACGTTAGGTCTTTGTCTAATTTGTTCCGCTGCAGCAAAAATAGGGTTTCTAAGCTCTTCTTTATTTTTAATTTCAACCCTATTATACACTAATGTTTTCATGTAGCCCTAAAAATAAAAATCAAGGGGGTTTAGTCTGGTGAACTCGGATGCCATTTTCTAGGTTCTGGGGCATTTCGACCTATCCACCTATTATCAAACGTATTATCCAGATGTAACACATTCCTATGAATGTGGACAGGAGCTCCATCATGAAGAAACCAGGCACTGGCTGGTTGAGCTAAAGGAATATCTTTTAAAAGAGTGGGCAAGTCATTAGTTAAAAATTGGAGGCATGCCTCCCCTGTTAAACGCCATTAACCGATTGTGGATTATTCCAGCCCAAATATTTATTGAAATCGGCCTTGTTGAATCGTGTGTGGATTTTTTTGAGCACAGGTATGAGTGTTACGATAATTTAAAATTCCATCTCTCGTAAAACAACATTTATTGGTTGTCAGTATGTTTAAAGTAAAATTTTCGTCTTCTTGGTTTTATCGGAAAAACCACCGGCAAAATTCTCTTCTTCGGGGTAAGTTCTCTAAAGTCAAAGCCTGTACTCACTGCACATAATAATTAATAATAATTCCCTAGTGCTCAAATCAGGGTTTGCCTCCACTAGGACTAAGATATGTTTCTCGTTTTCGGGTGTTATTTGCCTTTCAGGCCCCCGATTAGTTTGACGGACGTTTACACTCGGACGTGGGCCTGGGGGGCCGCGACCCTCCCTTTTCATCCCCCCAATTATGATCTGTCAGTAAGCCTGGGAAATAACACCTCAATATTCCAAGCAGAAGTCCATGCTATCGACTTGTGTGTTAGAACGTTGCAGGATCAACAAACAACACATAAAACGATAAAAATATTCTCGGATAGCCAAGCGGTCCTTAAAGCACTTGGAGCGAGTCATTGTACATCCAAAACAGTCTGGAACTGCCAAAAGGCACTTGCTGGCCTGGGGAGCGACAATAAAATCGCTCTTATCTGGATACCAGAACATGCAGGTTTGGAGGGAAATGAGTCTGCGGACCTTCTAGCAAAGAGACGAGATTCGTGGGACCTGAACCAGCTTTAGGAGTACTCCACAAAACGGCCAAGCGCGCAATTTTGGAACTGGTTGAGGAAAAAGCTAATCTCTATTGGCTTGGACTGCCATGCCTGTCCCATGCAAAGGCATTTATCCCCTTTCCTATGAAGAAGAGGATAACAGAAAGTCTGTTAAATATGAACAGAATTAAGCTCAAAACAGCAGTAGGCCTATACACTGGCCATTGTGGTTTAAGACATCACATGCACAGGATGGGGCTTGAAAACGAATCCGAGTGCTGCCTACGTATTGAGGATGACGAGACAGCCAGACATGTGCTATGTGAATGCCCGGCAGCTGCCAGGATCAGGTTCTCTATTTTCGGTAGAGATATCCTGCTGCCCGAGGACTTGAACAATACCTCCCCGAAGGCAATAATAAGACTCATTGAGGACTTAGAGTTGCTCGGGGAAGTGTAAACATAGGTGTGAGCCACAATAGACCACAGAGTCGCAGTGGAGGGTCGGTTTGATCCACTCACTTTTAACCTACCTACCCTGTCTAAATATATATTATATCTAATCTAAATATATTATATGCTACGCTGATACACGCACAATATTTTTAACGAAATAAAATACTCAAACCACAACGAAACAAAATATCTCTACTAGTAAGAATCCCAAATATAAGCTGACTCTTACCCTCTAGTGCTTCATGTGAGCGAACTTTCTCTTGTTTGAGAATAATTAAATCATTTTTGAGAAATAGAATCGGGAATGACAGACTATCAAACTTGGCCATTTTATCAATTGAGAAGTAATTGGTAGAAAACATAGATCTTCAAAGAGTAATAGATATATTCGCGGAAAATAAGAGAAGAATAAATTTAATTTTATGAACTGTTTTTTTTTTGTATTTTTTAGTTAACGGTTTATATTATTCATGTTTATTTTGTATTAGTTTTAGTAATACTTCCACAATTGTACATTAAATAAAAGTGAAAAAACATGTTTCTTCAGATTTGTTAAATTAAGTTACTTTTGTATAAAATTTGTTATTTTACTCAAAAACCTAAAATAAATGTAGAAAATTCGTTTTAATTTTTTTACTGGCACATATTATTTGCTACAGGATCCATCATTAATGTAAAAAAAATCTTTACTAGGAAAGTATGCTACTTTGAAACAAACAAATAAAAGTATGCTTTATTGACGCAGGAAAAATTGTTACAATTTTATGGACAAAGCGAAATTTACCTTAAAACAAAAAGAATGAAAAAACGAAATATCGATCGAAAAAAAAATCATTGTTCGATGTCAATGCAACGCAAATACATAAATTGTAATTATAACTTGACACTTTGACACACTAATGACAAACCCTGTCTGTAGGTCCCGCTAGAATTATTTGTGCCCCCAACTGGCCCTCCCAAAATGAATTTTCTGTCTACGTCCCTGTTTACACTTCCCGCATCGCGAACTCTTTGTAAAACCGCCAGAAATCTTCTGTCATTAGGACACCTGTTAGGATATCTTTCCTGGTATGTTTGGGACGCCAAACGAGCATTCTGTCTACACTCTCTATAAAAAAGTAACTGCATATTCAATATTCGTATATATTTTTATAGAGTTTTTAAGTCCCGGCTATTAAAACGGTTATGGAATTGTCTCATACGGCAAAAAAACCAAAAAACAAGACAACTGCAACTGATATGTTTGCGAATTGTTATGTTCGTTGAAAACTGCTCATTTCTCTACGGAGGGCAGTGTTGCGGTTTTCAAATAAGCATTTACTAAGAAAATATTTTGTTTGTTGTAATAAAATTAATAAATGTATTAAAATCTAATAAAACAAAATACAACTTGAGGGCCATTTTTCTCAAAAATGGTAGGTAATTGACTTGATATTATTTAAGCATTTTTTAATCAAAATGGTTCATACTATCACGTGTTAAAATATTTCTAGTCAGACCCCTAGCACCTCGTACATATATCACACTTTTAAATATTTTATTAGGCCGCCATTTTACTTTGCCCGTTATACTAAAATGTTACCACTTCAGTCCAATGAAACACTTGATTTTTGTGCAAAATTTGAGAACATTCGATCCCCATATGGCTCTTAATTTTTGACTAAAATTTGAAGTCAACCTGATAAGTAGTTTTTAAGCTATGCCTCCAACGGAGAGACAGACAGACAAACCGACAGAAGGAATTGATAAAACGTATTTTTTGGCATCAAGGAACGCTAAAATCTGGGAGGATGAGAGGGATTTGGCCGCTATTTTTTTCCGCCGTCTTGAATTTTTAGAATTCATCTCTATATCAGAATTAGTTATGGCACCCAATTTGAAATCGGTTCATTATGTAGTTTTTCAGGTCGACTTTTTAAATATTTTATTAAGCCGCCATTTTGTTGCGGTATCTTGGATTCGTACCAAAATTTTACCAGTTCATTCCTATGTAACACTTGATTTTTGTGCAAAATTTGAGATAAATTGGATAAGTTTTTTTAGTAATATATTTTTTTAACTTTTCACTAGGCCGCCATTTTGTCCTGGCATATTGGATTTTTACCAAAATATTGCCAGGTCATGCTTCGAACTGACAGACATATAAACTGACATGACATACGGAGTTGATATAACCACAATTTTACTAGTTCACTTTTATACAGCAATTAGCCATGGCCCACAAAGTCCATTAAGCAGTTTTTCAGGCTGAATTTTTAAATAATTTATTAAGCCACCATCTTGGATTCGTACCAACATTTTACCAGTTGATTCCTGCATAATACTTAATTTTTGTGCAAAATTTGAGATAAATTGGATAAGTAGTTTTTTAGTAATATATTTTTTTAACTTTTCACTAGGCCGCCATTTTGTCCTGGCATATTGGATTTTTACCAAAATATTGCCAGGTCACCCCCTTAATTGACTAAAATTTTAAGTAAATCTAATGAGTAGTTTTTAAGCTATGCTTCGAACTGACAGACATAGGGAGTTGATATAACCACAGTTTTACTATAACCATAGTTTTACTAGTTCACTTTTATACAGCAATTAGCCATGGCACACAAAGTCCATTAAGCAGTTTTTCAGGCTGAACTTTTAAATAATTTATTAAGCCACCATCTTGGATTCGTACCAAAATTTTACCAGTTTTTTTTATACATACTTGATTTTTGCGCAAAATGTAAGATAATTTGAGGTTTTTTAGTAATCAATTCTTTCACATTTGACTAAGCCACCATTTTATTTTGCAATATTGGATTTTTTACCAAAATGTTACCAGGACATCCCCATGTGACCCTTAATTTTTCACCAAAATTTGAAGTACCATCGGGTAAGTAGTTTTTTAGCTATGCCGCGGACAGACAGACCGACAGAAACACCGACGGAATTAAGAAAACATATTTTTCGACATCTAGGGACCCTAAAATGTAGATAACGGAAAAATCTCGGAGGGTGATTTTTTCACGATTACAATATTTCCCTTTTACGAGGGAAGTAGAAATGTAAGTAATAGGAATGAAGGAGAGGTAAAAGCCTGGTAAAAAACATTAAAAAAAACTACCATAAACCAGTTTAAAATGTTTTATTTTAGGTACAACAGGTTGTTACATTTTACAATAAAGAAAATATTGCAAAATAGCAAATGATTTACTGAGCTGTATTTCTTAACTAAAATATTTGTACAAATCTTACAAGAGTTGAAATTTCAGAGTGTGCCGAGTCTAGGCGTATGATCGGACTGTTCCAAAAAGTGTTAAATAGTACCATATTCTCTAGTTATATAATTTATTTATTTATTTTTTTGTACTAGCCACCAAAACGAACCAAGTTAGCAAAAACAATTGGAAAGGACATTCACATTTACAAAAATATCTGCCCATAATGGCAGACACGACCACCAATACGTAATAATATGCGGTGTTGCCAAGTTGGAGATTTTTTCCAGTTTAGAAGACTAAAGAAAATGTCCCCTTAATATTTTTTAACAGATAATGCTGAATAAAACACTGCGGATAGGTTAAAATATTAATAAAAAAAACAGTAAATCGCTTAACTTGAGATCAACAAGAAAGCAAATGTTTACAATAATTTATTCACAGAAAAATGTCAATTTGAACATGCAATTTTCAATTACAATTTTGTATTATCTATAGACAAATGAGTTGTATAAAGTATGCGGAATAAACCAGCTTGTATTAATTCTAGATGTAAACACTAACAATCCAATAAGATGGCAGCTTCCTTCCATACATCACCTTAACGTTTTGATCTTTAATATCATATCATAACCAACCTCAAGAAAATATTTTTAGGACTATCAGAAATTTGAATCAATAGCAGATTCATTTTTAAACAAATCGATATTAATTAACCAGGTTACTGTAAAGCACTCTAAAAACCACTTGACATCAAGTAGTTTCAAATAAATCTACAACATATATTTTCGAGTAAGCCAGATTTAAAAACTTACTTGTCGTAAAGATGATTTCATGGA